>JAZKJV010003588.1:600000-994708 GCA_037367405.1 Ottelia alismoides | reverse complement strand
TGTGTGGTTAAAAGTCCAATCAATATTTAAGAAATTTAAGTCTCGTTTAAAAGAGAAACAAACTTTTAGCCATTGATAAAAATAATAAATGATCTTGGATTTAAACAAAATTTGGAGGTTATGTATAACATTTTCGGATTCTATCTATAAGGTTGGATTTTAAGAAACAAAATTGAACAAAAAACAATTACAGCACATCTTTTGTAACTCATGTTTCATTATAGGAACCATTCCCCAAATATTAACAAGTAAAATGGCAAGATAAATTAGATAAATAATATCTAAATAATTAAGCCCCCTCAAGATGAATTTTTTGGCTTCGTCCCTGTGCGAGTCATTTTATTTTAAATTGACTCCCTTCAATAAATAACCCTTGAGTATTCTCAATACATGTAAATCCTTCACGAGTATTGGTTTGATTGGATTGATATTCTTATCAAGCTTCTCTCAATCGAAGATTGCCTTTCTGATAAGGGCAGTTGCATGAGCATGGAGGAATTCATCGTTTATTTTCAAATCATCTATGGATAAGTGAGATATGGTAAGAAGTCAACTTTCAATCATAATATTAATATTAAATGATTTTTCAGTTAGTTGATTGTTGATTAAGCTAATGAAGTATAAGTTGGGGATGCATATGCATGTTTAAAAGATAGATCTTTTTTATGATTTCAATAAAGGGATGCTACGAAGAACAAAGTTCTTTGATGTTCTGTGTATATTTGAATGTTGGGATGTGCTACTATATTTTTGGTGTTTTTATTTTATTTTCTTCTATTATTTACGTAAAAAAACACATCGAAATTAGCAAATGAATTTTATTTTAGTTATGACGTATGAAGTTCTATATTTTTTTTGAAAAGTAACCGTATACGAATTTTGTTGAATTTTTTAGATTTGATGGCGTTCCAAATATATAACTCAAGATGTAAGTAGTTCTAAAAACACTCATTTATTTTTAAACCACCAAGCAAAAAAGTAATGTGAAATAAACTCATTTATTTCTCATTTCACCTTATCCTCAATCGATCCCTAAGTCAAGATCAAACGGGACAAGCAATGTTTGTTATTTTTGACAGCTACAAGAGTACAGCTAAACGATTATAAGAGGATTTGGGGGCTTTCCAATAAAGGCCTCCTAAAGCATGTGATTCACGTGCTTACGGTAAAGAGGGAAAAGATTGTCGGAAACATGAGAGCTCTGGGTGGTGGTTGCTGCTAGTCGGAACCCTCCGCCTTGCCTCCGTGTGGTTTGGCTTCTTCGACATATGGGCTCTACGCCTCGCCGTCTTCTCTAAGCAGATGGTTCGTGTTATTTCGTCCACTCTCCAAATCTAATGCACCGCACTCCTTTCTTGACCTCGTTTTTTTTTCGATTTGTTTCTCCGTCAATGTACTCTTTCACCGTATAACCCTAGAATAGATGAACTCTGATCTAAATGTGGTTTAAAGCTTGCTGGATTTAAATACAATTTCCACTTTTTTCTTATAAATGATTGCAATGTGCATAATACTGCTGCATATCTTTGCAGGCCTTGAATTTTTTTGGGGACGAAACTTTGTTAGATACGAAATCATGGTTTATGATGTAATCGTAATTATGTCTTTGAGGTGCCAGAGAACATATGTTTAAGTTAAAGCTTACGTTTATTTCTGAAATTGGGTGAATGGATCAGGAGGAGATAGATAGGAAAGGGAGGAGAAGAATATGTGTCGGTCTTTGGATGGAAACCATACAGGGAATCGGAGGTTCCACATAATACCTCTCAGTCTTAAACACAACACAATTGCACGGAAGACAAAGAGCCAAAGCACTGCAATCACCCTTCAAACCTCCACAGGATATCTAAACTGGTTTGCCACAAGACTGTTCCAAAAAGAGAAGTGAGAGGAAGGATCTAGCCAAGCAATATTTGCTGCGTCCCATACTTGCTGTGCTCTTGTGCAGAAAAAAAGTGGTCAAGATCTTTGGGCTCCGGGTTGATGCCATGATGGAAGGAGGCCCAACGCCTCCTAGTTAGAGTATGCTCCCACTGCTGAATCCAAAGGAGGATCTTGATTTCAGAGGGATTCACATCGTCCAGATGAATTTGTAGTCACGATCTCTGTCGGTCGGAGATGAACCACGGGAGGCTGTTAGCGCCACATATGCCTTCTTAATTGAGAAGTATCCATCATGCCAAATCCAGTGATCTCTCGCTTCCATTGGTCCCACGATACCGGAAATAAGGCTCATTAAATTTAAAAAATCTTCCACCCCTTGCTTTGAGAAACCCGCGAAAAGATCATCACCCACTGGTTATCCTCCCAGACATCTCTAAGATAAGCACCATGGTTGGAAGCCAAAGCAAAAGGACATCAGTAACATAGATGCAAGGTGTCAAAACCCATCCAATCATCAAACTAGAACCTGAAAGAAGAGCCATCACCAATGGAAGGTTTAACTTGAGCATACAACTCAGGCAGTACAACACAGATTCCTCTCCAGAATGCTGTAGGAAAGCACCGTGGATGTGTAGGGGTCAGCACCACACCGAGGCCGAGGGAAGGTCGTAAACCTTCCTAACCAGGCGGCAGACAAGGTCAACACCACTACCCCAAATTCTAGCCGTCCAATTGAGTAGAAGCACCTTGTTCATATAATCCCGTCTACAGACTCATAAACCCCTTTGGTTCATGGGTTGTGTAACACAATCCCAACCAAAGTACACCAGAGGAGCTCCCATTTGAAGGACTCCAAATGAGAGAACACTTGTGGGCATAATAAAATGGGAATCGAGGCTAGGACTGCCTTCAAAAGGACCAAACATTCTCCACGCGAGAGGCACTTTGCATTCCAACGACCAATTTTCATTCTAGTTGCTCAACCATCGGTAGCCAGTCCGAATGCCTCACCCTTCTGCTGGTGAAGGGTAGGCCCAAAAAACTGATTGGAAAGTGCCCTTGTGGGGTTGAAGGAATAAAAGTGGACTTAGCCCTATTTATTTTGAACCCAAAGATTTCCCCAAAAATGTCAACCGTCACATTTATTCTTTTGACTTTATTTGATATTCCTTCATGACCAAATGATATCATCTGCATATTGTAGAAGTGGGATAGAAATATTCTCATTGTCGTATCCTGCAGTACCACCAATCCGAACCATCATAGCCACAATGTCTGCAATAAGAACAAAAAGCAGGGGAGCGAGAGGGCACCCCTGCTTGACCCTCTCCGTGATTAGAAAAAAAACCCCTCATGCTTTTCATTAATCAAGATTGATAACGAAGAAGTGGTGGCACATCTCCTCATCCATGAGATACATAGGTCTGGAAAGCCCATCTTCACCAAGGCTCCCCATTAATGGCGCCAACCAACACAGTCATATGCCTTTGAAAATTCGATCTTCCACGAGAACCCCGTCACACTCCTACTCCTCCAATCTCCAACAATCTTTGATGTCATGACCAAGTTGTCCATCATCAGCTGATCGAGAATGAAAGCAATTTGCACTTCACCACTAGTCCATCGAGAGTATCACATATGCGATTAGCCAAAACTTTTGCAAGTTGCAACAATAAAGTAGAGCGCGTTGGAGAGTGTGATCGGTCTCAAATCTTTGATTCACATCGCAACCTCTTTCTTCGGGAGGATGAACAAAAACACACGATTCGGCCCATCAAATTTGCATGTCGAAAATTCTTTCGACATTTAAAAAATGTCACCACTCACAAGGGGCCAAAACTCCTTAAAAAAGAACATCAGGAAGCCATTCGACCCATGCTGTCTGTCTGCATTGAGACCCCAAATTGCAGACCTAACCTCGTCCATCGAAAACTCCTTGATAAGTGCACTTCTCTGCTCCTCAGTCATCATAGACCCCCACGCCTCTCCAACGACCAGCGCTACTTGGTCCCCTCCTGCTCAGATTGCGAAAAAATCCATTGCAACCCTACCTACTTCTTTATCTCTCTCAAAGAGGTCATCCCCCACTCTCACCGAGCCAATGTGGTTGCGAAGTCTCCTTCTGTTTGCAGTGGAGTGGAAAAACTTCGTATTGGCATCCCTTCTACAATCCATGCTGCCACTTCCTCTGTTTCCATTTGATTTCGGTCTTCATCTCCTCTTGGATAATCTTTAGATTATCACTTCTCTCTGCTAACTCAGATGGAAAAAGATCCCGAACATCTTTCATGGTATCCAAAGAAGAAACTGCAGATTGCACTGCCTCCCTATGAGCTCTCCATATTGCTCGAATCTCCTTCTTGAGCTCACAAAGTATAGACGTTTGGGTCTCAATTTTATGAACAAACCTTAAGGCTGCAAGGCCCTCAACACTGAAAGAGGACCAAAACTCCCTGACCTTCTCCTTGAAGCCCTCTTCCAATAACCAATCCTTCTCAAACCTAAAGAATGATTGTGGATGAATCCCTCTCTCGAAAACCACACTAAAAGGGGTTGGTTCGGGCACGAACATGGGAGGGCATTGGCCTAAGAGACTGACTGACAATTGCGATGAGCAGAGGAAATGATCAATTCTCAACCTCGATCCCGAGTTTCACCATGTACTGTCCCTTGTATCTAGCACCTCCAGCTGCAATTCTTGTACAATGTTTGCAAAGGCCTTAGATATCAGATCATAACCCTCATGCAAACACGGACGGTCTGCTGTAAGTAAAGTAATATCGAAGCCCCCTCCGATCATCCAGGGTAGTGAGGCGAACTGCAGGTTGGCTTTTCACAGATCCAAACTCTCAGTCTAAGACTCAGATCTGTGAGCCCATACACACTCGTGAGTGCTCTGAGCTCCAAACTTCGCTTATCCTTAAGCAAAACAAAGACCATGTGTGACCCTGCCAGCTCAGAATTAAAGTCAAAGCAGTCTCCATTGCATGCTACAAGAATCTCTCTAGCACTGCCAATTACATCAACAACTGTAAATTCAACCAAACTGGAGCCTCTAACTGAGGACCATAACGCATTGGTCCTGGAATGGATCTTGCTCTCATATAGAAGCACTACGTCACCATACCACCCTACAAAGAGTCTCAACATCGACCCCTTTTCTTCGGGTCTCCAAGACCTCTCACATTCCATTAGATGTCCTTTGATGAACCAATGAGGTAACCGTGGCGACAAACACCACTCCAGCCTCCTTCGCAATATAAAGTTTAAAATGCATGTTGTCACCGTTAGTGAAAGGCTCCTAATGGGGGTCAAAATTATTTGTTACTTGTGTCTCCTAGATGTCATCTTTGCACACGAAGATCTTTCTCGCGCCTTGCTGTGGTCTCTTTCACAGTCTGTATCTTTTAGCTTTACCACGTACTCCTCCTTCAATCTCATAGTTCCCGATCCAAGTCTCAACCTCAGAATTTGATCTCTTATAGCTCGAAATGGGGATATGTGGCCACGAAGCAGACCTCGATGATTATGAAACTAAAGGCCCGAGATTCAGTGTAGGGGTCTAACGCCACATCACTTGTTCCACAAGATTCTACCGCTAACGAGTCTTCTACACCACCCAAACTTGCGAGAGAAATAACATCCTTGTAGGAGGAAGATTCCCTAGAATAGGCGGAGAGACTTCACGAGCATTGGAAGACTCTAGAGAGGTGGTAGGTGAAGTTAATATAATCAGGTTCGGAGTAGCTCCACGATTCGAAGGGAGATCCATGTAGGACGCCATTCACAAGAGATCTAAACATATTCAAAACACATCATTAGTAGAGCCAAAGCCCACACCAGGATCCGGGTCCGAGTGGGCGAGTTTCAATTTCAAAACATGTCAGGCCGGGTTTGAAGCAAGAACCACACATAACTTTGGCATTGAAGTAGCTCCTTGCAAACCCGAACTGAAGTCCCTAAATCGCGTTCAGATCCACGAAACTCGAGATCTTAAATTTTAGGAGATTTCGCCATCAAGAGCAGTGGAATTGCTGCCGCTTAAGTCACTGCCCAATGGTCAGCAACTGCCAGAGGTCGAGAGGCGATGACAGAATTTGATGGCCATGGTGGTAGAGCCTCCACCGCTCGAAGAACAAAAGCGATATGACCCACCTTCAGAATTTGTGGATTCTTCGGAGAAACTTCTCTCTCCCCCTTGAGGACCATTTTTTCACATCAGATCCATGAGATAGGCCATCTAAGAGGATCTTCTAAGTCAAGCCAAACTCACGAAGAGCCAGTTGCAGCACCTCCGACGATGAGAGAGGAGTGATACTCCCTCGACGTGGCCCCAATCCCCCCATATGCAAAGCGAGGGATCCACCACTGCAAACATTCGCTTGATGATGCCTTGGACAACATCATCTAGGCCTCCATCACCGAAAGACCTCGAGCACACTAATCATTGCCCTTCAGAGCCACAACATCTCCCATAAACCCAACACCAATGGTAGATTGTAGATCCGCCCTCACTACCTCTAGGTCGACCCTACCTCCTGAAACCACGCTGATGAAGACACACCTCGCCGCGTCAGACCTTTTTGGATCAATGGAAGCTCTCTTTACCACCTCTAAGAAAAGTCTCCTGCTGTTCACGCCAATAGCCAGAGTGGAAACTGCGACAACACGGCATGTATTCTTCGACAATGTTAAGAAAGGCGGCCCAGGCAGCCACATATGCGGCCGCATATGCGTATTCGGTGACTGGACCGAACCACATATACAATATTCAGTGTATATGCGGTTTTGGCGAGTATGCGACTGAGTAAACCACATATGCGGCCGCATACTCGACCGCCTATTGTATAGACCTCAGGCTCATCTATAGTTACTTTTAGGCTGCAGGAAAAATTAAATTTTCCTATAATTTAATTGATTTATTTACAAAATGTTTTTATGTAGCTGTTGTACACAATTTTTTATTTAATTACAACCGGTTGTTTACATTGTTACGAATATATATTAGCGGCTATAAGCCATTGCTCAGTGTAACCCTTGTAAGGGTATTTCTGTATTTTTCTCCATTCTGTACCCTCTAGGGTTTCTAGGGTTTTGTCCTATATAAGGACCCCTAGACCTACTGGAATAATCAAGTCATTGCAATCCCTTCAACATGGTATCAGAGCAGCGGTCCTGGACCGGTGTTCTAAGCTAACCCTACACCACCACAACCGCCCCCCTGTTGGAAATGCGAGCCCACGGCGAGCCATTATGCAATAAATGTTATTACAATTCACTCCTTAATCTGAAATGAAGAATACATAATTTGCATAATAGGTCCCTTAGTACAATTAGGATTATGTACCATGGCCATCTTGATGATCATACAACTGTTGATTCAGTTATTGAATCATAGAGGCCGGTGTTTGGATTAATATCTAAAGAGTTAGATTGAGGACTCATCAAGCACCATCAAATGATTGTTAAGAGATGATCTCCAGCCTGAGAAGGAGATGGCAATCCTTTCTCTAAAGGCTGATATCTGACCGACCTCTTGATGCAGGTCCTCTGCATAGGAATAGAGATTCGGAGGTGTCAGACTAGTTAGGTCAAAGAGTTGACTTAACGAGATCGAGATAACCGAAGTCCTATATCGTACAGTGTCACGATACAGGCACGCATCCTCTGACCGGAGACATATGTGTTACTATATGTCTAAGTATGTACATTTGGCAGACCAATAGGTTGATGACCTAATCAAGGTCTATACACCGGCGCGCTGGTGTGCATATAAGGGCATATGAGTAGTACGATCTCTCAAAGGGATCATACAGGTTCAGTTGCTGAACTGGAAGACATGAGCTCACTCATGAGATATTGGGAAGAATCAAATTCCGTGCGCACGGTCGTCTCGCTTTGGAAGCTTGACTGAATTTGTAGGTTTGATATATACTTTTGGAAAGTATATGATCAAGACCTAGGTATGATATACGTTTTTGGAAAGTGTATGATTGATACCAACTCCCAATGATCGAATGAGAAACTTACTGATAAAACCATGAAGTAGACAATATAAAGTTGATCCAATACTTCGTGTTTAGTCTGAGTCTTCCAGTATGCAGGATGTACAGGTATTGGGAATACCTGAGGGTGATGTGATCATAAACGATTGTATAACCATGACGCTTCCATTCCTAGGGAGTGATGAAACGGGTCTGGATTTTAGTGACTCCTCTCAGTAGAGAAGTGATCTGATCTTGGTCCAAGTGTTGGACATTGATCTGAATGTGATTCAGATGCAATGAGAAGATTAGATTTACGGTCTTGATTTAATCAAGCATCTATGGGAGTCCCGCGATCTGGATTTGAGATATGATCTTAATATCCATGTCACTATACGTGGAACAATACAATCGCCCTGTCCTTATCTCCAAGTATCTGCGGAGAAAGCGCACTATCCCTGAAGGAGTTCATGGATAATTCTATTGTTGATTTATGTATCCAAGCATTGAGAAAATGGATAATTAAATGTGATTTAATTATCATGAGTAATATGAATTTGATTCATATTATAAAGAGAGTTATCTGAGATAATTAAATATGATTTAATTATCAAAGATGTAAATAATGTGAATGTGATTCATATTATTTGAGAACAAGATATCTAAGATGATTAAATGTGATTTAATTATCGTGGATATGAATAATGTGGATAGCAATATCCATATTAGTAACATATATTATAAATGTGATTTATAATATATAAGAGAGAGCTATTTGTAATTTACATTTGTTAATTAAATGTTAATGTGTATTGGATTCACATTGGACATTGAATTGAAAATGTAATTTACATTTTGTTTTGGGTTGTGATTATGATTCACAAAATTTTCAATGGCAAGATTGCAATGTCTACAAAATAATTGTGAATTATTTTTGTAGAATAATTTGCAACAAAAGTTGTTGCAAATAATGGAGATTACATAAAAGATAAAATAGCCACCTTCCTAATGGAGGAGGGTGGACAGCCACCACTCCCATTAGGAAAGGGAGGTCGTTCCCCCTCTCCACATGGAAGGAGGCTTTCTCTCTTCCATTATCTCCATGTATTGATGATTTAATTTTGTTATTAAATTGTGTTAATTTATCAACATATATTTAATTTAAATTAAATTAATTGTTGTTGGTTTTTCCAATACAAATCTTAGCCATTAAAAGAAACACAATCAATGAGAGCCATTGGATTTGTGTTGTTCCATTGATTGAGATCCATGGATCCCAAAACCCTATAAAAGGAGAGGCACCCCATTACTCTTCTTTAAGACTATGCTTGAGAAGCATCTCTCTCTCTCTCTCTCTCTCTCTCTCTCTCTTTCTCTCTACACGCCCTCTCTCTCTCCCTCTCATGGCCGTCCACCATGGATGCCCTGGAGAGGTTCTCCATCGCCGCAGCGTCGTCGTTATGCCAGTGTTGTAAAAATCGGCCGACTAATCCGATTAGTCGGTCCGATTAAACGACTCGGCGGGGTAGCCGAGTCGACTTACCCAAATCGGGCATTAGTCGGACATGGCCGATTAGTCGGCCGAGTAGTCGGTGTAGGCGGGCGCTTACTCGGCCGACTTTTGCAACACATAAAATCGGGTCCCATTTTTTAGAACGCGAGTAGCATTTGGGAACTTACTGTCCAAACAGTAAGTCCCCATCGGTTCGAAACTCCCACTCCCCTCTCGACCCCCCGCGCCCTAGACCCCTGCTCCCCGCCGCCGGTGCTCGTGCTCCCCGCTCGCGAGCTCCTGGCCGCCGCCGCTCCTCCAGCACCTCTCCGGTAGGCATCTCTCCACTCCTCTCTCGCCGCGCCGCCTGAGAAGCTCCCTCTCGCCCCGCGTCTCTCGCCGCACAGGACCTCAGGTTAGGGTTTTTTTTTGTTTTCATTTTTTCATTATTTGTATTCTATTATATGATCACAGCATGCCATTCTTGATAGCTTCTAATGTTATATTGTTATATTGCTATGCTAGATGTTTACATTATGTTGTATGTGGAATGGCTCATTGTTATATTTTTGCATATGTTGTATGCTAGATGTTTACATGTTGTTATATTGTTGTATTGCTAAACTAAACATGTCCAATTATATTTTTGTTAGGTTGTATGAATATATAATTATGTTGTATGTTTGATGTTTAGGGTTTGTTCTAGTATTATGTTGTTTGAAAATATTTGTGTTGTATGCAAATATTTAGGTTGTATGCAAACAAAGTATGATTATGTTGTATGCTTAGTGGTTATTGTATTGTATAATGTATATCATGCCACTGATTTTTTTATATTATAATTCATCATTTTTTTATTATGTAGATGGCTACACCACCAACGAACGTCGCTTCCGGTAGCGACTCGTCTTTTTATGTGCCACCGGGATCAACTGATCCTGCATGGCAATACGGCTACCTTGCGAGCCGTACGGATCCAAATACGGTCACTTGCAGATTGTGCAAGAAGATTGTGAAGGGTGGTGTGTAGAGGTTCAAGCAACATCTAGCACACTGAAAAGGGAACGTTGCTGCATGTCCCAAGGTTGATGAGGAAACGAAGAACAAGATGATTGCATACCTTGATGATGTTGCCAGGAAGAAATCTCAGAAAGCCGCTGATGTTCATGAGATGAGGGAGGAAGTTGATATCACTGGAGGTGTGGGTTCGACGAAGAGATCACGAGTCTCTGAATCCCTCGAGCAGCCTGTCGCAGTGGAAGGGTCATCACGTCAAATGACCATCAAGGATGCATTCTCCAAGGATCATCGTGATAGGGTCTCGTCATTCATATCCAAATGGGCATATACATCGGCAATTTCGTTTAATGCAATGACGACAAAAAACTTCCTGCAGATGGTGGAGGCTATTGGGAAGTACGGGCCTGGACTAAAGCCTCCCACGAGGTATGAGCTTAGTGGTCCGCTTCTAAAGAAGGCAGTGAAGGAGATTCACGATGGATTGCAAGGTCATCGTGATACGTGGACATCGTCGGGATGCTCATTGATGACTGATGCATGGACGGACAAGCGTGGAAGGAGCATTATCAATTTTTGTGTCAATTGCACATTGGGGACTTCATTCTTGAAGTCCATAGATGCCTCAAATGAGGCTCACACTGCGGAATACATCTGCAAGTTGGTGGAGGAGTGCTTGAATGAAGTGGGAGTGGATAAAGTGGTTCAGATTGTGGCGGATAATGCATCCGCCAATGCTGCTGCAGGAAGATTGTTGGTCACCAAATATCCACAGATTTGGTGGACTCCGTGTGCTGCGCACTCCATTGATCTTGCTTTGGAGGAGATAAGCAGAGAGACAAAGGTGAGAAGTGCAATCACAAAGGCGAAGAGGCTTACGGTGTTCATCTACTCTCACACCAAAACTCTTAGCTTGATGCGCAAGTTCACCAACAAGAGGGACATTGCAAGGCCCGGACAAACAAGATTTGCAACCACTTTTCTCACTCTTGAAAGCCTAAATGAAAAGAAAGACAAGCTGAGATTGATGTTTTCCTCAGAAGAGTGGAGAAACTGCAAGTGGTATAAGACCAAGAAGGGAGAAGCTGCGAGTTCCATTGTTTTCAGCCCTACATTCTGGAACCATACAACACATGCTATCAGAGTTTTCACTCCACTGGTTCGTTTATTACGTGTGGTAGATGCAGATCGACGCCCATCCATGGGCTTTGTCTACGGAGGGCTTGAAGAAGCCAAGCGAGAAATAATTGCAGTATTCAATGGTGTGGAGTCATCTTATAAATTTTTTGTGGATGCTATTATCTCCAAGACCAAAGGGAGGCTTGATACTCCATTGCATCTAGCAGCATATTACTTGAACCCATTTTACTTCTACACCGAGTTTCATGGTGATCCAGATGTTGTGGTGAGGAGAGGGTTTAAGGAATGCATGGAAAAATTTTATCCAGATTTGGATATACAAGATGCAATTACTAGGGACGAGCTTCCGGCATATAGACTTGGTCGTGGAGATTTTGGGAAGCCTTTAGCTGTGAGACAGAGGATGATAAATGATGGCAATTTTGATCCAGGTATCTTAGTCATTCGTTTCCTATTAATGTTGATCACTTATTTTATTATGTTGACCATTTCTCTATTCTAATAGCTAATTGGTGGCATAATCATGGAGATGACACACCTCATTTGAAAGCTTTGGCTATCAAAATCTTGAGCTTGACGTCTTCATCATCGGGATGTGAGCGTAACTGGAGTACATTTGACTCGGTAAAGACTCCACTCCATCCACCCAATTCGATTAGTAATAGTAAAATTTAAATGAGTAATTGATATAAAGTTAAATTTTTGGTCTTCAGATCCATACCAAGAAGAGAAACAGGTTGGAGACGAAGAAGCTGAACGATCTTGTATATGTGCGTTTCAATTCCAACCTGCAGGATCGCCGAGCTGAGAAAGAGAGAGATCCCCTGTCATCTCGTGATCGTGCACACATGGCTGAATGGATCGGGGATGTTGATGCTCATGATGAGGAGGTTTTTCCAGGTTCCGGACTGACATGGGGTGCTGTAGCACATGCTAGTGGCGCCGAAGAGAATTTGGAACCAAGAAGGAGCCAACGAGGTGAGCGTGGAAAGGGAGCTTCATCGTCAAGCTCCAATGCTACGTCGATGAATGAGGAGGAGGAGCTACATCTTGAGGATATAGAAGAAGAAGATGATGACGATGAAGAAGAAGAAGGCGATGATGAAGAAGAAGAGCTGGACTTGGATGACGACATTGAGGATTGAACCCAATGGCTTGGGATACTTGTCTTACTTTCAGTTGTATTATTTTTTGAGCATGTTGTAATTGTCTTTTATTTTTGAACATTTGCTTGTACTATGTGCCAAACATTTTGTTCTTAACTTTCTTCTTTTTTCAATCTCTTGCTATTTTTTTATGCTCTTAAAAATATTAAAACTGCTAAATTTATGAATATAAATGAGAGTATATGCTATAAAAATTGATTTATATATTTAAAATAATAAAAAAATTCCAAACCGACTATTGTCCGACTAAATCCGATTACTCTCCCGACTGCCGATTAATCCTTAGTTAGTGACCCTGCCGACCGAGTACCGACTGCCGACTTCTGCAACCTTGCGTTATGCTGCCCGATGGTTTGCTCGTGGAACTCCGTCTACTTCAGCGTGCCTTGCTCGTGAAGAAGACGTTGGATCTCGTGTGTCGAGATCAGGAGATCCGTCACTTGGATCATCAACATGGATTGCGAGAAGCACGCGGTTCATCCCCGCGCTCGCAAGCGTCTCCTCCGTCAGAGCGGACTTGAGACAGGAGGTCTCTTCGTTTGGAGACTCGATTGCAACCACGCTTCAAGAGGTAAACCTAATACTTGTTTGTGGTTTAGACGAAACGATCCGAGAAGTGTTCTTGGATCATATGGTTTCGTCACATGAAAATTTTTTAATTTCCGCTGCATAGAACAACTAGTGCGACTAGTCGTTCTTCGTCGTATTCGATACGACGATCACGCTTCCGTGATGCGCTTGAGGATCTAATCATATCCTTTAAGTGGTATCAGAGCCATAGGTCGGTGGTTTTGGATACGATCCATAAACCGAAGACGACTTGGGTTCATTAGGGTATGCGAAAGTTTTCTTGCATTTCATTTTCGCATCTCTGTTTTGATATTATTTTCGTCACTGTTTAAATTGTTTAAACACGAAAATAATAATTGGATTTTGTTCCCCATTAAATAAGGAAACCGTAGGATCTGAGTTTGCGTGATTTCGATTCCGTTTGCTCTAGATATGCTCATTTTAGTGAACATGTATCCACTGTTTCGGGGACTGCGGATCATGACGTAATTAAGATGTTAATTGCGGATTTGAAACGCCTTGAAATGCGTGCAAATCACTTGGGTTCTGTTGTAAATCAAGTTAGCAAACTTTAGAAATTTACTTTGCTTAATTTGGATTTAAATTGATTGAGATATGGTATTTTTAGTGAGGGTCACTGCTGAAAATACTTTCCTAATCAAGAACCTAGTGATTGTCATTTAATTAATTAGTGAAATTAAATTGTTTAATTTCCTGGAATAATTATGCATAAATATTTGTGAAATATTTGATGATAATTATGTCCTTAAATGACTTTGCCCTAACCAACAAATGATTAGATGTGATCTAGATCAAGATTGGTTACATGATCTACATGATCAACATTCCAACAAACATGTTGCTTGAATAGGACTTGGGATTTGTTTAGCAAATCTCATTATAATGTTAATCAAAATTGTTTTGATTATTATTATATAGTATAATTTCGGTTGAAGAACCGATGATCATCTCAAGTACAAAATGATCTATTTTGCATTATCCTTTCTCGAGGTGGATATGGTGTCTAGTCGGAGAGCATTGGGGTTGCGGGTTGCAACGTATGTGGTCCGTCCCACTCTCGTCGGTACTGGACATGACAACCGGTAGGGTTAGTATAATGCTTAAGAAATCATGATGTATTTCTAATTATTAAAATTCGAAATAATACGTATTTGAGATAATACCATAATTCAAGTAACTATTAAAATGTTTGTTGGATATTAATTGGATCATTAATTTAATATGATTAGATTAATTGGAATCCAATTAAAATTAAAACACTCTATTATGAATAGAGATGTTATTTCCCTTGGAAGAATTAATCATAATGAATATGATTCATAATGATTAATTAGAATTTGAATATGACATGGAGGATCACATAAGTGACATCCATGGTCTCCCGTCAAGGCGAAGGGTTTCGTCGCCGGGGATTGTATGTGGGAGACGCTTGTCCGAAGTGACAACTCCTGTATGCAAGCGCATCTGGATCGGGCTCTTTGCTTCTCGAAAGAGTAAGGCCGTATACGTAGTGACCCCAATGTCGGATCCTCATATTATTGGGGCGATATTGGATTGCGTATAGCGAGAACTATTCCTGTTGACGGTTGGTTCAATTAACGACGGGTCAACATCGCCTTAGGGGTGGTGGGCCCGGGTGTTAAAGACCGAATTGGGAATGCATGTTGGACTTGCAAGGCGGAATGTGTTCCCGCTTCTTTTTATCCGAGTTGCAGATTCTCTTATTATTGGGATGTAACAAAGATAAGGAAGGAGATCCCAGATCTTATTGAGATATAATGGTAAGTATATCTCTTACATTGAAAGTGATTAAGGGAATGAACTTTCAGTGTTGACAAGACAAGACAACTTTGATATAAAAATTCCTAAATCAAAGTAAAATATATATATATATATATATTTATGCAAATTTCTTATTTTAGATAATCCTTCATTAAAACCCACTCAATGTTATACTCAATAATAACCAGTAAAATATCATGGATTGGGCTCATGATCCAGATATTGTACTTGCAGTTGAACACATAATGTATGTGGTTGTAATGTGCAAGTTTCCTCATAATAATGAGGAATGACAATTAAATAAATAATAGGACTACAACCCTAGGGTTTGTATGTCTCTATAGTCTTGATCTCATCGGATGTACTTTGGAAGTAACATGTTGATGATGATCGCAATTGTCAAATAATCCTTATAAAGACTTAAGAAGATATTCTGGCATACATATGTGTTCTTGACATTTATCATGAATGACATGGTTCACTGCATCATGCAGAATGGTGGCTCTATAAGAGATGATGTATTCAAAATGTTTGAATACCTACCTGAACCAATGTTTTAAGAGTTTAGATGGATGTAGATACGATGAGTGTCATCATTTTACTGTCTATACTCTAGTCATTAATGACGCTTCATAATATTCATATTATATGAATTTAATGAAGCATGTATAAATGTTGAAATGCTCTTACATTGAGTTCTTTTGAATTTAACATAAGAGATCCTTAGTCTTAAGCAATAGTTGCTTATAGATAAAGGGAGCGCAGTGGAAGCATGGGTTGGACCCAAGAAAGAAGGAAAGTCAAAGAGTTGATTGGACTTCTGTGACTTCCATATGACATCCAAAGAGTTGGATGAATGCCAAAACTGCAATAAGTTGATGTGTTGATAGTATGACTATCAAGTCTGTCTAAAATCCTTAGAGAAGGGCTCAGATAGAGCATCAAAATAATCTACATAAGTCATTGAAATTGACTTTCTTATTTGATAAGATAGAGTCTAATAATTGTATCTCAATCTTCTGACAACACTTGCAATGGGTTGCATATGTTTTTAGAAGACTGGAAAAAAAATTTGATTTTAAGGTTTATAGTTATCCACATGGATATTGATGCAATTGTTGCAACAATTTCTATTGGATTGATAGACTTGTTAATTTCAGTGGGAGAGCCCTTAGTCTTAGAGAATGTCTCTATGACCTAGATATAAGAATACACTCATTGTTTGTTTCTAAATGTTGGAAATAAACATGAATTCTGAGATAGAACTATCATAAAGAGTTATGATGGAAATATTTCAGATAGTAATCTAAAATCTAGTGGACTCCACTAAATTAGAAAATTGATGAATGATTCATTAACATTTCTAAATGCTGAAATCAAACCATGGCCTCAAATTTCAACGAAATTCGGTCGAATTTCTGTCGAATATCGATATCCAGTCAAAATCGAAATTCGACCGAAATGGCCGAAATGACCGAAATATGGGGGTCCTAGTACAAAAAATGACCGAAATGACCGAAATTTCGGTCGAAATTCCATCGAAATTCTATTTTGATCGATACCGAAATGGTGACCGAAACCGACATTTAGGGCCTTGAATCAAACCTTAAGATCAATATGAGGGTAAAGATCATTTGACAATGATCTAGCATCAAGCCTTGGACATTTGTTTATTGAGTTGATCAATAGACTAGTAAGAGATGAAACTTTAGAATGTCTAAAATTTCAAAACTTACATACTTATGAATATTGTATTCAAAGTAAAATGTCCAATACACCCTTCTTCGAGAAAGGTGTAAGATGCCAAGGTATTCAGGATCTCATACATATTGATGTATGTGGATCATCCATATCATAATGAACATTGTGGATATGTGATATCTATTGATGATTATGTATGATATGAGATTTCTTCTCTTCACCTAAGAAACCTTTGAAATGGTCAAAGATTTCATATTTTTGGTTTAGAACCAAAGTTTGAAGGAAGATAAAATGAATTTGATCTAATCTAGGTAGTAAGTACCTGCTAGATAAATTCAAAGAATACTTTATAGAGATATGAATATCACTTCTATCTCAATCCTCCTAACACACCTTAACTCAATAGAGTTATAGATAGATACAATTGGATCATGTGTGACATGATCTTATCAATGATGAATTTTAGCATAATTATCACTTAGTTTCCAGGTATATATATGTGTAGTAGAGACTACAATGTATATCCTTAATAAGGTTCCATGTATGTTGGAATCTAGCACTTGAGAGTGCTGCTTCATTAGGAAAATAAAGGATGATATTGGATACGTACTTTATGACCTTGAGATTCTTAAAGTATCTCATCTCTGAGAATGTTATTCTTAGAGGTTGAGACTCTTGAGAATCAAGACGAAAATGAAGTGTAGGAACTCATTTAATCTTGAGAAGATAATGAGGCTCCTGAAATTGGAAACTAAAAGATAATTAAGGATGAAACACTAATACCTCTTCAAATGAGTTTGAGGATGTATTCCATGTGTCAGTTAAGTCTGACAATGATCGAACTTCATTTGATGAAGCTTCTGAAGATCATAACATGGAAAGATGGATTTTAGCAATAAAAGTCTAAAGTAGACTTCATATACAAGTGTTGTATATGGACCCTCGAGGATCCACCTATATGGGTAAGACTTGTAAAGGTGTAAATGGATCTTCAAAAAAAAGGGAACCTGATGAGAAGGTAGAAACCTTCAAAGCACGATTGGTTAAACGCCGAAAGAGAAGACATTGCTTGCGATGAGATTTGCTCTTCGGTGACCATGCTTAAAACCGTCAGAATATTGCTAACCTTAGCTACACAACTTGACTATTGCATCTTCAAGATGTAAGTCAATATTTCATTCCTCTATAAATACCTCTCTGAGGATATTCACATGAAGTAGCCCCAGGGCTTCATGGTTGAGGAAAGCAAGGTGTGCAAGCTAAGGAATCCATCTAAGGACTCAAATAAGCTTCTTGAAGTTGGATCATAAGATTTGATGAAATTATAAATGTTATGATTTCAGAATGAATCTGGATGAGCCATGTGAAGCTTAGTGGGAGTGCCTTTGTGTTCATCGTGCTAAATGTAGATAATATCCTAATCATTTAGAATGATATAAGTGTTTTATAGACTGGCTATTCCATATCCTGAAATATGATTTCAAAAGATACCTCTTAGATCTTAGTTCTGAAATTGTTCAGGAGCAAAGAGAAGAGGGTATTGGGACTGTCATATTAGTAGTACACCTTGGACATCTTCCATTTTATGGAAAATTCCAAGAAAGGCTTCCATCTCTTAAGATATGGTACTTACCTATCTAAAGGGATAACACCTCAAAAAGTTGAGGAAGTGAATGCTAGAACTGCTTGCACTTGTGCATCAGTTACGAGAAGCTGAGTGTATGCTAGATGTGCAAAAGCGCCAGATGTCTGCCATGCAGTGGGAGTAGTAATATGTTACTAGTCCTACTCTGGAAATAAAACACTTAGTTGCAGTAATAACAATATCTTCAAAGATGATGAAACTTAGAGATAGTGATCTCAAAGTCTTATATTCAAAAGTTTAAGACCATGTAGATAGTGATCTATAAGGGTCTTAACTTTAGATACCTTAGGGGATAGAGATCTCCGGGAATGAAGGTATTCTAATAAGGATTATGGGAATACTGGTTATAATAATTAATCGAGCTAAAGTGTCAAGGACACTATGACAAAATTGAGTATTGGTTGCATAAGATGCAACATTCGCATTGGATGCGAGCACTGTTGCTGGGATATGCAAGTGCCGTAAAAGGACTTGGCGTAGTCTCTTGGGAACAGAGTGACTGATCAGCTTACCTAGCTATTTTCTAAATAGCCTATGATTGTCACATGAGTCTGGGTATAAATGATTAGCCCATGGCTCTTTGGGCTAGTGGGAGATTGTTGGAAATGCGAGCCCACGACGAGCCATTATGCAATAAATGTTATTGCAATTCACTCCTTAATCTGAAATGAAGAATACATAATTTGCATAATAGGTCCCTTAGTACAATTAGGGTTATGTACCATGGCCATCTTGATGATCATACAGTTGTTGATTCAGTTATTGAATCATAGAGGCCGGTGTTTGGATGAATATCTAAAGAGTTAGATTGAGGACTCATCAAGCACCATCAAATGATTGTTAAGAGATGATCTCCAGCCTGAGAAGGAGATGTCAATCCTTTCTCTAAAGGCTGATATCTGACCGACCTCTTGATGCAGGTCCTCTGCATAGGAATAGAGATTCGGAGGTGTCAGACTAGTTAGGTCAAAGAGTTGACTTAACGAGATCGAGATAACCGAAGTCCTATATCGTACACTGTCACGATACAGGCACGCATCCTCTGACTGGAGACAGATGTGTTACAATATGTCTAAGTATGTACATTTGGCAGACCAATAGGTTGATGACCTAATCAAGGTCTATACACTGGCGCGCTGGTGTGCATATAAGGGCATATGAGTAATACGATCTCTCAAAGGGATCATACAGGTTCAGTTGCTGAACCGGAAGACATGAGCTCACTCATGAGATATTGGGAAGAATCAAATTCCGTGCACACGGTCGTCTCGCTTTGGAAGCTTGACTGAATTTGTAGGTTTGATATATACTTTTGGAAAGTATATGATCAAGACCTAGGTATGATATACGTTTTTGGAAAGTGTATGATTGATACCAACTCCCAATGATCGAATGAGAAATTTACCGATAAAACCATGAAGTAGACAGTATAAAGTTGATCCAATACTTCGGGTTTAGTCTGAGTCTTCCAGTATGCAGGATGTACAGGTATTGGGAATACCTGAGGGTGATGTGATCATAAACGATTGTATAACCATGACGCTTCCATTCCTAGGGAGTGATGAAACGGGTCTGGATTTTAGTGACTCCTCTCAGTAGAGAAGTGATCTGATCTTGGTCCAAGTGTTGGACATTGATCTGAATGTGATTCAGCTGCAATGAGAAGATTAGATTTACGGTCTTGATTTAATCAAGCATTTATGGGAGGCCCGCGATCTGGATTTGAGATATGATCTTAATATCCATGTCACTATACGTGGAACAATACAATCGCCCTGTCCTTATCTCCAAGTATCTGTGGAGAAAGCACATTATCCTTGAAGGAGTTCATGGATAATTCTATTGTTGATTTATGTATCCAAGCATTGAGAAAATGGATAATTAAATGTGATTTAATTATCATGAGTAATATGAATTTGATTCATATTATAAAGAGAGTTATCTGAGATAATTAAATATGATTTAATTATCAAAGATGTAAATAATGTGAATGTGATTCATATTATTTGAGAACAAGATATCCAAGATGATTAAATGTGATTTAATTATCATGGATATGAATAATGTGGATAGCAATATCCATATTAGTCACATATATTATAAATGTGATTTATAATATATAAGAGAGAGCTATTTGTAATTTACATTTGTTAATTAAATGTTAATGTGTATTGGATTCACATTGGACATTGAATTGAAAATGTAATTTACATTTTGTTTTGGGTTGTGATTATGATTCACAAAATTTTCAATGGCAAGATTGCAATGTCTACAAAATAATTGTGAATTATTTTTGTAGAATAATTTGCAACAAAAGTTGTTGCAAATAATGGAGATTACATAAAAGATAAAATAGCCACCTTCCTAATGGAGGAGGGTGGACGGCCACCACTCCCATTAGGAAGGGAGGTCGTTCCCCCTCTCCACATGGAAGGAGGCTTTCTCTCTTCCATTATCTCCATGTATTGATGATTTAATTTTGTGATTAAATTGTGTTGATTTATCAACGTATATTTAATTTAAATTAAATTAATTATTGTTCGTTTTTCCAATACAAATCTTATCCATTAAAAGAAACACAATCAATGAGAGCCATTGGATTTGTGTTGTTCCATGGATTGAGATCCATGGATCCCAAAACCCTATAAAAGGAGATGCACCCCATTACTCTTCTTTAAGACTATGCTTGAGAAGCATCTCTCTCTCTCTCTCTCTTTCTCTCTACACGCCCCCTCTCTCTCCCTCTCATGGCCGTCCACCATGGATGCCCTGGAGAGGTTCTCCATCGCCGCAGCGTCGTCGTTATGCTGCCCGATGGTTTGCTCGTGGAACTCTGTCTACTTCAGCGTGCCTTGCTCGTGAAGAAGACGTTGGATCTCATGTGTCGAGATCAGGAGATCCGCCACTTGGATCATCAACATGGATTGCGAGAAGCACACGGTTCATCCCCGCGCTCGCAAGCGTCTCCTCCGTCGGATCGGACTTGAGACAGGAGGTCTCTTCGTTTAGAGACTCGATTGCAACCACGCTTCAAGAGGTAAACCTAATACTTGTTTGTGATTTAGACGAAACGATCCGAGAAGTGTTCTTGGATCATGTGGTTTCGTCACATGAAAAATTTTTAATTTCCGTTGCATAGAACAACTAGTGCGACTAGTCGTTCTTCGTCGTATTCGATACGACGATCACGCTTCCGTGATGCGCTTGAGGATCTAATCATATCCTTCATCCCCTTCCTTCTCCATGCTCGACCCCTAACCCCTCCGCCTACCACGCTCGCTCAGGCCGCTGCGTCGCCTTCCTTGTGCCATCGCACCCTCCTGCGATCGCCCAGGAGTCGCGCGCGCCTCTTCCCAGGTCGCGTCCTCGCCATCACGCTGTAGCGCCCTCGCGCACTCTACGCCATCGCACCCTAGTGCCATCGCGCCCTAGCGTGCACTCCCCTTTGCCATCGCGCCCTCCCAGGTGCCGCCCTCGACATCTCCTGCTGGTGCCGCCATCTCCTGCTTGTCGCACGTTGCCCTCCCAGGTCGCGCCATCTCCTGCTTGTGCCCTCCCAGGTCGCGCCATCTCCTCCCAGGTCGCGCCATCTCCTGCTTCGCCATCGCGTCCTCCCAGGTCACGTGTCGCCCGTGGGAGGCTGCACAGGCTGCACCTCTACGGCAGGTCTAACAGGCCGCACCTCTACGGCAGGTCCCAGGTCCCAGGTCACACCTCTATTGCTGGTACCGCCCTAGCGCTCTAACAGGCCGCACCTCTACGGCAAGTCCCAGGTCGCAGCTCTGCCTGAGCCGCCCTAACAGGCTGCACCTCTACGTCTCCCCAGTTCGTGCCGCCTTCCCAAGGCCGCACCTCTGCGTCTCTATTGGGTGATGTTCCACTAGGTACTCATGATCTCTGATATTACAAATATTATGTAGGATTATTCTCCTTGATCTGTACAACGGCCATGACATCTACTCCCACAACTATGGACTCCAAGTCCCTATACCCGACTTCATCTATGATGGTCCAGGGCACTACTATCAAACTAAAAGGATCTGAGAACTATGTACTGTGGTCTAGGTCCTTTAAGGTGTTCATTGGTGGCCAGCGTAAGAACTATGTTCTTACCAAAATTTCGCCCGCAGAGACGGACAAAGACTATGATATCTGGTATGTTGATAACTGCCAGGTCACCACTTGGATGACAAACAGTGTTGATCCATCTATTGCCTCCAATCTTCTGTATAAAGAGACTGCCAAAGCGATGTGGGAGAGTCTTGAGAATACCTATTCGCAGAAAACAACTAAATCCAGGCTTTCAGACATATATACTAAGATTTGGTCTACAAATCAAGGAGATGCATCCTTGATTGACTATTACAGGCTGCTGACAGGTTTATTTGAAGAGCTTCTTATTTTTCAACCGGCCTGTTGTGATAAACAGGTAGGTAAGCGAGCGGAGTGGCAAGTATATCGATTCTTATCAGGTTTACATCCTCGATACAAACCTGTGAAGGATCAGTTTCTGACCGCTGCATCATTACCTACTCTTGAGACCATCTTTGGTCGTCTTCAGGAACTTGAGATTCTGTCACCTCCTCCTTATGCTGAGACATCAGCTCATTTTGCGAGAGGACGAACCATCCACTACGGGGGACGTGGACGTGAATCTGGCTGGGGACGCGACCGTGCCTTTGGACGAGGACGAGACTCATCACGTGGCCAAGGGCGTGATCATCCTACTTCCCGCCTTCCACCTTGTATCCATTGTGGTCGCCTGAATCATCCGTCGGAACGTTGTTGGGCCAAATTTGGCATGCCTCCTAATGCCAACAGTGCGTATGAGACAACCCCCTCTGATACTTATTACGAAGCCACTGCCTCAACCAATAATCAAGAACAACCGGCCAGTCAGCCCTTTTTTACAGCCTCTGAATATGCTAGTCTCCGTCAACTACCACAGAATTCTCCTACTAATGCCATTGCTTCTGCTTCAACCGCCAGTCTTGCCAAAACTTCCGGTACAGTTGCCAGCACAGCTTCTACATCTACCCCTACATGGATTATCGATTCTGGAGCATCAACTCATCTAACAGGGGAAGGTAGTCTTCTAACCTCTTCACGTCCTTCTTCGATTGTGAAAACTGTACGTGTTGCCAATGGAGCTCATTTGCCTATTACTAGTGTGGGCACTATGGAGTTTTCCTCCAAACTCCGACTCACAGGGGTTCACTGCGCTTCTGCCTTTCCTCTTAGCTTATTATCAGTTCATAAGCTGTGCACTGAGCTTAACTGTCAGCTGATATTTGATGAATTTTGCTGTTATTTTCAGGACATCCGGACGAAGTAGAATTTTAGTGGGGGACATGAGAAGAATGGACTTTATTATCTTGACATCCCTTCTGATTCTGGTTTTGCGGGTGCTGCATCCATCTCCACCGATCCTCTGTTATGGCATCTTCGTCTTGGTCATCCATCTGCCAAAGCGCTCTCCATGATGTTCCCTGAACTTTCATCGCTTAAGCCCTTTGAGTGCGAAGTGTGTCAGTTTGGGAAACATCATCGAGCATCGTTTCCTGCTCGTACTGAGCCTCGTCGTTCTGTCCCTTTCTCTTTAGTCCATTGCGATATTTGGGGACCTTGTCCAGTCCGAACACTGAGTGCCCATAAATATTTTGTTGTTTTTATTGATGATTTCAGCAGGTTGTCCTGGGTCTATCTTTTAAAAGAATGTTCGGAGATTAATTTTATTATCAAGAATTTCTTTCATTATGTTAAAAATAGTTTCTCTTCTAATATACAAATCTTTCGTTCCGATAATGCCTTTGAATTCACCCAGAATGGCCTTGCCACCTTTTTTGCCTCTCAAGGGACCATACATCAAACTTCCTGTCCCTATATATCCCAACAAAATGGGGTAGCATAAAGAAAATTACGACGTCTTCTAAATGTTGCCTGGTCTCTTCTCTCTCAAATGAAAGTTCCCAAAATACTGGGGTGATATTAACTGCTGTCCATCTTATCAAAAGGGTCCCTTCGCCTTCTCTAAATGGGGCCACTCCATTCTCGCTACTCTACCCACTGAGTCTCCATTCCCTCTTCCTCTACGGATCTTTGGTTGTGTATCCTTTGTTCATAGATTTCAAAATGCAGATAAACTCTCACCACATGCTATCAAATGTATTTTTCTAGGTTACTATCGCACTCAAAAAGGTTACAAATGCTATGATCCCACTGGTCATCGCTATTACATCTCTGCAGATGTCACCTTTTTTGAGCAAACAAGCTTCTTTTCTCAATCTATCACTGATATTCCTCTTGATCTCCCACCTCCAATCATTATCCACAAACAAAGACACGTATCTACACCACCAGAAATCCCTTTACCCATTCCCGTTTTGCAGGATGATATGCCTTCTCCGATTATTCCCCCCAAGGATGTCCTGGATGATCCTCTGGAGCTTCCCATTGCTCTACAGAAGAGTAAGAGGTAGTGTACTTCTTATCCTATATCTCACTACACCTCTACTGCTAGCTTGTCCTCCTATGACAGACGATATACAGATGCTCTCATGTCTATTTCCATTCCACGAGATCACAACAGTGCTTTACAGGACCCTGGTTGGCAACATGCAATGAATGAAGAAATGGACGCGCTTATTTCCAGGGGGATATGGGACCTCGTTCAATGTCCGAAAGGGACTCGACCAGTGGCATGCAAATGGGTCTTTACGACCAAACAATCACCCGTGGCTCAATTGACAGATTAAAAGCTCGCCTTGTGGGTAAAGGTTTTACACAAACCTATGGCGTAGACTATTTTGAGACATTCTCACCCCTTGCACGAATGGGGTCTATCATGACTATTCTCTCTTTAGCAGTCAGTAAAACTTGGGCTATCTTTCAGTTAGATGTGAAAAATACCTTTCTCTATGGCGATCTTGATGAGGAGGTGTACATGATGCAGCCTCCTGGTTCTGAAGTCGAGGGGGAGTATGTATGTCGACTTCGCAAAGCAATATATGGTCTCAAGCAAAGCCCAAAGGCATGGTTTGACAGGCTTACCACTGAAATAAGCACTCTTGGATTTCATAGAACATCATCTGATTACTCTGTATTCGTCAAAAAACGAGCAACTGGTACTGTTATACTTACTATCTATGTTAATGATATGATTGTCACAGGTGATGATCACAATGGGATATCGGAAACCAAGGCCTTCCTTCAAAAGGTATTTGTTACTAAGGATCTTGGTCCTCTACGCTACTTATTGGGCATAGAAGCTCTTCGCACCACTGAAGGGCTTCATCTCTCACAGAGGAAATACTGTCTGGACATTCTTACCGAAGCAGGAGTTCTCGGATGCAAGCCCTCTGGTATCCCTGCAGATCCAAAGAAGCACGTCACCTCGTCTGATTCTACCTTTGACGATTTCACCCGATACAGAAGCCTCGTTGGTAAACTCCTCTATCTTATTGTCACCAGACCAGATATCTCCTATGCAGTAAGCAGAGCTAGCCAATACATGGAACGACCATGCTACAACCACTGGCAGGATGTTCTACAAATTCTACGATACTTGAAAGAATCTCCAGGGAATGGCCTCTTTTATGGGGCAAATGGGCACACGGATGTTATTGCATATGTCGATGCTGATTATGCAAGTTCTCCAGAGGATCGACGTTCTACTACATGCTATGCTATGATGGTTGGAGGAAACACTGTTACATGGAGGAGCAAGAAACAGAACGTTGTGTCCAGATCCAGTGCAGAGGCATAATATAGGGCAATGGCTGAAGCCACCTGTGAGATCACATGGTTATTGATTTTTCTTCAGGAACTTGGTATTAATGTTACTACTCCTATTCCTCTATATTGTGACAACAAATCTGCAACCTACATTGCCACGAATCCAGTGTTACATGAACGAACCAAGCACATAGAGATCGAATGCCATTTCGTACAAGATGCTATCAAGATTGGAAGAATTACGACTCCGCATATCAGCACTGATCTTCAGCTTGCTGATGTCTTCACGAAAGCCTTACCCAAGAAATGCCTGTCGTGGTTGTTTCCAAGTTCGGCATGACTGATAAATATGCCCCAACTTGAGGGGGAGTGTTACGAATATATATTAGCGGCTATACGCCATTGCTCAGTGTAACCCTTGTAAGGGTATTTCTGTATTTTTCTCCATTCTGTACCCTCTAGGGTTTCTAGGGTTTTGTATATAAGGACCCCTAGACCTACTGGAATAATCAAGTCATTGCATTCCCTTCAACATGCATAAAATGTTTTTATTTAATTTCTTCCAATGTTGTTGCATATCTCTACATTTATTTATTTTGAATTCAATATAATTTAGTTATGTAATCCGATACATATTCTTTCGTGAAAAATAGATCTATGAGTAGTTTTCTTTCTTCATTTAATACTTTTCTCAATTGTTCATATATTTTGCACTAGAAAATTGTTTTAAATCCCTTAGCTAGATACCATCTCATCAACGCTTGATAAAAGGGAGTTCGATTATTAATCATTGAATTATATTGATTCATAATCTATTTTTATTTAGTTAATTGCTATATAAACATAATAAATATTTTTAAAGGGAATTGATTTATTATTGTATATTTTTTGTCTTATATTTTTATATTCAACACTAAGTATGCCACCTAATTTCACCTTGAAACTTCTGTTATGAATTACTCTCTATTCTAAATGGACATTTTTTGAAATGCTTTGCTTGAAATCATGTCGTGCTAAAAAGTCTATGCATATATTTCGTTTATTTTTTTTTCAAAACATAAATCTCCAATATTTGAAATTAATTTGTTATTTTAATTAATTTTAAATTAAAATAATGCAAATTGCATAATCTGCATATACTTCCGCATATACTCCCGCATATCCGCTTACTTGCTCCCGACCGCCTGACCGCACGAATATTGCATACCGACTTTCTGAACCCTGTTCTTCGACAAGTGCTCAACATCCCTTATCAAGAGCCGCGGAGTGAAACAAGGACACGACTCCCAACATTGACCTCACAATCTGCACGAAAAGCACCTCGACGAAGACGAATAAGTTTTCGTAATGTAACCTTGAAAGCCACACCGGAAGCAGACCAAACCTAGATGATGGTTCTTGTTGGGAAAAGAGACTTCGTTATTGATTCAGAAAACCCTAGACTCTCTTATATAAGGAGAGATCTAAAGGGTAAATTACAGAGAGGTCTATATAAAATAAAGAAATAACGATAAACTACATAAAGAGATAATGAAACTACGAACTATCTCTACACTCCCCCTCAAGGTGGAGCATAGATATCTATCATGCTCAGCTTGGATGAACATCTCTGAAACGGTCCTCTGAGCAGTGGCTTGATGAATATATCTGCTGTCTGATCTCCCGAGCTCACATGTGCAGTAGATATCAATCCTCTCTGGATCAAGTCCCTCGTGTAATGGCAGTCAACTTCAATATGCTTGGTCCTTTCATGGGAAGCTGGATTGTTGGCAATAAACAATGCTGCCTGATTGTCACACTGGAGCTTCATAGGCAGGGGCACAGCTACATGTAGATCTTCTAGTACAGAACGAACCCACATCATCTCCGTACTGGCTTGAGCCATGGCCCTATATTCAGATTCTGCACTGGACCTTGCCACGACAGTTTGTTTCTTGCTTTTCCAAGAAACCAAAGAGCCTCCAATAAACACTACAAACCCTGAGGTTGATTTTCGGTCCTTAGGACATCCTGCATAGTCTGCATCTGCACACGCTGAGACAGATAAGTCTGTGTCCTTCCTGAATAGTAGCCCTGACCCTGGAGAAGACTTCAGATATCTCAGTATCATGTGTATAGCATCCATGTGAACCTGTCTTGGCTGCTCCATAAATTGGCTCACCCTGCTAACAGCAAATGCAATGTCTGGACGAGTAATGGTAATGTAGAGGAGTTTTCCCACCATTTCTCTATATCTCCTCTTATCCACTTCATATGTATCACCATCATACAGCTTCATGCTGGGGTCCATGGGAATACTAGATGGTTTGCACCCATCCATGCCAGTCTCAGTCAGGAAGTCTGTAATATACTTCCGTTGTGTCATCACCAAGCCTTGTGCATTCCTTGCAAATTCCAACCCCAGAAAATATCTTAGGGTTCCAAGGTCCTTTGTAACGAACTGACTGCCTAGGAATGCCTTCGCCCTCTTTATGCCCTGAACATCATCTCCTGTAACAAGAATATCATCCACATAGACCATAATGACAACCGTACCTGCCGATGACTTCTGGACAAACAATGAGTGATCGGCATTTGACCTCTTGAATCCCTGTTGCTCAATCAGGTTAGACAACTTCTGGAACCATGCTCTGGGACTCTGTTTGAGACCATATATCGCCTTGTGAAGTCTACAGACCATGTGCTTCTCCCCCTCAGCAGTAAACCCAGGTGGCTGCTGCATGTAGACTTCCTCCTGTAGGTCACCGTACAGAAAGGCATTCTTCACATCCAGTTGAAATATGCTCCAATCTCGTACCACGACAATAGATAATAGAATACGAAGTGTAGAGTGCCTCGCCACTGGAGAGAAAGTATCCATGTAATCCACACCGTAGGTTTGTGTAAACCCACGGGCAACCAGGCGTGCTTTGTATCTATCCAACGTGCCATCTGCATGATATTTGACTGTGAAGACCCATTTACAGCTCACAATGGATGCATCAGAAGGTGCAGGGACCAAAGACCAAGTGCCACGAGACTGTAGGGCCCTCATTTCGTCCTCCATTGCTAATCTCCAGCATTCATTCTGTAAGGTTTCCTGGTATGTCCGCGGTATATCCACGGAAGATAAGGCTGTGGCAAATCTCTGAAAATCCCCAGTGAGACGGTGAAAGGAAACCTGTGAAGCGAAAGGATACGAGGCACATTGCCTCCTCTGCTTCCGAATGGCAATCGGAACATCAAGATCATCATCTGCTGTACTGGATGGGCTAGTGTCTGCCTGTACTGAAGGATCCTGCACATGTACCAAATCTGACCCGTCAGTAGTAATGCCATCTGAACATACCTGAGGCGTGATGATCGGCTGGAGCGTAGTCTGAGCAGGACCCGACCGGCGTGTATAGAACATAGGTAATGGTGATATGATGGGCCGTGGAATGGGTGGAGGTGGAGGAGGTGGTGGGGGTGGTGGAGGTGGTGCTGGCGTGGAGACAGACACAGGGGACGACTCAGGTGTACTCAATGTAGGTGGTGGAGGAACATAGATATCATCAGTGGTAGTGGATGGTACCATTCTGTCACCTGCAGGAGAGAAATACATGACGGACTCAAAGAAAGTGACATCAGCACTCACAAAGTACCTCTTAGTTGCAGGATCATAACACCGGTAGCCCTTCTGAGTTCTGGAATAACCAACAAAGACTCACTTGACTGCTCAAGGAGAGAGTTTGCCAAGTCCGGGAGATAGACGATGCACAAAAGCCACAGTACCAAAGACACGTGGAGTTAGTGAAAATAACTCCTTATCTGGAAAAATAATGGACATAGGTATCTTTTCACCAAGGACTGAGGATGGCATTCGGTTGACCAGATAACAAGCAGTAAGAACAACATCGCCCCAGAAAGAAATAGGGGCACAACTCTGAATCAACAATGTACGAGTAATATCTAAGAGATGGCGATGCTTCCTTTCCGCGACACCATTTTGTTGTGAGGTATATGCACAAGTGGTTTGGTGAATAATGCCCTTAGATGACAAGAATTGTGAAAGTAAGCGTGTACAAAATTCAAGGGCATTATCGGTCCGAACATATTTGACATTTGCAGAAAAGACATTTAACACTTCATTAATCAAGTTCTTGATCACATTTCCTGCTTCAGATTTATTTTTCGAAAGAAAGACCCATGACACACGAGAGAAATCATCCACTACCACAAGATAAAACCTGTGTCCTTGATGATCGGGAACACGACTTGGACCCCATATATCTATATGTAACAACTCAAAAGGGGAGCTACTGCTCCGACTCAGACGACGTGGGAAGCTCGACCTGTGATGCTTTCCCAACTGACACGCTTCACATTGAAACGAAGAACTAGGAGAGATTTGAGGCAGAAGATGGCGCATTTTCTGAAGTGGAAGGTGACCAAATCGGAGGTGCCAAATGTACGGAGAGACTGGTCCAGCAGAATGAGAGGAGACGCCAGCATATGAATCCCGGACCAGCCGATACAAACCATTCTGCTCAGAGCCACAGCCAATCACCTTGCCCGTGAGTATGTCCTGAAAAATGAGAGAAGACGGGTCAAATATGGTACGACAATTCAAATCCTTCGTAATCTGACTAATAGATAGCAAATTCATTGAGAACTCAGGAGCATGCAGAACATTCTGTAATTGCAAAGTGGAGGACAGGAAAACCTCCCCCTGTCCAACAAGGGGCGAATGGGTACTGTAGAGACTTATTTATGTTACGTTTTATTGTTCCGTAATTACTACTTATGCTTTGTAAGACTCTGTAATTTACCCAAGGGTTTTCTCCCTATATAAGAGACCCGAGGGCTCTATGGAATAACACATCAGAGTTTCGATTACTCTAACATGGTATCAGAGCCAAAACCCTAACCCTAGGGTTTTCTCTCCACCCGCCCCCCCTCCCTCGACGCCGCCGCCGCCGGTTCTCCAGGCCCCTAGCCCTCCGCCGCAGGGCTCCCAGCCCTTCATCGGACCCTCCCTCCGCTGCGGTCAGGCCCCCAGGCCCCCAGCCCTCTGCCGCCAGGTCTCCAGCACCCCGCCGCAGGGCTTCCAGCCCTCACGCGGCGCCGTCAGCCCTTCCCCGACGCCATCTGCTCGCTGTAGAGCCCCTCCCAGCCGCCCGTGGTGCAGCCAGTCCTTCGCCGGGCACCTCCCAGCCCAGCGGTGCCCAGCCCAGACGCCGAGTACCCCTAGTTGCAGCCTCTCTCTTTCGCCAATGCTTTCACAGCTTCTTCGGTCGGTTCCGGAAGAATAATGGATTCAAGTGCATAACGTCTATATGTGCACTTGAATCCATACATGTCGAGGTAGACACCAGTTACTTGGTATATTGTTCCTAGTTGTTCTTCTCCGGCAGTATGTCAGATCAAAAGGTCGATATACCCGCCATCGGTGCCTTCAAAGGGTCGGCACCTATCGTCAAAATGGACGGGACGAACTACGAACTGTGGGCAATGCAGTTCCTCAGTCTCATGAAGTCGTGTGGTAAGAAGCATATTCTTACCGAAGATGAACCACCGGAGAAGACAGGAATCTATGCATCATGGGAGGCTGATGACGCGTACGCCAAAGTCTGGCTGTCAGGTACGCTCACAACAGAGATAGCAAATGATGTCCTTCATCAACCCACCGCCAAGGCGATGTGGGATATTCTGGCCACGACGTACTCCCAGGTACGGAACGAGACCAAGATGCTGCAGTTGCAGCATGATATCTTTACCATGAAGCAAAATGGGAGGCCTCTTCATTCTCTGTACACTTCTCTTCGTGGAATGTTCGAGAAACTTTATAGCACAATTCCACTCACAGCCACGCTGGAACAACAGAAGACGTTCCGCAACGCTACTATGGTTGGCGTCTTACTTGCTGCCCTTGATCCTGAATATGAGGCAGCACGCTCTCAAATCCTTGCTGATGCCACCATTCCATCAATGGAAGAAGTCTACAGACGGCTCAGTCGTGTCCCTGTTCCATCGAACACCACGACTACACCTCCCTCGGCAATGGCTATCTCCAGAGGACGAGGTAGTTTCTCCTCATTTCGTGGTAGAGGAAGTGGTGGACGTGGCCGTGGAGGTCGCATACGTTCTACATGCTCATTCTGTCGTCGTACTGGTTATTCGGAGGATACATGCTATTCCAAGCATGGCTTCCCTCCTTCTGCACGTGTCGCTAATCACGTTCAGGGTTCACCAGCATCTACTCCAGATCACAGGTTCGAGGAGCTAGTGGCACGGCTTTGTGATATCATGCCACAATCATCATCAGAGGGTGCTGATGGGTCTAATGTTGCGGCGTCGGCATCAGCGAGTACATCTGCCTCAGCCAGCGCCTCAGGTAGTCCCTTCGACTCACATCATAACCATGACCTCACAGGATGGATTGTTGATTCTGGAGCCACCCATCATCTCTGTCGTGAGAAAGAGATTCTGCAGTCCTATAGAGCTGTCCAGCCTGGTCGTTCTGTACTCATTGCTGATGGCACTCATTCCCCTATCATCGGTCAGGGGGAGACGGCTTTGCTGCCATCTATGCACTTACAAAATGTTTTACATGCACCAGAATTCTCTATGAATCTTTTATCCATTAGTCAGATTACACGAGATTTGCACTGTCGTGCTATTTTTGACCCATCCTCTGTTATTTTTCAGGACATACTAACGGGCAAGGTGATTGGCTGTGGTTCTGAGCACAATGGCCTCTATCGTCTTGTACGGAACTCTTATGCTGGCGTCTCTCTACATTCTCAGGGCTCCGTGTCTCCGTATACCTGGCATCTTCGGTTCGATCACCTGCCACTACAGAAAATGCGTCACCTTCTGCCTCAGATTTCTCCGAGTTCATCCTTTCGTTGTGAAGCTTGTCAGTTAGGGAAGCACCATCGGTCCAGCTTCCCCAGTCGTCAGAGTCGGAGCAGTCGCTCCCCTTTTGAGTTATTTCACATAGATATATGGGGTCCCAGTCGTGTCCCGGATCATCAGGGACACAGGTTCTATTTAGTTGTGGTCGATGATTTTTCTAGAGTGTCCTGGACTTTTCTTCTCAAAAATAAATCCGAAGCAGGAAGTGTTATTCAAAATCTTATCAATGAAGTTCAAAATGTTTTTTCGTCTACTGTTAAGTATGTGCGTACTGACAATGCATTGGAGTTCTGCACTCGTTCTCTTGCTAGTTTTCTTTCTTCTAAAGGCATTATCCACCAAACAACATGTGCATACACATCTCAACAAAATGGGGTTGCAGAACGAAAACATCGCCATTTCCTTGATATTGCTCGCACGTTACTTATTCAGAGTTGTGCCCCATTATCTTTTTGGGGGGATGCTATTCTTACAACATGCTATCTGGTCAACCGCATGCCTACGACTGTTCTTGGGGAACAATCTCCTATATCTGTTCTCTTTCCTGACAGAGATTTGTTTACTCTTACACCTCGGGTTTTTGGCACTGTTGCCTTTGTCCACCGCTTGTCTCCAGGACTTGATAAGCTTGCTCCTAGGGCTATCAAGTGTGTTTTTGTGGCCTACTCCAGGACACAGAAAGGATATCGTTGCTATGACCCCGTTCATAACAAGTACTATGTAAGCGCTGATGTTACATTTTTCGAACCCGTCATGTACTTCTCTCCTACAAGTGACAGATTGGTCTCCTCCACATCCACAGATTCTAGTGTCTATGTTCCTCCACCTCCAAGCCTAGGTCAATCCTCTACTCCACCACCACCACCACCACCACCTCCGATTGAGTTTTTTTCCTAAGTTCTATACAAGGCGTACAGGGCCAGCTCAAGCTACATGTCAACCATCCAACACGCCTCAGGTATGTTCTGATGTTGTCACTAATGATGGGTTAGAAAATGCACCAGTGCAGGAGCCTCTACATCAGGACGAGGATCATCCGGTCGACACAATAATAGATGATCTGGATCGGCCCATTGCTCAAAGGAAGCAGCGAAGACAGTGTGTCTCATATCCTCTTGCCTCTCATGTCTCATTTCATCGTCTCAATGGGGACTTCCAGAAGTTTGTCGCTGCTGTCTCATCTGTTGAGATTCCACGGACCTATCAAGATGCCATGAAGATTGATTGCTGGCGTCTAGCCATGGAAGAAGAGATGCGTGCTCTGCAGTCTCGAGGGACTTGGTCTCTTGTTCCCATTCCTCCAGGTGCCTCCGTGGTGAGTTGCAAGTGGATCTTTACGGTAAAATATCATGCGGATGGACGTCTTGATAGATACAAGGCAAGACTTGTAGCACGGGGATTTACCCAGACGTATGGGGTAGATTATTTGGATACTTTTTCACCGGTGGCTAGACACTCCACTCTTCGCATCCTCCTATCTGTTGTTGTGGTACGTAACTGGACCATTTTTCAGCTTGACGTCAAGAATGCTTTCTTGTATGGAGACCTGCAGGAGGAAGTCTACATGCAGCAACCACCAGGGTTTGCTGCTGAGGGGGAGACTCAGATGGTGTGCAGACTTCATAAGGCTATCTATGGCCTCAAACAAAGTCCCCGAGCATGGTTGCAGAAGCTTTCTCAGCTAGTTGAACAACAGGGATTCAAGAGATCAAATGCGGACCATTCATTGTTCATCCAGAAGACCCCTAGAGGTACTGTTGTTGTTATGATATATGTTGATGACATCTTGGTCACAGGAGATGATGCTCAGGGAATTGAGATAACCAAGTCCCTGTTGGGGAACCAGTTCATTACGAAGGATCTGTGCACGATACGATATTTTCTGGGTATAGAGTTTGCACGAAATGCACAAGGAATGGTGATGACTCAAAGAAAATATGTCACGGACTTGCTAGCTGAAGCAGGAATGACTGGATGCAGACCTTCAAGTACACCTATGGACCCAAGCATGAAGCTGTACGATGATGATACCGAGGAGGTGGACAAAAGAAGGTACAGAGAGATGGTGGGTAAGCTCTTATATATTACTATAACTCGACCGGATATTGCCCTTGCAGTAAACCGGGTGAGTCAATTTGTGGAGCAGCCAAGGCAAGTTCATATGGATGCCTTGTATATGATATTGAGATATCTGAAGTCTTCCCCAGGCACAGGGTTGCTATTTAGGAAAGATACGGATCTGTCTATTTCAGCTTGTGCAGACGCAGATTATGCAGGGTGTTCAAGGGATCGTAAATCCACTTCTGGATTTGCTATCTTCATAGGAAGCTCCCTAGTTTCTTGGAATAGCAAGAAACAGACTGTTGTGGCGAGGTCCAGTGCGGAATCCGAGTACGGAGCCATGGCACAAGCAACTGCAGAAATGATGTGGGTTAGAGAAGTCTTATTAGATTTGACTATAGATGTCCCCTTGCCTATGAATCTCCAATGTGACAATCAAGCAGCATTGTTTATTGCCAATAATCCGGCTTTTCCCGAGAGAACAAAGCACATTGTAACATCCGGTTTCCAATCAAACCCGAAGTCGTCCGATTTTGGGTCTAATGAACCCAAAAACATTGTCGGTCAATACTAAACAACCTAAAAACGACCAATTAGTAGTAAATCAAAAGTCGTTCGGACGAAATTGACCAAAAATCGGTCCCTTCGTAGCGCGCGCCGTGAAAAGCCGCGACGCAAATTCGGAAACTGCGAAACGAACCGAGACCGTCATTAGATCCGATTCGATGACACGAGACCAACGGAATCGACCGTTCGTCAATCGGAGGTCATATGATATTTTAAATTACAAAAATTTAGTCTTAGACAAAAGCCGTATCCGAAAATTTCGGGTATTCGAAACTCGACCGAAAGTATATCAACATTATACTCAAATTGACCGTCATTTTGAGACGGTCAAAACAAGATATTGTGCGTCAAATTCCGAGACCCGAGGAGCGCATACGGTCAATTTTTATGTATGCCAAAGAAAGGGAATTTTTGTTAAAAAAGAAAAAAAAAGAGAAAAAAAATATATATATATAAATATCGGCAGCAGCAGTCTGTTCGATTATAAAAAAAAAATTTAACAGACTACGGTAATTCCCACTTGGCTTTCAGCTTTTACCACTTGGCTTTACACCCCTCCATTTGGCCCTATCTTTATTCCTACTTGGCAAATCACCTCCTTATTTATACCGACCACTTTGACCCTTCTCCTCTTTAATTCCATCTCCCTCCAACGAGAGGGAAGTTCCAGCCATCAAGCCCTCTCCTCTCTATCTCCCTCAAATTCCAGCAAAGAAGATCTCCTTCTTCTTTTCTAGTTCCAAAAACCCCAGCTCTCTTTTCTGCATGTGGCTGTCCCCTGGAATACCAAGAACAACCTGGAGTGCCCTTTTTAGCTCAAGATTTCAGCTTGCATGTTCTTCATTTTGGAAATCTGGAGAGCATCTTTAAAAGTGGTTAGCTGCTACTCCCCTGCCATTCTTGGAGTCTCCCAACCTTCCTTGCTCATGCTGCTACAAATTCCAGCACTTGGAATTGCTGTTCGGCTATAAAAGACCTCCAGCAACCTTTTGAAGTCCACGGAGGTTGAAGGTGCTGGAGCTTCTCCAAGAGCACATTTGCTTGCCCCATTTCTGAAATTTCAGCAACAACCCTGCTACTCCTGGAATTGCATTGCATGCAAGATCAACTCTCATTCCTCCAAAATTTGATCCAATAAGGTACCTCCTTCCCCTCCCCCTTGCTGCCATGCATGCTTATTTTACTTGATTTATGTATCATCCTTCTTCCCCTCATGGCTGATATACATGATGATTGTGCTTGCTTTTATGTAAAATCTTAGCCCTTTTCTTGCTGCCATTATATGTGACTTTAAAACCTATTTCAAACTAAGTTTAGCTCCTGAGTTTCAGATTTGAAAAGATTAAAAATTTGGGAATTGCATGTGAACTTTTCACTCTTTGAAAGCAACTGAGTCTAAAAGTTAGAAAAAAAAAATAATATCAGATCTGATTAGAGCTCCTGTACTTGGGATTTTAGAGATGAAAATTTGGGGATTTTGTAGATGAATTCGGATAATGGAATTCTATTGAAGTAGAGTTGAAATTTAGGGATTTGCATTCAAAATTATGCTCTTCAAAAAGCCACTGAATTACATAATTCTAATCTGAAATCAGATCTGATTTTGAAGTTACATATCTCACATTTAGAGATGAAAACTTGGGGTTTTAGCATACGACTTGGATCTAAATTCAGAACTATCATTTGGCTTCAGATCAGTTTTAGAGCCCATGATCATACATTTTAAGCGGAAATTTTTGGGACTTTTGTAGGTCATTAGCTGTTGTTCAAATGTCACAAAAGTTTGTGACTTTAGTCTTCAATTAAGACCAAGTAAAAAAAAAAAGAAACTCCTGATTTCATGTTTTAAAAGAGGAAGAGTTGGGTGTAATTTTGCATACAATTGAGTTAACTTATACAGATAATTGACTACAGATTTCATTCTTCAAAAAGTAAGAAATTTGGAGATTTAAAAGGTATTATCCTAAGAATTATAGATCTGAATTAGAGCCCCAAAAATTATGTATCTATAACCTAAAATTTAAAGGTTTTGGACGTCTTCATCTCTAGATTTCAGACATGAAATTATAGTTCAAGAGCTGAAATGTTCATGATGAAATTGGGTAAATTGAATGTATTCTCTCAAGAATTATAGATCATACGGAAGTACATAGGAATCTGGACTGACTTGTATTGATACTCCAAAACAAAGCAGGAGTACCAAATATAAGATCTGTTTTCACACCCTAACAAATAAGAATATACCATCCAGTCATCATGAGTGAAAGCATACGGATTCATACTAAATAAACCTCACATTTATGTGAATAATTTACATGATATCACCTGAATGTACTATGCAAGGGCACTTAAATCAATGGAATAATGAATTCAAATACTACTTTCAATTTACATATCTTTAGATATTAATGACTCGCAGTAAGAAGCCAAATTAAGAAATGGAAACCATAGAAATGATTTCAATTTACATAAAAGATCGAGAATGAGTCAAGTGACCAGAAAAGTAAGGATGTTGGGAATCAATGATCAAGTGGAGATATTAAGGATTAGTAATGAATTATAAATAATCGTGCCGGTCACGGTGATCTTACCCTGACCGTGCGAGAGCGCGGTGACTCTCACCTGGGCGGAAGAAAGGAAGCCCAGTTAGGGCAGCGGCCGCCAAGTGCGCGGGTCTAGGATCCCAATCCCCCTTCGGTTTTTAACGTGAGCTCACAGTGTTTTTACGCCTCGTTGGGATCCCGACTTTAGACCAGTTCCGCTGACCCTGTTTTAGGATGCCCAGACGGGGGATCCTGGTTTTTCAGTTTTACGTGCGAGCTCGGTTGCCCGTTACCGGTCGGGCTGTTTTTCTAGAGTGACTTTTCCGGGAAGTCCCTCTCACCCGTCTCAGTGGCGTAGTTTGGGAGTGTAGACCTATCCCTCTATTGGACCGTCCTTCCAATTAGAGGGCGAGACGGAAGAGCCATTTGTAGGCTTCTTCACCGCTTGAGTTTTTCTTCGCCAACAGACTTGGCGATGTTACATCTAGATCATCCATGTCTATATCATCTAGAGTTACATTTGGGTTGTCGCACAGAGGTTTGAAGGGATTGATGTTACATCCAGATCATCTATATCTACATCCAAAACATCGAGAGTTACATCCGAAAGATTACCGTTAAAGTTTGGAGGAAATAATAATTAAGTTGATTGGAGGTGACTTTAATCTAATGTGAAATCCCTATAAGTTAGTGGACGTGTTGGGAACTTAGTTAGGATGCATTATACAACACCGCATGCCTACGGAGGCACCCCAACCCTAAGGTACCTTTAAATACCTTAGAGTCATAGTGTGAGGTGACATACAGACCAAGACCACAGACTATCCACTAACTTAAAAGGAGTAAATAACACTAAGGATCAAATCCATCATCGTCATATCCGTCCTATATCGAAAACCATGATATAATATCAATGACAAGAAATTAGCAATTTCATGTGCCATTAAGTTCCAAGACATGATCTCCAAGACCTAGAATCATGACCTTTATCTACATCATCTGGAGTTATATCTGAAATAATTGAAGTTAATAATTACAGGAGTTACTAGACTTAGGAATTAAAAATATAAATATATCTTCTCATCCCAAACTTTCCATCATCACTCATAAATATGATCTCTGGGTGCTATGGGAATAAATTATACACTCAGTTACAAGAGAAATATACTCATGTGGGAAATGTTGGGATAATGGATGATCATAAGAGGTGCTTACTAAAAAAAATTTGGAAACCTCTTACATTTGCAAGTAGAAAGAAATTTTAAATTTGAGTTGCTCATGCCTCTCTACTTGCTTTCTTTTGTAAATAATAAATGCCTGTTATTTTTATATAAGTTTTTGGGAGGTACCAGCAACCGCTGACGCCTTTTCTTCCCTGCACGCTTGGCAGGAAAACAGCCTGCAGTTCTGTAGCTATACATGGATTCAGAAGATAAATTTTATACCCAACGGTATGATTTATTTTGTGATAGTTTGTTCAATTTATAATGTATTATGTTTCTTTCTCTTCAGTCAGATTTTGGGATATACTGTATGTACTGTCAGACTTTGTACATGTAAAATATATGGAAGTTAATGAAATGAAATAAGAGTTTGATGACCATTATTCTGTGTGTTTGTGGTTATAAATGTTGATTGTGAATGTCAGATGAAATTGTTGCATTCGCGAAAAATTTCCCCGTACTTTCAGTTACTTAATGCGATGGAAATGAATGTTATAATGCAAAATGTGTGATTAACGGGTACCCGGATCCTAGGGGGTTTACAGTTTGGTATCAGAGCAGTGGTACCCCGATACACACATTCGCAGTATTATAATTCCGATCGCATTAAGTTCTCGGATAGCGGTAGTCTTTCAACTTGTCGTGAGTCCGAGAAGGGAAATATGACATTCAGATTCAATTACCACAAATGTCACCAATTTCATTAATTTTCATATTTTATCCCAAGAAGAGAAAAACATACATTATATTATCCGCGAACAATAAATATTATGACTAAAAAATGGTTCTAATGCAGAGCCATGTCATCCCGACCAGACCAGAAGATGACTAACCAATTAGCACACATACTGACTACTCTTATCGACATTTTCATGTTCTAATTGATTCTGATATGACACATTCATTTCTTGCTTCGAGACTACTTGCTTCTTTAGATAGAGTCGCGGAGACTCTCTCTTCTCCGTATCACATCCGAGGGCCAGTTGGCCAGTTATTTGTCGTATCCCTGATAGTCAGGCAATTGCCCATACTTATTGACGGACACGAGATGCTCGCAGATTGTCTACTTCTACAGCTTGATGAGTTCGACTTGATTCTAGGCATAGATTGGTTATCCGCTCATCATGCACTACTTGATTGTTTTAGGACGACAGTTGCCTTCAGGATTCCCAATTTACCCGAGTTTACTTTTGAGGGTACTATACATAACTCCACCATGGAGTACATCTCAGTATTGCGAGCTTAGCAACTTGTTGATCAAGGTTGTGATTCATATCTTGCATTTGTTTGGGAGGTATATGATCAGGAGATACATGACATCAAGGTAGTTTCAAGAATACCCAGATGTGTTTCCTGATGAGCTACCAAGACTACCTCCTGAGAGAGAGATTGAGTTCGAGATCACATTACTACCAGACACCCAACCGATCTCGACGGCTCCTTACCGTATGGCACCAGCTGAGTTGCGGGAGTTGAAGGTGCAATTACGAGAGCTACTTGACTTAAGATTCGTGAGGCCGAGCACTTCACCTTGGGGTGCTCCGGTCCTATTTGTCAAAAAGAAATATGAATCCATGAGATTATGCATCGATTATTGACAGCTGAACAAGAGAACGGTGAAGAACCGTTATCCATTGCCACGCATCGATGATTGTTCGATCAGCTCCAGGGATCTTCGGTATTCTCGAAGATCGATCTTCGCTCAGGCTACCATCAGCTGAGGATTCGCGAGTCGGATATTTCAAAAACAGCCTTTAGGACTCGCTATGGACACTACGAGTTTGAAGTCGTTTGGACACACCAATGCACCTGTGGCTTTCATGGATATGATGAACAGGATCTTCTGTCCATACTTGGACAAGTTTGTTGTGGTGTTCATAGATGATGTGCTCATATATTCACGAAATGAATGTGATCATGCAAATAATCTACGGATCGTCTTAGATACATTTCGGGAGCACAAGCAATATGCTAAGTTGAGCAAGTGTGAGTTCTGGTTATCTCAGGTCTCATTTCTGGGCATGTCATTTCTGGAGCAGGCATCACAGTTGATCCTGCGAAGATTGAGGCAGTTATGTCTTTGGAGCAGCCCAAGATTGTCACGCAGATTCGGAGCTTCCTTGGGTTAGCAGGCTATTACAGACGGTTTGTCAACAGATTTTCACACATTGTTCGCCCTCTGACACGACTGACACAGAAGGGAGTCCTATTCATTTGGGACGATTCTTGTAAGCAGGCCTTCAGTACACTGAAGGAGAGATTGACTACGTCACCTATTCTTGCTCTTCCTTCAGGCACTCAGGACTATGCAGTCTACACAGATGCATCTGGAGAAGGTCTATGAGCAGTGTTGATGCAGAGAGGACAGGTGATTGCTTACGCATCACGGCAGTTGAGACCCCATGAGCAAAACTACCCCACACATGACATGGAATTGGCGGCAGTTGTCTTCGCCTTGAAGATCTGGCACCACTATCTATATGGAGTGAACTTCGAGATTTTCACGAATCACAAGAATTTAAAGTACATCTTTGATCAGAAGGAGCTGAATATGAAGCAGCGCAGATGGCTCGAACTGCTGAAGGATTATGATTGCACGATCTTTTATCATTCCGATAAGGAAACGTGGTAGTTGATGCACTCAGCAGGAGAGCGCATGCTGATGGTACAACGAACTGGCTATTTACATAGGATACGCTTGCCGCTTTGACAGATTGGCATCCTCAAGAGAGCGCATCCATATCTACGGACGTGCCTCCATGATACAGCAGTCTTTGGGATCGTATTGTAGAGGGAAAGAAGACCGATCCTTGGATCCGTGATAGATACATGCGTGCCGTCAAGGACGATGTTGATGATTTGTTTTGACGGAGTCTAATTTATGGAAGGCGAGTCGAGTCGTTGTACCCAATGACGAACAGTTTCGTAGAGACATTCTTGATGAGGCACATAGTTCACGGTTATCTATCCATCCAGGTAGCATGAAGATGTATCGTGATCTGCGCCGATATTTCTGGTGGGATGGAATGAAGCACGATGTGGCGCTACATGTCAGCAGATGCATGAACAATCAGATGGTCAAGGTCGAGCACAAGAGACCACCGGGATTACTGCAGTCTCTCCCCATTCCCGAATGGAAGTGGGAGAGCATTTCTATAGATTTCGTCACGGGATTGCAAAAGACACCGGGTGGCCATGATTCCATTTGGGTCGTTGTTGATAGGTTGACCAAGTCAACCCATTTCATACCCGTCAACACAACTTACACTCTACCCAGATTAACCAAGCTTTATGTACAGAATATCATTAGAATTCATGGTATACCACGAGAGGTGGTGTCTGACAAGGATTCAAGAATTTCATCTCATTATTGGCATCAGTTAATGTCAGCACTACAGACAGAGCTGAAGATGAGTTCTGCATACCATCCTCAGACAGATGGGCAGAGTGAGCGCACCATTCAGACGCTTGAGGACCTACTTCGCGCATGCACTTTGAAGTAGAAAAAGTCCTGGAAGGACCATCTGCCATTAGCAGAATTCACGTATAACAACCGTTATCATTCCAATATCGGCATGGTACCATTCGAAGTCCTATACGGGCGGAGATGTCTTATACCTCTAAGTTTGCATGAGGTAGGTGATCATGCTCTCTATTCCGTAGATCTCCTGGAGGAGACCGCGAGAGCTGTTGATCTTGTAAGCCGGAGGTTTCTGACGGCACAGAACCGCCAGAAGAGTTATGCAGACCATCGGAGAAGAAATTTGAAGTTTCAGGTGGGAGATTGGGTATCTCTTCGTGTATCTCCCATGAAGGGAGTGCAGAGATTCGTTGTTCGTGGCAAGTTGGCGCCACGATATGTTGGACCGTTCGAGATTCTTGTTCGAGCTGGGAAAGTGGCCTACCGAGTAGCCCTTCCTCCACATCTTTCAGCTATCCACAACGTATTCCATATATCCAATTTGAAAAAGTATGTGCACGACCCTCGGCACATCATCAGTTACGAGAATCTTGACATAGAGCCTAACTTAACGTACGAGGAGAGGCCAGTACAGATACTTGACCGTGATGTGAAGAAGCTTCGCAGTAAGGAGATTCCATTGGTCAACGTGTTGTGGCATCGACACGACGTCGAAGAGGCGACGTGGGAGACCGAAGCCGACATGCGGGCACGATACCCGCAACTTTTCTGAAGTAATCATCGAAACAAGCCTTCGTAATTAGATATATGTTACAATATATGGCTTGATTTCTCTTTGAGGTTTTTATGGGTTCAAAACCCTTTGAGGTTTTTATGGACATATGAAATTCAAACAAGATACCTAATAGCCTTGACTCGAGTCTCGAGGACGAGACTCCCTTTGAGGTTTTTATATTTGTAACATCCGGTTTCCAATCAAACCCGAAGTCGTCCGATTTTGGGTCTAATGAACCCAAAAACATTGTCGGTCAATACTAAACAACCTAAAAACGACCAATTAGTAGTAAATCAAAAGTCGTTCGGACGAAATTGACCAAAAATCGGTCCCTTCGTAGCGCGCCGTGAAAAGCCGCGACGCAAATTCGGAAACCGCGAAACGAACCGAGACCGTCATTAGATCCGATTCGATGACACGAGACCAACGGAATCGACCGTTCGTCAATCGGAGGTCATATGATATTTTAAATTACAAAAATTTAGTCTTAGACAAAAGCCGTATCCGAAAATTTCGGGTATTCGAAACTCGACCGAAAGTATATCAACATTATATTCAAATTGACCGTCATTTTGAGACGGTCAAAACAAGATATTGTGCGTCAAATTCCGAGACCCGAGGAGCGCATACGGTCAATTTTTATGTATGCCAAAGAAAGGGAATTTTTGTTAAAAAAGAAAAAAAAAGAGAAAAAAATATATATATATAAATATCGGCAGCAGCAGTCTGTTCGATTATAAAAAAAAAAATTTAACAGTAATTCCCACTTGGCTTTCAGCTTTTACCACTTGGCTTTACACCCCTCCATTTGGCCCTATCTTTATTCCTACTTGGCAAATCACCTCCTTATTTATACCGACCACTTTGACCCTTCTCCTCTTTAATTCCATCTCCCTCCAACGAGAGGGAAGTTCCAGCCATCGAGCCCTCTCCTCTCTATCTCCCTCAAATTCCAGCAAAGAAGATCTCCTTCTTCTTTTCTAGTTCCAAAAACCCCAGCTCTCTTTTCTGCATGTGGCTGTCCCCTGGAATACCAAGAACAACCTGGAGTGCCCTTTTTAGCTCAAGATTTCAGCTTGCATGTTCTTCATTTTGGAAATCTGGAGAGCATCTTTAAAAGTGGTTAGCTGCTACTCCCCTGCCATTCTTGGAGTCTCCCAACCTTCCTTGCTCATGCTGCTACAAATTCCAGCACTTGGAATTGCTGTTCGGCTATAAAAGACCTCCAGCAACCTTTTGAAGTCCACGGAGGTTGAAGGTGCTGGAGCTTCTCCAAGAGCACATTTGCTTGCCCCATTTCTGAAATTTCAGCAACAACCCTGCTACTCCTGGAATTGCATTGCATGCAAGATCAACTCTCATTCCTCCAAAATTTGATCCAATAAGGTACCTCCTTCCCCTCCCCCTTGCTGCCATGCATGCTTATTTCACTTGATTTATGTATCATCCTTCTTCCCCTCATGGCTGATATACATGATGATTGTGCTTGCTTTTATGTAAAATCTTAGCCCTTTTCTTGCTGCCATTATATGTGACTTTAAAACCTATTTCAAACTAAGTTTAGCTCCTGAGTTTCAGATTTGAAAAGATTAAAAATTTGGGAATTACATGTGAACTTTTCACTCTTTGAAAGCAACTGAGTCTAAAAGTTAGAAAAAAAAAATAATATCAGATCTGATTAGAGCTCCTGTACTTGGGATTTTAGAGATGAAAATTTGGGGATTTTGTAGATGAATTCGGATAATGGAATTCTATTGAAGTAGAGTTGAAATTTAGGGATTTGCATTCAAAATTATGCTCTTCAAAAAGCCACTGAATTACATAATTCTAATCTGAAATCAGATCTGATTTTGAAGTTACATATCTCACATTTAGAGATGAAAACTTGGGGTTTTAGCATACGACTTGGATCTAAATTCAGAACTATCATTTGGCTTCAGATCAGTTTTAGAGCCCATGATCATACATTTTAAGAGGAAATTTTTGGGACTTTTGTAGGTCATTAGCTGTTGTTCAAATGTCACAAAAGTTTGTGACTTTAGTCTTCAATTAAGACCAAGTAAAAAAAAAAAAAGAAACTCCTGATTTCATGTTTTAAAAGAGGAAGAGTTGGGTGTAATTTTGCATACAATTGAGTTAACTTATACAGATAATTGACTACAGATTTCATTCTTCAAAAAGTAAGAAATTTGGAGATTTAAAAGGTATTATCCTAAGAATTATAGATCTGAATTAGAGCCCCAAAAATTATGTATCTATAACCTAAAATTTAAAGGTTTTGGACGTCTTCATCTCTAGATTTCAGACATGAAATTATAGTTCAAGAGCTGAAATGTTCATGATGAAATTGGGTAAATTGAATGTATTCTCTCAAGAATTATAGATCATACGGAAGTACATAGGAATCTGGACTGACTTGTATTGATACTCCAAAACAAAGCAGGAGTACCAAATATAAGATCTGTTTTCACACCCTAACAAATAAGAATATACCATCCAGTCATCATGAGTGAAAGCATACGGATTCATACTAAATAAACCTCACATTTATGTGAATAATTTACATGATATCACCTGAATGTACTATGCAAGGGCACTTAAATCAATGGAATAATGAATTCAAATACTACTTTCAATTTACATATCTTTAGATATTAATGACTCGCAGTAAGAAGCCAAATTAAGAAATGGAAACCATAGAAATGATTTCAATTTACATAAAAGATCGAGAATGAGTCAAGTGACCAGAAAAGTAAGGATGTTGGGAATCAATGATCAAGTGGAGATATTAAGGATTAGTAATGAATTATAAATAATCGTGCCGGTCACGGTGATCTTACCCTGACCGTGCGAGAGCGCGGTGACTCTCACCTGGGCGGAAGAAAGGAAGCCCAGTTAGGGCAGCGGCCGCCAAGTGCGCGGGTCTAGGATCCCAATCCCCCTTCGGTTTTTAACGTGAGCTCACAGTATTTTTACGCCTCGTTGGGATCCCGACTTTAGACCAGTTCCGCTGACCCTGTTTTAGGATGCCCAGACGGGGGATCCTGGTTTTTCAGTTTTACGTGCGAGCTCGGTTGCCCGTTACCGGTCGGGCTGTTTTTCTAGAGTGACTTTTCCGGGAAGTCCCTCTCACCCGTCTCAGTGGCGTAGTTTGGGAGTGTAGACCTATCCCTCTATTGGACCGTCCTTCCAATTAGAGGGCGAGACGGAAGAGCCATTTGTAGGCTTCTTCACCGCTTGAGTTTTTCTTCGCCAACAGACTTGGCGATGTTACATCTAGATCATCCATGTCTATATCATCTAGAGTTACATTTGGGTTGTCGCACAGAGGTTTGAAGGGATTGATGTTACATCCAGATCATCTATATCTACATCCAAAACATCGAGAGTTACATCCGAAAGATTACCGTTAAAGTTTGGAGGAAATAATAATTAAGTTGATTGGAGGTGACTTTAATCTAATGTGAAATCCCTATAAGTTAGTGGACGTGTTGGGAACTTAGTTAGGATGCATTATACAACACCGCATGCCTACGGAGGCACCCCAACCCTAAGGTACCTTTAAATACCTTAGAGTCATAGTGTGAGGTGACATACAGACCAAGACCACAGACTATCCACTAACTTAAAAGGAGTAAATAACACTAAGGATCAAATCCATCATCGTCATATCCGTCCTATATCGAAAACCATGATATAATATCAATGACAAGAAATTAGCAATTTCATGTGCCATTAAGTTCCAAGACATGATCTCCAAGACCTAGAATCATGACCTTTATCTACATCATCTGGAGTTATATCTGAAATAATTGAAGTTAATAATTACAGGAGTTACTAGACTTAGGAATTAAAAATATAAATATATCTTCTCATCCCAAACTTTCCATCATCACTCATAAATATGATCTCTGGGTGCTATGGGAATAAATTATACACTCAGTTACAAGAGAAATATACTCATGTGGGAAATGTTGGGATAATGGATGATCATAAGAGGTGCTTACTAAAAAAAATTGGAAACCTCTTACATTTGCAAGTAGAAAGAAATTTTAAATTTGAGTTGCTCATGCCTCTCTACTTGCTTTCTTTTGTAAATAATAAATGCCTGTTATTTTTATATAAGTTTTTGGGAGGTACCAGCAACCGCTGACGCCTTTTCTTCCCTGCACGCTTGGCAGGAAAACAGCCTGCAGTTCTGTAGCTATACATGGATTCAGAAGATAAATTTTATACCCAACGGTATGATTTATTTTGTGATAGTTTGTTCAATTTATAATGTATTATGTTTCTTTCTCTTCAGTCAGATTTTGGGATATACTGTATGTACTGTCAGACTTTGTACATGTAAAATATATGGAAGTTAATGAAATGAAATAAGAGTTTGATGACCATTATTCTGTGTGTTTGTGGTTATAAATGTTGATTGTGAATGTCAGATGAAATTGTTGCATTCGCGAAAAATTTCCCCGTACTTTCAGTTACTTAATGCGATGGAAATGAATGTTATAATGCAAAATGTGTGATTAACGGGTACCCGGATCCTAGGGGGTTTACACACATCGAGGTGGGTTGTCATTTTACTAGAGACATGATTCAGAAGGGCTTCATTTCCACCTCTCATGTCAGTTCAGAGGATCAAACTGCTGACATATTTACCAAGCCACTGCTCAGAGGACCTTTCCAGAGATGTTCTTCCAAGCTGAGCATGATAGATATCTACGCTCCATCTTGAGGGGGAGTGTAGAGACTTATTTATGTTACGTTTTATTGTTCCGTAATTACTACTTATGCTTTGTAAGACTCTGTAATTTACCCAAGGGTTTTCTCCCTATATAAGAGACCCGAGGGCTCTATGGAATAACACATCAGAGTTTTGATTACTCTAACAGGTACCATCTGCTATCTGCACTGAACGACCGGGAGGAATGTCCCTGTAGGCTTGTAATCTACCTCTATCTCGGCAGAGATGATGTGTGGCTCTGGAATCAATAATCCAATCAGATATATCATGAGGTGTAGTAGATCTACCTGAGGAGCTTGCGGCTGCGGAAGAACTGGCAGAGGTAGTGGCAGCAATATCTGAGGAGCCACCAGACGAATCACCAGAAGCATGTGGCATAATATCTCGGAGACGGGCCACAAGTTCGTCAAATCGACTATCTGTAGTAGAAGTCAGTGGAGACTGAGAGTGCTCTGCAATACGTGCTGATGCTGGAAATCCATGCTTCGAATAGCATGTCTCCTCCGAGTATCCTGTGCGGTGACAATAGGAGCATGTCTGACTGAAGCGACCACCCCTCCCATGGGGTCCACGGCTACGTCCACGACCACGGCCATATGGTGGTCCACCTCTCCCACGCGAGACTGCCATCGCTGAAGGAGGTGGAGTAGAAGAGCTGGAGGAAACTGGAATGCGGCTAAGCCGTCTGTAAACATCCTCTACTGGAGGAATAACTGCATCAGCGAGAATCTGAGATCGAGCTGCATCGTATTCAGGGTCAAGGGCCGCAAGTAGAACACTAACCATGGTGGCGTTTCGAAACGCCTTCTGCTGCTCAGGAGTTGCAGTCAGAGGGATGATACTGTATAACTTCTCGAACATCCCTCTTAGGGATGTATAAAGAGAATGGAGAGGTCTGCCGCTCTGCTTCATTGTGAATATGTCGTGCTGAAGCTGCAACATCTTCGTCTCATTTCGCACCTGCGAATATGTGGCGGCAAGAATGCCCCACATTGCCTTAGCAGTGGGCTGATGGAGGACGTCGTTGGCAATCTCCATCATCAAGGTACCGGACAACCAGACCTTTGCATAGGAATCATCAGCCTCCCATGAGGCATAGATCCCAGTCTTCTCTGCGGGTTCTTCCTCGGTAAGAATGTGTTTTTTACCATTCGACTTCATAAGGCTCATGAACTGCATAGCCCAGAGCTCATAGTTAGACCCGTCCATCTTGACTATTGGCGCAGGACCTTTGAATGCGCCGGTGGAGGGCATATCAACTTTTGATTCTGACATACTGCCGCTTGGAGAAGAACTAGGATATGTAGACGTGGTGCTGAATGTCTACAACAACTGCATCGGATTTGAGTGCATATGTAGACGTTACGCACTCAAATCCATAGAACGGACGAGGAAGGAACTAGGGCACGGCTTACAAGGGGCTGACAACCCTTTTTAGCAGCTGGGAGCCGCTTGGAGACTTTGCGCGGGTGGTTGTCCACGCACCCGGAGGGTCGGCAGCGGCAGATGGTGGTTCCGCCGGGTGGCTGGAGCCGTAGGGGGGCTGGGATCCCCTCCGGCGGCTGGCTGGGGGCTGGGATTTCCCCTGGCGGTGGGCTGGCTGGAGCCGCTGGGGGTGGCGGGAGCCGCTGGGGGTGGGGAAGGCGCTGGGGCTGGCTGAGATCGCCGGCGATGGAGGGCTGGGGCCTCCGGAGAGAGAGGTGGCGGCGGCGTGTGCTAGAGAGAGAGAGAAGCGGCGATGATTCCGAGAAGAGAAGAGGGAGGCGGGTGGGGAAGGGGCGGCGGGGGGTGGAGAGCCCTAGGGTGGCTCTGATACCATGTTGGGAAAAGAGACTTCGTTATTGATTCAGAAAACCCTAGGCTCTCTTATATAGGGAGAGACCTAAAGGGTAAATTACAGAGAGGTCTATATAAAATAAAGAAATAACGATAAACTATATAAAGAGATAATGAAACTACGAACTATCTCTACAGTTCTTATGGTGAGAAAACATCGTGCAACTCCCTTGTTACTCGCCTCCCAATTACAAGTCACTTCCTTTTTTCTTTGTGAGTACGGAAATATCCCCATTCATAGGTTCGAGATTCACATCTATGAATTGAAAGACCCTCTAGAAACCCTCCCTTCTCCCAAACATCCTCTTCTCCTCGATGCCTCTTTGGCTTGAAAAGACATGACCCACCATAATACTTCGGGACCAATCTCCTATTCCTGATCTCGTATTAGTTTTGTGGCCCTCGCTTCCCAGACTCCAGCGAAAAGGCGGCGTTGGAGACACCCCCTCTCCTTCTCCCTATCCCTCATACTCTCCTTCCCTTATCGAACCGTTAAGGGAAATATTTGTTGACTTTGATTTCTTCAGATTTAATGCAGTTGCAATTCAAAATAAACTATAATGCATACACCATAGGGGGAGGAAACCCACAATTGGCGAAAAGATAGACCGACAATAAGACAGGTGTGTAAATACATGCAGAACTCATATCAAGACAGGAATATTTTCTGCCATTGCTAGTTGTTCTTTTTGGAAAGGAAAAAAACGAGTTTTTGTTAAAGTGTTCTATAACACTAGAATTAAGAAAGAGGTTAAAGAAGATTGGAGGAAGTTCATCAAAGTTTTTATTGAAAATCATATGTTCTAAGGATTTTATTATCTAATGTGGTCAATTAGGTATCCAGTTAAATAGTATTATTTTTATAACTATTCATATATTGCTTGATTTATTCAACATTGAAGTAGGTTCAATGTGATTTTTAAACTAGATTAAATTTTTGCTGTCAATATTTGGTCACATATTTCTTGATTTATTCAACATTCAAGTAGGCTTTATGCGATCTTTTAAATTAGATTATTGAAAAATATAGAATGCGGGAGCGTATCAGAGATAAATAGAATAAAGCATTAAGAACACGTGATTTTAACGGGGAACCCTACTCCCTAAGGGGCAGGATGAAACCACGGGAGAACACCTCGAAGAGCTGATCGTTCATTGAACTTTCTCTCACTGAATACAGAGGGTGTGGTGCTTCTTATATAGCCTTCACTGAGTCTCCACATCTCCCAACTGGGATTAACAACTAGATGTGGTAAATGGATCTTGAAGCATCCATTTACCCATCTACACATATAAATAACGCATACTCTAACACTCCCCCTGAAGCTGGAGCATGCAATGCTCAACTTGGATAAACATAAAGAAATTACTCAAACTCACAATACAAGACACCACAAACAATATCAACTCAATGCGCACAACTGTCGGCTGCTGTCGAGGACAGTGCTTGTCATGTCGTGCGGGTGAGGAGGAACAGACGGGCTGGGGTATGCGCCAAATTGAATCTCCTCATCAGAGAGCATGTGCTCTGTACTGCGCCTGTCTGAGTCACTGTACTGGAAATGAGTCTCCACTTGGAGAACTCTGGTCCACCACAACATGTGGACAACTGCTCCATCTCTGAAAGGGCCGAACTGACAAAGTCGTGGAGACATCCTCGTCGGAGTCTACGGTCGCTAGAAAATGGAGTCTGAACAAGTCTCCTTGTCGAAGAAGTGAGTCTCTTCCATGCTGTCTTAGAGAATGTGATATCTACTCTGGAGTCCCTATGAAACCACGTCAATACCCTCTTCCACATGGCATAGGGATGTGATCTCTACTTTGGAGTCCCTTATGGAACACATGAAAACTCTAACCAAAATAAAAGATGGGGACCACAAAAAATGGATTGGACACATGTGTGTCTGAAAAGGAGTCTCTCTCTGGAGAACTAGAAGAAAATAGGTCACTCAAATATTAAGTCATCAAACTTGGACTCTGAACCAATCCGCAAGAGACTGAAATTGAACTGTAGAGTCTGAACATCTATTTGGTTTGGAATCTGACATCTGAATATGTAACTATACACAATATCCCCTTTCTCCCATACTTGTCGGAAAACAATGATATCGACAAAGTTGGGATAAGAGAATAAAATTGGGAAAACAAGAAATCACTAATCCGTCACAAAATTTTCCCATCTTTCATTTTTTAAAATCATCATTTTTTTCGTATGGATTTTTTTTGTATATCCTCCTCTTTTTCTTCTGGCTATTCCCTTTTTTATAGCCGTCTCCTCTCTCTCTTTTTAAGGGTACATTTTTTGTACACACCTCTTTTCTCAACCATTTAAAAAAAAATTCATGGGCTCATTTGGGCCCGAAAGAAGCAACCCCTAAATTGGGCGCATTTGTGTTTTTTTTGCTGGGCCTTCTTTTTTTCGTTGGATCTTCTCCCATTCATATAATTTTTTAAAAAAAGCTTTTCTCTTCTTGGCCCACTTAGGCCAAACCTCTTCTGATACCGTGTTAGAAAATAAAGAATGCGTAATGCGTATCAGAGATAAATAGAATACAAATAAAGAATAAGGGATTTTAACGTGGAACCCTACTCTCAAGAAGCGGGATGAAACCACGGGAGAACGCCTCAAAGGGACGCTTGTTCATTGAACTTTCTCTCACTGAATACAAAGGGTGTGGGGCTTCTTATATGATCCTCACTCCACATCTCCCAACTGGTAGATATTGTACTTGTTGGAAAAGAAAAAGAACCCATCCATGTGTTTAGTACCACATGGGGGAGCGGTCACTATTGGGTCTGTCCGTGGGGCTATATAAGGAGCCCCACACCCCCTGTCAAGGTTTTAAAAACCGAACCGAACCGACCGGTTCAACCCGGTTGAACCAACAACCGGAGGGAGGACGGTTGGACCAACCGATTTTTAGGAAGGAAGTCAAAACAGTCAAAACCAATCAAAACCGGTCAAAACCCGGTTGAACCGCTTGAACCGTTTGGACCAAACCACCGGTTGAACCACTATTTTTTGGAGAAAAAAATCTTAATTTTAAACAAATCCAAAATAACACAATAGAAATCGGATGTTCTCCAAAGTAAAAAAGTCCACCGTGGATACTATAGTGCTAAAAAAGCATCTTATTTTATTATAAAATATTAAAATGTCTCTTATCCTATGATTCTCCCCACTCCCCATCGATTGCAATTGCAAAGATCCGATCTTATTTTTATTATAAATATTAAAACGTTTCGTATTCCCATTCTCCATTCCCTTCTCCATTCCTATCTCCCTGCAAAGATCGTACGCATTTCTCCATTCTCCATTCCTATCTAGCTCCCTACCTTCACTGTATTTGTTCCCTTTCAATATATGCGCCTCTGCAGATGCCGCATTTGTCTTCAAGCGGCGAGAGCATAGCAGCACATCTGCACATCAGTCTTGCTAACTCTGTTGATAAACTGGTACAGCTTCTCCCATTTGTTGTTTACTTCTCTTGGCTACGCCATCATAGGAAGTCTTTATCGACTCACCATTGAAACATCATTTTGCAATTGATGGTAACTAAGGTAGATGTATATTAAATCTCCACAAGGTGCTATTTGGGGCTTGCTATTTATTTTGCAATCCATGTATACGAGAGACAAAACCTCAAAAACTTAGAAATACTTTCTAGCTTCTATATCATTTAACATATTTTTTGGGGCTTGCTATTTCTTCAATGTAGCATGGTTAAATTTTTAGGATAAGGATGGATGAGATGAGTAGTTTATTTTGCAAGGAGTTGACATTTCAAGAAATTAGATTAGATAAGATCTTATACAGTTATAATAACTTATATGTATTCCCCTATGTCACTTGTTAGGGGAAGTCCAGGAATGTATCAAAAGCATCAAACTACTAGGCTACTAGCTTGTATTAGTTTGTAATTTGATTATCTGATTTACATATATGCATTTGAATATGAAACTGGTAAGTGGTAGCTATATATTTGAAGTATCAAGTTATCAACAAATACTAGTTTATTGTCTCGGTAAATGCACCAGATATTAATAGCAACACGTCTGAGTCCTTTTAAACGATACTAGTAGCATTGTCCATGCAGATTTAAATGAGTACATTTCAACATCCATGTTTTATTTTGCTTGTTGGTCTTAATTTCATGCATTAATACAGGTGTAGATACCAAAGTCAAAGTTTCCAGGTTAGTAATCTCAATTAATTTTTCTAATACATAGTGTAGAATAATGTAGGCATATGTCTTATATGTGTTTTTTTTACAAATATATTATTTACAAGATGTAACATAATGCATATATTTGTATTAATTGCCGGTCCAACTCGGGTTTGACCCGGTCGGACCGTATGAACCAAACCAGTAATGTATTGGTTTGGTTTTTTCCGGTTTAATTAAAATTGTTGACGTCATCGCCGGTTCGACCGGTCGGTTTCCATAGGTTCGACCATAAAAACCCAAACCGACACTTGATCGGTTTGATGTCTGGTTCGGTTTTTAAAACCTTGCCCCTGTACTCATTGAGAACTTTAATAGAAGAAATACCCAATTCAGGGGCTTCTCCCGTGGTTTCATCCCGCTCCTTCTGGAGTAAGGTTCCACGTTAAATCCCGCTTTCTTATTTTCTTTATCATTTTTCCATGTTATGCTTCCGCAAGTTTATTTCTTAACATGGTATCAGAGCGGGTCGATTCTCGAGGAGTTCTTGTTTAATATTTTTTTTCGAGATTCGAGACTTTGTTCTAGGGTTTCTATTGAAACCCTAATTATTTTTCAAAGGTTATGTTTATGCTGGAGATTAGTTGTGTGAAAAGTCTAGGGTTTCGTAAACCCAGTTTCAAGCAGTTCATAGGCCCTTCTTCTTGCTCCAGGCACAACAGCCCTGCGCATAGCACCAGGACAAGCGGCCAAGCCAGAAGACCCCCCTAGCACCAACAGGAGGCGCGGGTCCTCTTGAGAAGGCGTTCCAATCAAGAACGGCCTCCAGACGCAGACCCAACAGGTCGAGCCCTCATCCTCCAAGCCCCGTTCGAAGAACAGACTGCGCGATCCCCCCAGACCATGCGCCTCCTCCTCCAGGATCCATGGGCCGATGGCGGCATCTCCTCTTCGACACAGGCGCCTCCTCCCTTCAGCCTGCGTGTCTCCGGCGACGCGCAACCCCATCTCCTACTCCCGCAGCACAGGCGCGAGTCCCGGATCCAAGTACCAGGATGCCAGATCCAAGGCCGCGCTCCCTCGTGCATCTTCTCGACGACGCCATTACTCCGCATCCAGGCGATCCCGGCGGCGAGCGCCGCCTCCGCAGGCGCACCCTCCTCACTCGCACGAAGTCCAACGGCGCAAGGCCCTCCGCCTCCTCCCTTGCAGCAACACTATCCTCTCGCGCAGGAGGCGCGAGAACCCATCCAGCAGGTCCTAGGCGGCAGTTGTGACCCACGCTCGCCGCGCGGCTCCAGGCGACATCCCCTTGCGCGATCTCCCCGCGCGAGACCTATCTCCAGGCGCCCTCCCCGTATCTCCTACCCCCGGCCGCGGCGGGCTTCGTGCTCTGAAAGAGAAAGGGTAAACCCTAAATTGGGTTTCGCCCATGCCCGTGTGGGTTTAAAAAAAAAGGAAAGAAAAGTGTTCCTTTTGAAGGGCCCAACCATGCGGGCCGAGAGCTTGTGTAAAAAAAAGTCAAATGACAGCCCGAAAAAAAAGGGAAGGTTGTATTAAAAAAAATTGAATTTCTTAAAAAAAAGGCGCGTACATACAATAAAAAGCCGTACGCAAATGTTTTGAAAAAAAGAGAGAGAAAAGCCGATAAAAAAATGATGATGAACGGCTTATGTTAAAAAAAAGGAAAAAAAGAAAAAAAGGAGAAAGCTGCAATATTTCAAAAAAAGGGGGATGGAAAGGAGGCTGAAAAGAGAGAGAGAGGAGAAAAGTAAAAAAAATCGCGTACAAAAAAGTCGTACGCATAAACAAATGTGATTCATGTTTGCTTCTCCCAACTTGTCTTTATTTTCATTATTCTCACAAGTTTGGGAGAAATGGGGAGTAAAAGCCATATGCATCCTACATCATTGACTGGCAGACCAAACACTCTGGATTTCACAGAATATCAAGCCATCTTCACTGTGCATCGATCTTCGTGGTGTCTCTATCCTCGACATCAACTCCGCACTGGATTTGTTTTCTTCAAGGCACGACGGAGACAAAGTCCGGTGACCCGCAGGCACGACTGAGACAGAGATCCGGTGACCATGCATGCACGATAGAGACAGTCCGGTGACCTTCCAGGCACGACAGAGATATGTTCCGGTGACCTGATATACCCGTCAGCAAGCGGGTTTGTCTTCCAGTTGCGGATACATACGTTTATTGTGGTGATTTCAAGTGAAGATGTAATGGTGTATATTTTCTTTATTGTTGCAAGTTGCAGCTGTCCCTGCTACCAACTTGAGGGGGGAGTGTTGGAAAATAAAAGAGCCCGCCCATGTGTTTAGTACCACATGGGGAACGGTCACTATTGGGTCTGTCCGTGGGGCTATATAAGGAGCCCCACACCCCCTGTACTCATTGAGAACTTTAATAGAAGAAATGCCCAATTCAGGGGCTTCTCCCGTGGTTTCATCCCGCTCGTTCTGGAGTAGGGTTCCACGTTAAATCCCGCTTTCTTATTTTCTTTATCATTTTTCCATGTTATGCTTCCGCAAGTTTATTTCTTAACAGGACTAAACAACTTGATTTGGCAAATGGATCTTGGAAGAATCCATTTACCCATCTACACATATAAATGACACAGGCTCTAACATAGATTGTAATTTTTGCTGTCAAACCTGGTCATGTTTGTTGTACTTTTACTTCCGTCTGGATATTGTTCAATGATATCCATGCTTAATGTCTGATGGAAAGACCAAATGTTCTCTGCAGTGACTGAAGTTCATGGAAGGACATTTGGAACTTGGACTCTTCTGACGTGCACATTGTGCTATTTCTGTGCTTTCAACCTTGAAAATAAAGCCCTTTACACAGCCACCTTCCTGTCTTTCATATATGCCCTCGGCCATTTTGTCACAGAATATCTATTCTACCACACTATGGCAATGGCAAATTTGACAACTGTGGGCATTTTTGCAGGTATCCTTCATTCTATATTCCATATTATTTGAGCATTTTCTATTTTTCTTGAAGTGCAATTTCTCCATTTAGGAAAGTTCATTTAATGAAATATCTGATGGCTTTTATAATAGAGAACAACTTAGATGAGCTTCTGACTGATTTTTGTGCTGGGTGTTGAACCCTATATCTGCAGCTTTTTTCAGCTAGGTAAAGCAGTTGGTGGTTGACCATTTAACGTAAGACAGTAAAGAGAATGAAACCGTGGTAATATCAAATAATATGCAAGAATAAATAGGAAAAAAACACAATTTTATATTGACATCCTGATTCAGATTGTTGAAGACTGATGATACGGATGCATAGTGAGCTACATCTTCTCTTTTGGTTTATTGCATGATTCACCTAAAATGTGGAGGGCATGCTGATATCTAATGGAAAATGAATTGCCATCAAGAGGCAAAAACTGCATTGAGGGTTTTTTTGCAAACGAAAAACTGCATTGAAAGTTCACCTTTGTGTTTTTTTAAACTGCATCAAGAGTTTTTTTTTGAAAGGAAAGACTGCATTGAGAGTTAACCTTCATGTTTTCCTTTTACATGAAAATTGAGCAGCTGCCACCTAATAATTGAAACTACTATATATCGGCCACATCATCTGTTTTTTCTTATTTCCAGAAATATGTATGATATTTACATTGACCACATCGTCTGTTTTCTTCTTTTGCCGGAAATATTTACAAGGGATTTTTACTTCCGTAAATATATTTGCGCCCCCTCCATAATTGTGGATTACAATCTGACATCTTGATATTGACTTCCGTGTACATCCTGACCCCTTTTTTAGTCTACTCCATTAACTTAATCACCCCCTTTTTAAGTTTTACTTAATGGAAGAAGGGTAGTCACCGTGGAGGTGAGCGCATCCAAGAAACTTCATTTATCAATAAGGTTAAAAGTACAATGCTGCAAAATTGGTAAAAAAATTACATAGGCTATGATTCTAACATGTATTACAACGTTCTTTGCATGAAACCTCTCTAGGCAGAAGATAACTCCATTCCTGGCTAGTCATGTGGTCTACACTACAACCAACACCAACGTTCTCGCTGCCTCTGCTTCCCTCTAATCCTGATGGATGAATGACCAAAAAACTACACAATAGCTATTCTAGCTATAACCGCAAGGTCCCAAACCTCTCTAGATTTGCTCCATCGAAAGAAAAGATGATCATAATCATCAGGATCCACAGAACAACACATGCATAAGTAATTAGACATGCACTAGCCTTGTGAATTGAGCACCCAACAACACTCTCCCAGGACTCAGAAGCCACAAGAACCTCTTAACCCTTATTGGGACTTTCCATCCCCTCAACCTTCTGCAATTGGAGGTGCATCCTCTTAGGTCAAAAATCCCAGCGTTGCCAGACATCTTATTTGCCTTCTTGACAGAGAACATGCCATCACAATAAATCCAATGATCTCTGCTAGAGGTGGGTGGTTCATTACTGGCTAGTCAACCATCAGTGTCAATCTGGTCAGAAAGATCAGATATAAATCGTGGGATGAACATTCCCCATTCCAATAATCCCCCATGCCTCGTCCTGCTCCAATGTCAAAGCGAATAACCGAGGGAAGTTCACACACAAAGGTCCATCCTCATTCATTCATTGACCTATGTTGGGAGAAAAATGAGAATTATTTATTCTTGTGAACCCTAGGCTCTCTTATATAGAGGGGAGATCTATGGGTAAATTACATATGATTGACATACGAACAAGAAAATAACAATGCAGTATGAATACATAAATATCTCTACACTCCCCCTCAAGATGGAGCATAGATGTCAATCATGCTCAGCTTGGATGAGCATTTCTGGAATGGTCCCTTGAACAAAGCCTTAGTAAAAATATCTGCAGTTTGATTCTCTGAGCTGACATGAGAAGTAAAAATAAGTCCTTTCTGAATGATGTCCCTCGTGTAATGACAGTCTACTTCAATGTGCTTGGTTCTCTCATGAAAAGCCTTATTGTTTGCAATAAACATGGCTGCTTGGTTATCACATTGTAGTTGCATAGGAACGGGTACATCTATATGTAAATCTGCTAGTACAACACGAATCCACATCATTTCTATACTTGCTTGTGCCATAGCTCTATATTCAAACTCGACACTGGATCTCGCTACAACAGTTTGTTTCTTACTCAGCCAAGAAACGAAAGAGCTACCAACAAAAATTGCGAAGCCCAAAGGGGACTTCCTATCTTTTGGACATCCAACATAATCAGCATCAACATATGCAGACAGTAAGTGTTTCCCCCTTTCTGAATAATAAGCATGTACGTGGGGACAATGTTGTAGAAGTCACCTGACTAGCCCGACTAGTAGGTTCGACTAGTCTAGTCAGTGGGGGTGGCCGACTGAGTACCAACTAATTCCGACTAGGTCCACCAGTCAACCAATTTTTGCTTGGAGATACCATATTTTCCTACTTTTTTAAAAGCAAACTTATCCTAATAAGCTTAATGTTTTATTTAAATTCAATTACTTCTTTTGATTCATTATGATAGTAAAAAAATATATAAATCTATGTAAATATATTATAATATATGTATAAAAATGCCTTATATATTTTAAAAATCAAAGCTGATTAAAGTCCGATTAAATCCGATTAGTCGCCCGAAAACCGATTAATCCTTAGTCAGTGACCCGACCGACCGAGTACCGACTACCGACTTTTGCAACATTGCCTGGGGAAGACTTTAGATATCTCAAAATCATATATACAACATCCATGTGTACCTATTGAGGTTGTTCCATGAATTGGCTCACTCGACTGACTGCAAATGAGATAACTGGTATGGTTATAGTAACATAAAGAAGCTTCCCAACTATTTCTCTGTAACGTTTCATGTCCACTTCTTCTGTATCATCATCATATAACCGCATGCCAGGATCCATAGGAGTGGTGGCCGGTCGACATCCAATCATTCCTGTCTCTGCTAGCATATCTGTCACATACTTCTGTTGTGTCATCACAAGACCCTGTTGATTCCTAGCAAACTCTAGGCCCAAGAAGTACCGTAGGGTGCCAAGGTCCTTGGTAACAAACTGTTGTCCCAGAAAATATTTTGCCTTTTTTATTTCCTGTATGTCATCACCTGTGACCAATATATCATCAACATAAACCATAATAACCACCATGCCTCTAGTGGTTTTTTGTAAAAACAATGAATGATCCGCATTTGACCTATTAAAATCATGCTTCTCAATTAAGTTCGAGAGCTTCTGAAACTATGCCCTAGGACTCTGTTTCAGGCCATAGATTGCCTTATGAAGTATGCAAACCTTTAGACACCCCCTCAGCAGAAAAACCGGGAGGCTGCTGCATACAGATTTCCTCTTGTTGATCCCCATACAAAAAAGCATTCTTAACATCAAGCTGAAAGAGGGACCAGTCACGTACCACAACAACAGAGAGAAGAATCCATAGAGTGCAATGACGAGCCACAAGAGAGAATGTGTCTAGATAGTCCATACCATATGTCTGAGTAAAACCATGAGCAACTAGTCTAGCTTTGTATCGATCTCGACTTCCATCTGCACGGTGTTTAACAGTAAACACTTACTTGCAACTGACAACAGAGGCCTCCAGGAGCATCCACCAGACTCCATGTACCACGTAACTGCAATGCCGCCATTTCTTCTTCTATAGCCAACCACCACCGACTATCTTTCAGAGCCTCCTGATAATTCCTTGGGATGTCCACAATAGATAATGCAATAGCAAATGTCTTGAAATCACCAGTCAAGCGCTCAAACGAGACCAGGGAGGCCAAAGGATAAGAGGCACAACTACGCTTCGACTTCCGAAGCGCAATAGGAGGTCTAGATCTACAACCTCTGTGTCCGTTTCTGGTAAGGAATCTTGCTCAAGCAAGCTATCTGATCCAATCGTAGGAGTAATATATTCAGAACATACCTCAGGCGTGCTAGATGACGAGTGGTGACCATGAGCAGATGCAGGACGTCACGTATAATGGTGGGACATGGATGATGGGACATGATAGTATAGGAGAAGGTGATGGTGATGGAGAAGGTGGTGAAGCAGGTGATGGTGGCGGGTTTGAAGGGGGTGGTGGCACATAGATTTCATCATCAGTGTTTGAGGAAGTCAAACGATCATCTGTAGGAGAAAAGTACATCCTTCGATATTTGAAGGAATCTCCCAAATGTGGACTCTTCTATGGGGTGAATGGGCGCACTAATATCTTCACCTATACAGATTCTGACTATGCTAGCTTTCCTGAGGACCCCCGGCCCATTATAGGATACGCCATGTTTGTTGAGGACAACCTTGTCACTTGGCGAAGCAAGAAGCAGATAATGGTCTCCAAATCCAGTGCAGAAGTAGAATATAGGGCAATGGCTCAGCTACCTGTGAGATCACATGGCTTATCTCTTTCCTAACAGAACTTGGCATGTCAGACTGTCAGTCGCCACTTCCATACCCTTTTATTGCGAGAACAAGTCTGCCACATACATCGCCGCAATCCAGCTTTCCATGAACGGACTAAACACATTGAAGTTGATTGCCATTTCATTCATGATGCAGTACGGGGAGGACGAGTCAACACTCCATACATCTCTGCTGAACTTCAACTTGCAGACATCCTCACAAAGACTCTTCCAAGGAAGTGCCTCATGTACTTAGTATTCAAGTTGGGCATGATCGACATATATGCTCCAACTTGAGGGGGAGTGTTAGAGTTGTTATTGTTAGAGTTATTATATTTACATTTATGTTTGTAACCCTTCGGGTTCCGTAACCAGTGTTAGAGTTATTATATTTACATTTATGTTTGTAACCCTTCGGGTTCCGTAACCCCCGTGACCCTTCGAGTTCTATAACCCCCTGCGACCCTTCAAGTTCTGTAACCCTTGTACTCTTTAGGGTTTTCTCTCTATATAAGAGACCCTAGCTATATAAAATAAACATCTCATTAGTTCCTCTTCTCAACATGGTATCAGAACGACGATCCTAGACCGAAGCCTAATACCCTAAATCCACCGCCACCACCAGCTCTCTCTCCTTCGACAAGGAGAGAGGGCTGGACCTCCTACATCTCTCATAGATTCGATGGTCTCACGCAAGCCAATCTGAGTCCCCAACAACACCAGTTACCCCCTCCAGCGGCACCTAAAGCGCCCTCTAGCAGCTCCAGTCGCACGTCCTGCATTGTCGGCACCGCCTGGAGCCCCCTCTCCTTCAGCCCCTGCTTCACCACGACTTGTTTCTCCCAACTTGATGTTACATACTCTTTATTCTATCAAGTATGGGAGAAAGGGGGAGCCAAAGATGATTCTTCAGGATGTCTGCTACTCTTCCACGACTGACAGACCAACACTCCAAACTATTACTCAGATCATCCGTCTTCACCGAGCATTGACTTCTTCGTCAGACGTATACTTCTTTTACGATCTGACTACTACTCCGCGCTAGACTTCTTTTACAACGATTCTTCTCCAGGCACGACAGAGATATGTTTCGGTGACCTGCAGGCACGATAGAGATACGTTCCGGTGACCTGATATCGCAACGACTCTATAGGCATGGCAGAGATACATTCCGATGGCCTGAAAGCCGCATACCTGTCCTCGAGCGAGGTCTTATACCAGCAACGGCCATATGTTCTTATGATGCATCGTGTGAAGATGTGGTGTATACTTTTTCTTTTTGTTACAAGCTGCAGCTTTCTCAGCTCCAGCTTGAGGACGAGTGTTAGAGTTATTATATTTACATTTATATTTATAACCCTTCGGGTTCCGTAACACCCCATGACCTATCGGGTTCCGTAACCCTCTGTGACCCTTCAAGTTCCGTAACCCCCTGTTACCTTTCGGATTCCGTAACACCTGTACTCTCTAAGGTTTTCTCTCTATATAAGAGATCCTACCTCTATGGAATTAACATCTCATGTGTTCCTCTTCTCGACAATTATATTTACATTTATGTTATACTTATTGCCCTTGGTCGGTAGCCAAAATTTTTTTATTATATACCGTAGGTAAGCCGCCTCTTGAAGATGCGACTTTGGTTAAGAGATAGCCGCCTCTTCAAGAGGCGGCTTTGGCTAAAGTCGCCTCTTCAAGAGGCAGCTTTGGTCAGGGATTAAACCTGCAGGAGGGTGAACATAACCCACCCACACACATTCGTTTCCTTTCTAGTAGCTGTTGCTACTCCCATTGCCACTGCCGCTCGCTGCAACCACCGTCGCCCCATCCTCACCGTCGTCTTCCTCTGCACTACGCGCCCGCTACCTCCGACCATCTCTACTCCTTCCCCTTCCGCAACCTCAAGGAAGGTATTGCGTATTGTGTCTTGTTTACGTTGATGACATTATTGTTACAGGGTGTTAGCTTTATTATTGTTAGAATCATTATATTACAATTATGTTTGTAACCCTTCGGGTTCAGTAACCCTTAACCCTTCGGGTTCCATAACCTTTAACCCTTCGGGTTCCGTAACCCCTCCGGGATATTTATGTCTTTTTCCTCTTGTACTCTCTAGGGTTTTCTCTCTATATAAGAGACCCTACCCCTATGGAATACATATCGTATTCGTCTCTCTTCTCCACACGGTATCAGAGCAATGGTCCTAGACCGTAGTTCTAATCTAAAATCCCTACCGCCACCTTCAAGCCTCGCAAAAGTCTGCTCAGACCCTCTTCCCTGAATTCGGGCCATGTACAAGACCCTTCAATCGCCTCCAGTGCAGCAACTCGACCTCAAAGGAGCATCTCCAGCACCTACCGGTGCCGCCAGGGGGCACACGACCGTCCCACTAGCACTACCCTGTGCTTTCAAGACCTCCTACGAAGGTCGTTAGCCCCACAGCTACCCTCCACGGGTATCGTAGGATTCTTTCGAGATCTAAAACTCATCACGGACCGCTGCCAAGAATCCAGATCTGATGTCTATTAAGGGTTTTCAGCCCTTCTTCAAGGGCAAATGTGGGTTTTAGGTTATTTTTTAGGTCTTATATGCATCCTTCATTGCTCACAGGATCTTCTTTCTATTTTAAGACCACCATGACGCCTTCTTCTACCAAGACAGAGCCCTTGGCCACGAATATTATGGCACAAGGCACTACTATAGAGATATTTATATATCTTCATATTCTATTTGTACCGTTTTCTTATTTTATTTTCTCTGTATCCATCTTATTTAATTTACCCATAGGACTCTCCTCTATATAAGAGAGCCTAGGGTTCCCAGAAATAACAACGCACTCATTTCTTCCAACATGATATCAGAGAGGCGGTCCTAGACTCCTAGATCAGAGCTCGTATACCCTAACCCTAATCCCCACCTGCTAGCCCCCCACCCCCTCTCTCAGCACCACCGCCTACTAGGGCTCCGTCTCGCCGGCGTCGCCTTCCAGGTCCCACCGCCAGCCTGCAACCCCTCGTCGCCTGCCCTCATCGGCGCTGCCTACCACCCTCGGCATTGTTGCCTCGACGCCGTAGGCCTGCATCAGGTCTCTCTGCCGTCGGCTCTCCTTGCTGTCGACCTCTATCTCTGTGGTTCTCTCGTCGTTCACTTTTGTATGGATTTGATTGCATAACTTTACATATGCAATCGAGACCTCACATGTTCGTGTAGACATCTATATATCGGTCTACGAATCCCTTGTGATCTTCATTCGACATTTCAGAAAACAAAGTCGATGTACCCGTGCCAATTGTAAAGATGGATGGGATGTACATGTGCCTTCAGAGGTCCGACACCAATTGTCAAGATGGACGGGACGAACTATGAGCTCTGGGCTATGCAGTTCATGAGCCTTACGAAGTCTAATGGTAAGAAACATATTCTTACCGATGATGAACCGGTGGAGAAAACAGAGATTCATGCCTCGTGGGAGGCATACGACGCTTATGCTAAAGTTTGGCTGTCAGGTACATTGACGATAGAGATCGCCAATGACGTGTTGCATCAGCCCACTGCTAAGGCAATGTGGGATATTCTCGCAACAACCTATTCTTAGGCATGGAATGAGACCAGGATCCTTCAACTCCAGCATGATATCTTCACTATCAAGCAGAACGGATGGCCTCTTCACTCACTATACACATCATTACGTGGGATGTTTGAGAAGCTCCACAGCTTCATGCCTCTAACGGCTACTCCTGAGCAACAAAAGACATACAGGAATGCTACCATGGTTGGTGTATTCCTTGCTGTACTTGATCTTGAAAAGACGCTGCTCGAAGCTACTATTCCTCCCATGGAGGAAGCCTTTCGTAGACTTAGCAGGATCAATATCCCGAACTCTTCTACAACCAGACTTCTTCAGCAATGGCAACCTCCAGAGGCAGAGGCGACTCATCTACCTTTCGTGGACGTGGACCCCGTGGTAGAAGGGGTCGAATCCGTCAGCCCTGCACGTATTGTCATCGTCCCGGTCATTCAAAGGATACATGCTATTCTAAGCATGGTTTCCCAGCATCAACATGGGCAGCATACCAAGTTGAGTCTCCAACACTTTCTACTTCATATCAAAGATTTGATGATCTCGTGGCCAGACTTACGCCTATCATGCCTCATGCCTCATCTTTAGGACATTTAGATGTGGCAGCTTCTGCATCTGCTAGTACGTCCGCTACAGCCAACACCTCAGGTAGTCCCTATGCTTTTACCACTTGTCATGAACCTGCGATTACAGAGTGGATTATGGACTCCGGGGCGACCCTTCATTTATGTGGTGACAGAGAACAACTTACTGCATATAGACAAGTTCCTCTAGGGAGAACTGTCGTGATAGTCGATGGGACCCTTCCCCAATCACTGGACATGGGGAGATTAGTTTGACGCCTTCGATGCATCTGCAGAATGTGTTACATGATCCAGATTTATCTATGAATTTGTTATCTATTAGTCAGATTACGAAGGACTTGCACTGTCGATCTATTTTTGATCCATCGTCTCTTGTTTTTCAGGACATTCTTACATGCAGAGTGATTGGCTGTGGCCTTGAGCAGGGTGGTCTTTATCGCCTGGTCTGTACTCCCTATGCAGGCGCATCCCTTCATTCAACTGGACCAATCTCTTCTTACACTTGGCGTCTACGTTTTGGTCACCTCCCTCTCCAGAAGCTGTCGTATTTTGCCGCAAATTTCTCCGGGTTCCTCCTTCCACTGTGAAGCATGTCAGTTGGGAAAGCATCATCGTTCAGCTTTTCCGAGTCACCAGAATCGGAGCAGTAGCTCCCTTTTTGAGTTAATCCATGTCGATATTTGGGGTCCAAGTCGTGTTCTTGATCACCAGGGACACATGCTTTATCTTGTTGCAGTAGATGATTTTTCCTGTTTGTCATGGGTCTTTCTATTGAATAAATCTGAAGCAGGAGATGTGATCAAAATTTTTATTAATGAAGTGCATAATCTTTTTTCTTCTTATGTGAAATTTGTGAGGACCGATAATGTTTTGGAGTTTTGTACTTGTGTACTATCATATTTCTTCTCCTCCCGTGGTATAATACATCAAACATCATGTGCTTACACCTCTCAACAAAATGGCGTTGCAGAGTGGAAGCATCAACATTTACGTGACGTCACTCAAACCCTTCTTATTCAGAGTCATGGCCTACCCTCGTTTTGGGGTGATGCTGTTCTTACGACATGTTATCTTGTGAGTCGCATGCCTTCGTTTGTTTTGGGTGAGAAAGTTCCTTTCACTACAGCCTTCCCTAAGAAGGAGTTGTTCTCTCTTCCTCCTCGTGTCTTTGGCTCTGTTGCATTTGTTCACCAGTTGGCTCCAGGTCTTGACATGTTCTCTCCTAGAGCTGTCAAATGTGTGTTTGTTGGATACTCCAGATTCCAGAAGGGATATCAGTGCTATGATCCATTACGTAGGAAATACTATATAAGTGTTGTTGTGATGTATTTCTCTCCTTCATGTGACAGGTTGGTCTCTTCAGAGTCTCATACTGAAATCTACATGCCACCTCCTCCTCTGAGTCAGTTGTCTCCTCTACCTGTTACACCACGACCACCTCCTCCACCACCACCACCTCCACCACCACCTGTGACCATTGTTCCACCATTACCCAAAATCTATACCCGTCATCCAGTTTCTGCTCATGATCATCGCCCTTCATCCAGCATGCCCCATGTTTGTTCTGATAACATGGTTTATAACGATGGGTCTAGAGATATTTCTGTGTAGGAATCATTACAAGAAGAAGTTCCAGATAACCTGGATATACCCATTGTTGTTCGGAAGCAAAAGCGTACATGTGTGTCATATCAACTTGCTTCCCATATGTCTTTTCATCACTTGACAGGGGATTTTCAGAAATTTGCAGTTGCTCTATCTGCCGTAAACATTCCACGAACTTACCAGGAGGCCTTAAAAGATAGTCGTTGGCGTTTAGCTATGGAAAAAGAGATGGCTGCCTTACATTCTCGTGGTAAATGGAGTTTGGTGTCTGCTCCTCCTGGTGCCTCTATTGTCAGTTGCTAATGGGTGTTTACTGTTAAACATCATGCAGATGGGAGCCTTGGTCGTTACAAGGCAAGATTGGTGGCACCCGGTTTTACCCAGACCTACGGTGTAGATTATATGGACACATTCTCTCCTGTTGCTCGTCACTCCACGTTACGTGTTCTTCTTTCAGTTGCAGCGGTACACGACTAGCCCTTATTTCAGCTAGATGTTAAAAATGCATTTTTTTATGGATATCTACAAGAGGAGGTATACATGCGGCAACCTCCGGGGTTTGCTGCTGAGGGGGAGTGCCAACCGGTATGTAGACTCCATAAGGCAATATATGGCCTTAAACAAAGTCCAAGGGCATGGTTTCAGAAGCTCTGAGATCTGATTGAACGACATGGGTTCAAAAGGTCAAATGCAGATCATTCTCTATTTGTGCACACTGCAGAGAACACCTAGAGGTACAATTGTTATCATGGTGTATGTTGATGATATAGTTGTTACATGAGAGGATGTGCAGGGAATAAAAATGGCAAAAGAATTTCTGGATCGTCAATTTGTTACCAAGGATGTGGGTATCCTAAGGTATTTCTTAGGGTTGGAATTTGCTAGAAATGCGCAGGGTCTTGTGATGACCCAAAGAAAATATGCAATAGACATGCTTGTTGAGATGGGCATGATTGAGTGTCGACCTTCTACTACTCCTATGGATCCTAGCATGAAGCTATATGATGATGATACAGATGAGGTCAATAAGAGCAGATATAGAGAGATGGTGGGAAAGCTCCTTTGTGTTATTATTACTAGACCGGATATCTCCTTTGCCGTGAATTGAGTCAGTCAGTACATGGAGCAACCTCGACAAGTACATATGGGCGCTATATACATGATATTGAGATATCTAAAATCTTCTCCAGATGCAGGATTGTTTTTCAAGAAAGGAGCAGCTCTCTTTGTATCCGCGTGCGTTGATGCTGGCTATGCAGGGTGTTCTAAGGATAGGAAGTCTACTTCGGGCTTTGCGGTGTTCATTGGCAGTTCTCTTATTTCTTAGAGAAGCAAGAAACAAACAGTTGTGGCTAGATCAAGTGCCGAATCAAGTGCCGAATCTTAGAGAAGCCGGGGAAGCGGTGCTTCCGCTGTGGTGTACGAGGACACATTGCCTCTGCATGCCATGCACCACCGCGCTGCTTCCTCTGTGGCAAAGTGGGACATCGCATGTCTTCCTGCAGGTCTTCGAGCAGGGGGACTGGTCGTGACGGGAATCGCTTGGACAAGATTCGGTTGGGCTCGCAGCGCCAGGTGTCGTGGGGACGTGCTGTTCGTTCGTTCGGCGTTAGAGATTCTCGCTCTTTTGCGCAAGTGGTTCGTAACGATGGTGCTTTCAAGGGGGAGCTGGGTGGAGCACCTAAGGGGGAGACGGGTGGTGGTCCTGTACCTGATGGGGGGGTTGAGCATGTTTCCTGCTCCGGCTTTGACGTGGGAAGTGGGTCGAAGGATCCGTCGGGATCGGAGGTATCTGTGCATGGGACATTGGAGGCGGGTGCGGTGATGCGTGAGGAGTGGTTGCCTGAGGAGCTCGGAGGCGGGGATGTCGTTCGAAGGGAGCGTTTGCTTGAGGAGCATGCGGGTGGGGTGGCCTGTCAGGGAGCGGGGGTGCATGGAGTTACGTCTATGGCGGGCACGCATGCTGCTACAGCGGGGCACCTCGCTGCTGTGGGTGTCCTGCTCAGGCCGGGTGTTTCTTGGGATGCCATTCGTGCGACAACGCTGGGATTCCTGGGCGAAGATTTCGCTGGGGATTTCGTCATCCTGGACGCGTCTCGCTGCTGTGTTCGTGGTCTCTCCCCGGTGCAACGGGAGAAGCTCTTTCGTCTCTCTGGTGGTACGGATGTCAGGTGGCGGCGGATGCGGGTGGCGGATGGTGCGGCCTCTTTCTCGGAGGTATGTGTGGCGGAGGTTCGGGGGGTGCCATTCCTTTCCCGCACGGTGCATACTCTGTCGAAGGTGGTCGGTCGATGGGGACAAGTCTTGGTAGTTCTGGACGATGGCCTTGCGCCAGGTGCAGACTGGACATGTACGCGGATTCTTCTCGAGTGTTCTTCACGGTTTTTTGAGGCTATGGCTGGCAAGCTGCTCTTCGAGAGGCTGGTTCTGGGTTCCTGGTCCTTCAAGGTCGATATCCTTCTTGTGCCATCGGTGCCGGCGCCGGATCCTTCACCGTCTTCCTCGGCCGTGCGCGGTGGTGGCTCGGGCTCTCGGCAAGGGGTGGACGGTTGGGCTTCTCCCCGCCACGTGTCACTTTCCAGGGATGTTTTCGAAGCGATGCCTGGGGAGGGAAACGGTTCGGGGGTATCGTTTGAGGCCCCTAGGGACGCGCGTGCGTGTCTTGGCAGCTGTGATTTGGTGGCTTTGGACTTTTCGAGATTGATACGACCCCCTCAACTACTTCCCTTCTGTCGGCGGACTCCTTGCATTCTGATTTCTCAAGGCACGTGTCAAGGCTCCCATTGCTTCCATCTATCGGGTCTGGTGCCATCTGTACTTGGGCCACTTCTCGGGTTGTGCCCGACCTGGATGTGGGCTCGGAGCCCCTTCTTTGGACATCCGATTATCTTTGTCCTCAGCCCATCAATTCCGTGGCATTCAATCCGCTGGCCCTTCTGGATGACTTGTACTCTCCCTCCATCTGGCGGCCGGCTACCTATTCGTCTCCCCAGAGCGACCCTTCTGCCTCTACGCCACTTGACGGTGGGACGTCCTCTCCGCGAGGATCATCGACTGGTGGCGGGACTCTTGGCGACGCTTTGATTAAATACTTTGGTGGCGCTCGTGCTGATTTGCTTGGGGGGATTTCGCCTCCCTCTCGATTTGGTCGAAGCTACAGTCGAAGACGGTCTTCTCGCCTTGGAGATCCGCTAGTTTCTTCTTCTCTGGTGTGGAGCGAGGTCGTGGCGGAGGCAGCCGGTCTCACCCGTTTGGGGGGGCTATCGCTTGGAGGGCTATGATGATCTCTTGCTGGGACGTTGTGGTGTCGGGGCCCCTGTTCTTGTTAATGAAGATTTTGTCTTGGAATGTGCGTGGTCTTGGGGACCTTCATCGACGGCGCGCTTTGGGTGCACGTCTTTTGGAATGGGATTGCGACATTGCTTTTATTCAAGAAACCAAATTGTCGGCGATGGATGTCGATCTGTGGCGGTCCTTTGGTGCTGGACATTTGGATGTTTTTCGCTCGTTGGATGCGATTGGCGCGGGCGGCGGAATCATTGTGGCTTGGCGGTCCTCGCGCTTCTCCTTCTCATCCATGCGGGTTGGGCGGCACTCCCTCTCTGTGGTCTTGACATTGTCTGATTCTAATGAGTGCGTCGTCTTTACTTGTGTTTACGCGCCTACTTCTCATATCACTCGCCGGGAACTCTGGGAGGATTTGTGGGAGGACGCTCTCGCTTTTGGGGACATGCCTTGGCTTTTGGGAGGTGACTTCAATGTTACTTTGCTATTGCAGGACCGCCCTCGTGGTCGCGGGGGTCTTGATCCCGGTTCTGATGATTTTTTGGAGGTCATTCGTGACCTGGCTCTGGAGGGGCTCGTGCCCAATGATATCTCGTACACTTGGAGGAATAGTACATCCAGATCGCGGATCGATAGATTCTTGGCGAATAATCGCCTGATGGAGGTCTTTCCCTTGTGTGCGGTGACCTCTCGACCGCGGTCTTTCTCTGATCATAGCCCCATTATTTGGGATTCCGGGGATGATCATCGTCCTCGTGGCCTCTTTCGTTATGAGCGTTGTTGGCTTCTTGAGCCGGGCTTCAAAGACATTGTGCACACTCATTGGGCGCAGACCACTTATGCGGGCTCTGCTGCCCGGCGCTTCGATCATAAACTCTCTTCGCTCAGAAAGATGTTGGCTTCTTTTAAAAGAGATACTCGTCAGGCGTATATTGCTGCTCGCAAGGAGGCAAATGAAGTGATTCTGAGGTTGGATCTCCTTGAGAACGAGAGGGATCTGCTACCGGATGAGTTGGCCGCGCATGCTGCGGCCGCGCATGCTGCGACTGCTGAACAGGCACGGGTGGAGGACCGGAAGAGGTCGGTCGAGTGGCGCCAGCGGTCGCGGGTGCGGTGGCTCAAGGAGGGTGATGCGAACACTGCCTTTTTCCACAGGGTTGCAAGCGGAAGATGACGGACTAATTCTATTTCTTCTATTATGGTCAATGGTGCTCTCTTCCAGGGGCAGAAGGAAATGGGTGAGGCTGTGGGGAATTATTTTAGGGGTGCGTTTGGGAGCCCTGCGGCGCGGAGGTGGCGTTGGTCGGGGCGTGGGGCCTCCACTTTTGCTACGCCTGTTGCGGAGGCTCTTACACGCCCGTTATCTATGGATGACCTCAAGGGGGCTGTCTAGGATCTCAACTCCGATGCTGCCCCGGGTCCTGATGGCTTCCCCGTCTCATTCTACAGGGATTTTTGGGACGTTGTAGCTTTTGATGTTTTGGACGTGGCGCGGGATTTTTGTGAGGGTAACCGTGGCTTTGATAAACTCAACAGGGCTCTTATTGTTCTTATTCCAAAGTCGACGACGACCACTCGGATTGAGGACATTCGGCCGATATCAATTTCGAATGCGATCTACTTAATCATTGCTAAAGCTCTGGCCAAGCGGCTCGCTCCCCTCCTCGACTCGCTCATCTCGCCTTCTCAGGCCGCTTTTGTTCGCGGGAGGCAAATCAGTGATTGCTATGCGGTGGTGTCGGAGATTATTGAGGCGTGGCGCTCAGGTGGTACGAAGGGGATCTTATGGAAGATTGACTTCGCGAAGGCGTACGACACTCTCGATTGGAGGTTTCTGTGGTCGGTACTTAAGAGGAGGGGGTTCCCTTCGATTTGGATTTCCTGGATGCGGCGATGTGTGACCACGGCGACCCTTTCTGTTCTTCTCAATGGCAGCAAGACTGGGGGATCCTTCCAACCTCGGAGGGGGGTGCGGCAGGGGTGTCCCCTTGCCCCCCTTTTATTTGTTTTGGCGGTTGATGTCTTGCCACGCATGATTGATGGTGTGGTCGCGGCCGGGCTTACTCGCGGGTGCTCCTTTGGTTCTTACCATGTCCCAGTTATACAGTTTGCTGATGACACAATATGCTTCATCGAGGGTGGTACATCCAACGTCTCGGGTATGGCTACTACTCTACATTGATTCAGCGAGCTATCGGGCCTCCAAGTTAACGGGAACAAGTCCAAGGTCGTTCCTTTCTTCATGTCTCCGGTGGAGGTTGGGGAGTGCGCGCGGCTGTTGGGGTCTCCTCCTGGCGATCTCCCATTCGATTACCTGGGTCTGCCATTGACGGGGGGCCGCGCTCGCATTCGTGATTGGCGGGCGGTTGTGGAGAAGATGGAGGCTCGGTTGGCTGGGTGGCATGCGGCTCTTCTATCCAGGGGCGGTCGGTTAGTTTTACTCAAATCCGTACTTTCTTCCATCCCTATTTACTTCTTTTCCGTGCGTGGAATGCCAAAGGGGATCCTCTCAAGGTTGGAGAAATGTATGCGGGGATTCTTGTGGGGGAAGAAGGGGGGTGGGGGAAGGGGCGTGCATCTGGTGGGGTGGGATGAGGTTACGCGGCCTAAGCGGGAGGGGGGGCTGGGGGTGGGGCGGATGGAAGTGGTGAACGATGCCCTCTTGCTCAAATGGGCGGCGAGGGTTTGGGGCCGAGAGGAGAATTTCATGTTAAATTGTTTGAGGGAGGTGGCGGGGGTTGACATCGGCTCTGCTTCTCGGGGGGATGTCTAGGGCCGGCTTTCATCTTTTTGGCGAGGGGTGGTTGATGCCCTTAATCGCAACAGATTATTTTTTACCCCTAAACTCGACGATGGAAACTTATTTCGCTTCTGGGCGGATGATTGGACAGGGAGGGGTGCGTTACGGGACTTATACCCTCGGTTGTTTGCGCTGGTGCTTGACAAAGACGCCACCGTCGCTTCTTCTTGGGGTGATGGATATTGGTGCCCTTCAATTACAAATAATTTATCGGACCAACGCTTGGAAGATTTCATCTCTCTCTTGGCTATTCTCGCCGACGCTCCCAGGCCTTCTATGTGATCATTTGGTTTGGAAGGATGGGTCGTTCTCTACTCGAAAGGCTTACCAGGCTCTTATCCCCCAACCTGTCGGGGATGACGCTACTTTCTTGAGGGATTGCAGATTCTTTTGGGGCCTCAAGCTCCCTGAGCGCATTGGCATTTTCCTCTGGCTTTTGCGGCGTGGTAGACTGCTAACTCGTGATCGCTGTGCAATTTTGTTCCCCAATGCCTTGAGTATCTGTGGCCTTTGTGACTTGGAGGCGGAAACTATTGAACATCTTTTCTTCCATTGTGGCTGTGTCAGTGCCCTTTGGGATGATTTGGAATGGCTTAACCTCTCCAACTTTGCTCGGTTCTGCGATAGCTTGGTCAACGCCAGGGGTCGCCCTCGGGTGGATCTTTTGGAACCCATTGCGCGGCTATGGAGCATTTGGCTGGGAAGGAACGAAGCTCTTTTTGCTAGGCAGAGGTTCTACACGGAGAATATACGTCTTTCGGCCTCGGAATTCCTTCATGATTGGTCCTCTGGGTAGGATGATATTTTTGTAATGGGGGGTATCTCATCTTGGATACCATCCGTTTTTTGTTTTTTTTGGACTGTTGTTCGTCCCTTCTCACTTGTAAGTATTTCTCTTTCCTCTTTTTTAATGCATTGGGGCGAGCACCATTGAGTGCCTCCCCCTTTTTTTGAGCGTAAAAAAATGATGTGGGTTCGAGCAGTGTTAGTAGATTTGCATTTAGATGATCTTCTACCCATGCAGTTATAATGCGATAATCAGGTTGCCCTGTTCATTGCAAACAACCCTGCGTTTCATGAGAGAACAAAACATATTGAGGTAGATTGCCATTACACTAGAGATATGATTCAGAAGGGTTTGATTTCTACCTCACATGTCAGTTCGGGAGAGCAAACGACAAATATCTTTACCAAGGCATTGCTCAGAGGACTATTCCAGAAGTGTTTATCCAAGCTGAGCATTATTGGCATCTATGCTCCATCTTGAGGGGGGGTGTAGAGATATTTATGTCTTCGTATTCTATGTGTATCGTTTCCTTATTTTGTTTTCTCTGTATCCATCTTATGTAATTTACCCATAGGACTCTCCTCTACATAAGAGAGCCTAGGATTCCCAGAAATAACAACGCACTCATTTCTTCCAACAACTACTATCAAACTCAAGGGCACATAAAATTACGTGCTCTAGTCTCGATCTTTTATGGTGTTTATTGTGGTCAGAGGAAACTCTACATTTTGAAGAAAGATCCTTTAGATGAAAAGGACAAAGAGTACGACAACTGGCAGGCTGGTAACTATTTGGTTATCAACTGGATGACCAACAGTTTTGAGGCTCACATTGCCTCAAATCTTCTTTACAAAAATATGGCCAAGGAAATGTGGGTGGATCTCGAGCAAACATACTCCCAGAAGAAGATGAAGTCACGCCTTGCAGACATTTACAGGTAAATCTGGTCGACATCTCAAGGTGATTCCACCCTCATCGAGTACTACATGCATCTCTCCAGCCTGTATGAGGAGCTTGCAATATTTCAGCCCGCATGTTGCACCAAATAGGTATAAGAGCATTCTGACTGGTAGATATACCGCTTTCTTTATGGCATGCATTCTAGATACCATGCAGAGAAGGGATAATTTCTTATATCAGACACACTGTCAACAATGAAGGCCATCTTTGTCCGACTTGAGGAGCTCGAGACATCCGTTGCTCGGCCTCCTGTCTTACCTTCAATAGAGAACTTTGTACACATTGCCTCATATGGGCGAGGAGGCAGATATGGCTTACGAGAAGGACAAGGTCGTGATCCAAGTCGTGGCCGTGGACGGGAATCTGGATGAGGCTGTGATTTTGGTCGTGGTCGTGGGCGAGACTCTATTGCCCCATGCACTCATTGTGGTATGTGCAACCACCCGACTGAACGATGCTGGCAGAAGTTTGACGTACCTTCTTATCACGCCAATAATGCTTATGAGAATGCCTATGATGTGAAAGAGGCATCGACTACCTCCAGTGGAAAGATTGTTCATCTTAATGATGCAGATTACTTCCGCCTAATGCTGATCCTTCATACTCTAGGGCCTACCACTACTAGTAACACTACAACTGCTTCTCTGGCTACTCCTTCAAGTATAATAGCCAACTCTGCTATCACTCGTACTCCAGCTTGGATTATTGATTATGGTGCCTCTACTCATCTCACTAGAGAAGGTAGTCTTCTCACCTCCTCCATACCATTTACCTTTGTGAAGTCAGTTCGAGTCGCTAATGGGACTCAATCACATATTACTACTGTCGGAACTATGGAATTGTTTTCCAAGCTCTGACTTTCAAGGGTTTACTGTGTTCATGATTTTCCTCTTAGCTTGCTGTCAGTTCACACGCTTTATGTTGAGCTTCATTGTCGTGTAATGTTTGATGAGTCTTTTGTTATTTTCAGGACATTCAGACGAGGCGGATTTTTGGTGGGGGTCATGAGAACGACCTATATTATCTTGACATACCATCGGACTCCAATTTTGTTGGTGTTGCGTCCATCTCCGAAGATCCACTCCTATGGCATATGCGCCTTGACAATCCCTCTGCCAAGGCCATCTCCATGATGTCTCCCTGAACTCTCTACTCTGAAGCCCTTTCAGTGCGTGGCATGCGAGTTTGGGAAACACCATCGCGCTTTGTTTCCTATTCGTACCGAGTCTCGTAGTACTGCTGCTTTTCATCTTGTTTATTATGATGTTTGGGGACCTTATTCGATCCACACATTAAGTGGTCATCGTTATTTTATAGTTTTCGTTGATGATTATAGTCGATTTTCTTGGGTATATCTAATAAAGGTGCGTTCGGAGATTAATCAAATCGTTAGAAATTTCTTTTAATATGTTAAAACTTACTTTTCTAGCATTGTTAAGATCATTCGTACTAACAGTGCTCTTGAGTTAATCCAACATGACTTGACCTCCTTCTTTGCCTCTTAAGGAACTTTTCACCAAACATAATGTCCATATACCTCATAACAGAATGGTATAGCTGAGAGGAAACTTCGACACTTGCTAAATGTTGCCAGATCTCTTCTTACTCAAATGAGTGTTCCTAAACAATATTGGGGAGATGCTATCCTTAATACAGTATATCTCATCAATCGTGTTCTTTCATCTGTTCTCAAAGGGACAACTCCATTTTCCTTACTTTACCCTATTGAGTCTTCTTTTCCCATACTTCTGCGTATTTTTGGTTGTACTGCCTTTGTTCATAACTTTCATGCAGCTAACAAATTATCCTCTCGTGTCATCAAATGTGTCTTTCTTTGTTACTCTCATACCCAGAAAGGCTATCACTGCTACGATCCTGTTGAACATCGATACTATGTATCTGCTGATGTCATCTTCTTTGAGCAAACAAGTTATTTCACACAGACTGTGAGTGACCATCCTACTGGCACGATCATCCTTGTTGTCTATGTTGATGATATGATTATCACAAGGGATAATATAAATGGTATTCAGGAGACCAAGACCTTCCTCCAGAAGGTCTTTGTCACGAAAGATCTCGGCCAACTTCGTTATTTTCTTGGCATCGAAGTAATACGCACTATAGAGGGGCTCCATCTTTCACAGAGAAAGTATTGCCTCGATATTGTGACTGAGGCAAGACTTCTTGGGTGCAAGCCATCTGGCATCCCTGTAGAAGTGAGAAAATATTCAGCATTTACTGATCCAACTTTTGAGGATGCAACACGATATAAAAGCTTAGTGGGAAAGTTACTCTATCTCATTGTTACTAGGCCAGATATATCATATGCAGTGAGCAGAATCAGTTAGCATATGGAGAAGCCTCTTTGTAGTCATTGGCAGGATGTTCTTTTGATCCTTCGATATTTGAAGGAATCTCCCGGACTTGGACTCTTCTATGAGGTGAATGGGCACATTAATATCTCTGCCTATACAGATTCTGACTATGCTAGCTCTCCTGAGGATCGCCGATCCACTACAGGATACGCCATGTTTGTTGGGGATAATATTGTCACTTGACGAAGCAAGAAGCAGGCAGTGGTCTCTAGATCCAGTGCGGAAGCAGAATACAGGGCAGTGGCTTAGGCCACATGTGAGATCACATGGCTTGTTTCTTTCCTAACAGAACTTGGCATGTCAGTCGCCACTCCTGTACCCTTAACTTGACAAGTCTGCCACATACATCACCACCAATCCAATTTTCCATGAGCGGATAAAACACATTGAAGTTGATTGCCATTTTATTCGTGATACAGTATGAGGAGGATGAATCAGTACTCCACATATCTCCACCGAACTTCAACTTGCAGACATCCTCACAAAGGCTCTTCCAAGGAAGCACCTCATGTACTTAGTATCCAAGTTGGGCATGATCGACAGATATGCTCCAACTTGAGGGGGAGTGTTAGAATTATTGTTAGAATCATTACATTATAATTATTTTTGTAACCCTTCGGGTTCCATAACCCTTAACCCTTCGGGTTTTGTAACCGCTCAGGGGTATTTATGTATTTTTCCTCTTGTATTCTCTAGGGTTTCCTCCATATATTAGAGACCCTAGCCCTATGGAATGCATATCCTGATCATTTCTCTTGCACACAGGAGATGACGAGCACGATATTCAGGGTGCGAAGGACTTCCTAGGTCAGCAGTTTGTGATCAAGGACCTTGGGCATTTACGTTACTTCCTTGGACTGGAGTTTGTCAGGAACCAACGAGGTCTTGTGATGACCCAGAGGAAGTACGTTACAGATCTTCTTTCAGAGACAGGCATGGCAGATTGCAGACCTGCTAGTACTCCCGTTAACCAGACCATGAAGCTCCATGATGATGACACTGCAGAGGTCGACAAGCGGAGGTATAAGGAGCTTGTTGGCAAGATACTATATGTGACTATTACCAGACCCGATATATCCTTTGTCGTGAGCAAAGTGAGTCAGTTTATGGAGCAGCTCAAGCATGTACATATGGATGCCGTCCATATGATTTTGAGATATCTGAAGACTTCAGCTGGTACGAGACTTCTTTTCAGCAGAGGCACATTTCTTTCAGTTACAACATGTGCAGATGCAGATTATGTTGGGTGTCCAAAGGATAGGAAGTCTTCATCAGGCTTTTTTGTGTTCATAGGAAATTCCCTGATTTCATGGAAGAGCAAGAAGCGGACTGTGGTTACCAGATCGAGTGTTGAGTCTGAATACAGGGTTATGGCGTAGTTTAGCGCATAGATGAGGTGGGTCCGATCTGTTCTTACAGGCTCGACTATAAAGGTGTCTCTTCCCATGCCCTCCAATGTGACAATCAGGGTCCTTTTGTGATAAATCAATAACCTTTTATGATATTTTGAAGATTACAATAACATTTATTGTAGAAATGGTTCGTCCCGGGCTCACATGGCTAACACCACCTCCCTCTCTACTAGGTCTTCTCCTAACCCAAACCTCCATAGCCCCTGCGAAGAAGAAGGGCGAGTTCGTGGGGCTAGGGGAAGGAGACCTTCCTCCGTCGTACACGATCGAGGGAGGGGGAGGGAGACCTTCCTCCGCCGTACATGACCTTCCTTTGCTGCATACGACCTCCAGCCCTACACGATCACCACACAGCTCTAACACGACTGAGGGAGGGGGAAGGTGACCTTCCTCCATCGCACAAGAACTTCCTCTGCCACACACGACCTCCAACCCTACACGACCGCCACACAACCCCAACACGACTGGGGGAGGGGGAGGGAGACCTTCCTCTGTCGTACACGACTGGGGGAAGGGGAGGGAGACCTTCCTCCGCCGCACTGCCCCACACGACCGCCACACATCCCCAAGACAACCGCGTGGGGAGGGGGAGGGAGACCTTCCTCTGCCGCACATGATCTCCAGCCGCAGTTGCCGCTCATTACCTTCCTCTCTACTAGGGCTTCTCCTACCCCAAACCTCCATAGCCCCCACGAAGAAGGGCAGGTTCATGGCAGAGAACAACTTGCTACCAACAAGCCCAACCCTACCACCCCCTCACACAGCTAGCCGGACCTTGCCGTCCCCAACGGCTCCTTGACCTTACCATCGCTGACGATTACGACCGTGCCAACCTCCTCAAATCCGTTTACAGGGGAGAAGAACTTGAGGAGAACTTGGTATAGAGGGAAGGGGAGGAGGAAGGAGTATTCTCATTTGTAAATAATGGGAACTTAAAGGGTAGAAATGTAAATATTTGATGGATTCCATCATAGTTAACGGAAAATTTGGACGGGAATTAACATGGGGTTTTGCCAGGTAAGAGTTAAGCACTATTCAGGGTCCCAGGTGTAATTACGAATTATCGACGGTTCTGAGTGCAATTACGCAATTACTCAGGATTATGGGTGTAAATATCTCAAAACTCAATTTAGAATGAAAACCCTTCACTCTTTTAATTGTAAAGATATTTATATGCTACTATGTACCTTAGTGGTTATTTTATTTCTTTATATCTCTTTCATGTAATTTATCCATAGGTCTCTCCTCTATGTAGGAGAGCCTAGGATTACTGAAATAAACAAGTTCTCCATTTTGCCCAACATGGTATCAGAGCAACGATCCTAGACCGGAGCTCTCGTGCCCTAACACTAACCCCACCTCCCAGCCCCTGCGCCGCCAACCCCTCACCGCGACCCTGCACCTCGCGCCCAGCGCGTCTGCGTGCGGCTGCTCCGTGCACTGCATGTTCCTCCGCATGCACCTGCACGCTTCAACGTGCTCCTTCTTGCATCGAGGCGTGCTCTAGAAGGAGTGTTCCCGCGTTCTTCGTTTTGTTGTTGGGGTTGGTTGCGTCTTGAGTCTACACACGCAACCACATCCCCACATGTCCGTGTAGACGATTATTCTCAGACGTCTGTCATTTCTAGTCTTCCTCCATCGGCATCATGTCAGAAAGTAAGATCGATGTTCCCTCTACTACCGCATTCAGAGGTCCATCGCCTATTGTCAAGATGGACGGGATAAACTATGAGCTCTGGGTAATGCAGTTCATGAGTCTCATGAAGTCAAGCGGTAAGAAGCATATTCTTACCGAGGAGGAACCAATGGAGAAGACTGGAACGCCTCTTGGAAGGCAGATGATGCATATGCCAAAGTCTGGCATTCAAGAACATTGACGACAGAGATCGCCAATGACGTGTTACATCAGTCTACTGCTAAGGCTATGTGAGACATCCTTGTAGCTACATATTCTCAGGCGATAATGAAACTAAGATACTTCAGCTTCAGCATGGCATCTTCACTATCAAACAGAACAAACGGCCTCTCCATTCTCTGTATACATCATTGTGTGTGATGTTTGAGAAGCTTCACAGCTTCATGCCACTCACAGCCACTCCGGAGCAGCAGAATACATATAGGAATGCTACTATGATCGTATTCCTAGTAGCCCTGGATCATGAATATGATGTTGCTCGCTCCCAGATTCTTGCAGATGTGACTATTCCTCCCATGGATGAAGCTTTCTGTAGGCTAAGCAGGATCACTGTTCCATCTACTATCACCAATCGGACTTCTTCGGCTATGGCGGCCTCTTGTGGTAGAGGTGGCTCTTTCTGTCGTGGATGTGGACCTCATGGTACAGGAGGACGCATTTGCCAGCCCTGTATGTTTTGCCGTCATCCAGGTCATACTGAGGAGACATGCTATTCTAGGCATGGTTTTCCAAAATCAGTCCGTGTAGCAGAGCAGGTTGAGTCTCCCGCTGCTCCTACTTCAGATGCGAGGTTTGAAGACCTAGTTGCCGGACTGCGCGATATCATGCCTTCTTCCTCATCATCTCCTGGAGGCCATTCATATGTTGCAGCTTCCGCCTCCGCCAGTACTTTTGCTACAACAAGCACCTCAGGTAGCACTTTTGCCTTTACCTCATGTTATGGATCTCAGATTCCAGAGTGGATTATGGACGCTGGGGCAACACATCACTTATGCAGAGATAAAGGACAACTTATAGCCTACAAACTGATTTCTCCAGGAAGAACTGTAGTGATAACCGATCGTACTCATTCCCTGATCACGGGATAAGGGGAGATTACCCTTACACCTTCAATACGTCTGCAAAATATGCTACATGCTCCTGATTTCTCTATGAATTTGTTATCCATCAGCCAGATTACAAAGGATTTGCATCGTCGATCTATATTTGACTCATCGTCTCTTATTTTTCAGGACATTCTTAGTGGCAGGGTGATTAGATGTGGTCGTGATCAGGGTGGTCTCTCTTGACTAGTCCAAACTCCCTATGCACGCGCGTCTTCTATCTTGACAGGACCAGTGTCTTCTTTTACTTGGCACCTACGTTTTGGTTGTCTACCTCTCCAGAAGATGAGTCATATTTTACCGTAGATATCTCTAGGGTCTACATTCCAGCGCGAAGCTTGTCAATTGGGGAAGCATCATCGTTCGTCTTTCCCTAGTTGTTAGAGTCGGAGCAGTAGCTCCCTTTTTGAGTTGTTTCACGTTAACATTTGGGGTCCTAGTCATGTTCCTGATCATCAGGGGCACAAAATTTATCTTGTTGCTATTGATGATTTCTCTCGTTTGTTATGGGTTTTCTTATTGAAAAATAAATCTGAAGCCAGGGATATGATCAAAATTTTTATCATTGAAATCCTGAATGTTTTCTCTTCGTTTATGAAATTTGTGAGAACGGATAACGCCTTGGAATTCTGCATACATACTCTATCCCATTTCTTATCTTCCCGTGGCTTTATTCATCAAACAACATGTCCTTATACTTCTCAGCAAAATGGCGTTGCAGAGAGAAATTATCGTCATTTTTTTTTTTGACACTCCAAAAAGGGGGAGACACCCGTAGGTGTTCGCCCCAGTTTATTAAGGCTTTATGAAAAGAAGATACTTACAGAGGGAAAAGGGAAAAGAAGACAGGGGAGTTGATATCAGTAGTGATACCAAACGCCCCCAATTACAGAAAGTTACATAGAGGACCAGTCCATACAAAAGCGATTTGCGTCAATGCTGATATTTTCGATATAGAATCGCTGTCCCGCGAAGATAGCTTTGTTTCTTCCCAACCAGATACTCCATATGCGCGCGAAGGGGATTAGTTTCTCCGACCTCGGACGAGTTGCAGCAGCTGCAAGGCTGGCCCAAAAAGATTCCATGGACGAGTGGTTCACCCAGGCAACGTCATCCCATATGGACCGCACAAGGTCGCAATGAAGAAAGAGATGGTCGGCCGTCTCCAAAGCCGCATCGCACAATCCGCAGAGACTTGGAATGTTTGGGAATATAGATACCATATGGTCGCGGGTAAGAAGACGACCACGCCTAAGGATCCACAAAAATATACCAATCCTTTCCGGAAGCTTAAGACCCCATATGAGGTTGCAGTGATCAATAAGAGAAGGCTCCGTACGAACAGCGATGGGGAGAAGAGCAGAGTATGCCTTCCTCGAAGAAAAGGACCCCTCACCCCAAATGAAGTGATCAGGACCCCCCGATGGAGTTGGGGTGTCGACGAGTAAAGTCATCAGAGAGCTGAAATCCAAAATCCGCTGAGCAGAAAGAGAGTCGACCAAAATCGGGCACCAAGATCCATTGTTCCAACATGAACCCACCGAAGCGTATTTGTCCCTTGCCAGCGCAAAAAGTCTCGGGAAAAGGTTCATGAAGATGCCCTTACCTGACCAGTCCGAAGTCCAAAAGCGGAATGAGGGGTCGGGAAAAGGTCATTTATTTGATATCACTCGAACACTTCTTATTCAGAGTCGTGTCCCACATTCGTTTTGGGGTGATGCGGTCCTTACGGCATGTTATCTAGTGAATCACATGCCCTCGTCTGTCTTGGGTGAGAAAACTTCTTTTTTCATTGCCTTTCCTGACAAGGAGTTATTCTCACTTACTCCTCGTGTCTTTGGTTCGGTTGCATTTGTACACCAGATGACTCCAGATCTTGATAAGCTCTCTCCTAGGGCTATCAAGTGTGTGTTTGTTGGGTACTCCAAGACTCAGAAGTCATATCAGTGTTATAATCCTTTGCGTAGAAAATATTATATAAGTGCTGATGTCACATTTTTTGAATCTGTAATGTATTTCTCGCCTATACCATTTCCGCGATCTAGCCAGACACACATTGTTGCTCCCTTACCGAAATTCTATATTCGTTGACCTGTCTCTGCTCATGGTCATTGTTAGTCATCCGATGTGCCCCAGGTTTGTTTTGATAACATGATTTGTAATGATGGATCTGAAGATGTTTCTATGCAGGAGAATAGCCAACAGATGGATGAGGTTTCCTATGACTTGGATAATCCTATTACTGTTCGCAAGCAGAAGTGGTCTTGCGTGTCATACCCCTTTGCTTCTCAGGTTTCCTTCTATAGTCTCATAGGGGACTTCCAGAGATTCGGTGTTGCCTTATCTGCCTTGGAGATTCCACAGAATTATCAAGAAGCATTGAAGGATAGTCGCTGGTGTTTGACCATGGAGGAAGAGATGGCCACATTGCAATCCCGTGGTACTTGGAGCTTGGTGTCTACTCCTCTTGGGGTGTATGTAGTCGGTTGCAAATGGGTGTTTACTGTTAAACATCATGTGGATGGCAACCTTGATTGCTACAAGGCTAGGTTAGTGGCACGTGGCTTCACTCAGACCTACAATGTGGATTACTTGGACACTTCTCTCCCGTGGCTCATCATTCTACACTACATATCCTACTTTCTGTAGCAGTGGTAGGTGATTGGCCTTTATTTCAATTGGATGTTAAAAATGCATTTCTGTATGGAGATCTACATGAGGAAGTCTACATCGAGCAGCCTCCTAGGTTTGCTATTGAGGGGGAGTGTCAACAAGTCTGTAGACTCCATAAGGCTATATACAGCCTTAAGCAAAGTGCAAGAGCGTGGTTTGAGAAGCTCTCAGACTTGATGGAGAACCAAGGCTTCAAGAAGTCTAACGCAGACCATTCGCTTTTTGTGCATAGGACCCCTAGAGGTATTGTTGTCATAATGTTCTACGTTGATGATATTCTTGTTACAGGCGATGATATGCAAGGGATAAAGATGGCAAAAGAGTGTCTAGAGCGTCAGTGTTACTAAGGATCTGAGCACCCTAAGGTACTTCTTAGGGTTGGAATTTACTAGGAATGCACAGGGTCTTGTGATGACCCAAAGAAAATATGTTACGGACATGCTTGTTGAGACGGGTATGATTGGGTGTTGACCCTCTACTCCTCCTATGGATCCTAGTATGAACTTATACGATGATGATCAGATGAAGTGGATAAGAGGAGATACAAAGCGATTGTGGGAAAGCTCTTATATGTTACCATTACCAGACCAGATATCTCATTTGCAGTGAGTCGAGTGATTCAGTTCATGGAACAACCTCGGGAAGTACATATGGATGCTATATACATGATATTGAGATATCTAAACTTTTCTCCAGGTGCAGGATTACTCTTCAAGAAAGGAGCAACTCTCACGGTATCTGCATGTGCTCATGCTGACTATGCAGGGTGTCCTAAGGATAGGAAGTCCATGACATGCTTTGTAGTATTTGTCGGTAGTTCTCTTGTTTCTTGGAAAAGTAAGAAACAAACAGTTGTGGCTAGATCAAGTGCCGAATCTGAGTATAGAACTATGGCACAAGCAAGCATATAAATGATGTGAGTTCGAACAATATTAGCAGATTTAAATGTAGATATTCCTCTACCCATGCAGCTGCAATGTGATAATCATGTTGCCTTGTTCATTGCAAACAATTATGTATTGCATGAGCGAACTAAACATATTGAGGTAGACTGCCATTCTACTAGATATATGATCTAGAAGGGGTTGATCTCTACCTCTCATGTCAGTTCAGGAGAGCAAACAACAGATATCTTTATCAAGGCATTATTCTGGGGGCCACTTCAAAAGTGTTCGTCCAAGCTGAGCATGATCGACATCTATGCTCCATCTTGAGGGGAAGTGTAGAGATATTTATATGCTTCTATGTACCTTGTCGTCTATTTTATTTCTTTATGTCTCTTTCATGTAATTTACCCATAAATCTCTCCTCTATATAGAAGAGCCTGGGGTTACGGGAACAAGTTCTCCATTTTTCCCTACAATAATACCAGGGAGTTTCTCTTATGAGACTTGTAAATTTCTTTTCCTATACGTTAGCGTAGCTGTTCTATTTCTTGAGTCTGTTCCTTTTTTGATATAGATACCCATGTGTCTCTGCACCTCCCACTATGTCTGAGACTGTCCTGATAAATTTTCCTTGGGATACTCGGTTCAGATTTCAGTATAGCAGAGACCACCCTTTCGAGTCAGCTAATATTCCCACAGAGGTTAGTCCTGTAGGGATTTTACAAACTGATAACATTCCCTCCTTCAATGATATTAATACAAAGGGGTGTTTCAGGTTACATATCATTTACTGATGTGACAACTATTCCTATATCACTCAAAAAAGGCAAATGCCAGTGTACCGCGTACCTATCTTTGCCTTCTCCAGCCATGGACCATTCTACAGATGATTTGTCGAGGCCTTATCTGCGACATAAATTCCTGCAGCCATATCAAGGAATTCTGCGGTTCCTGATGGCGGTTTGCAATGAAGGAGATGATGGTTCTCATCTCGAGTTGTGGGAGACAACAATATGTAGATCGACCTAGAGATGGCAAGATGGTTGAGTTTAGATGGGTTTTTGCAGCAAAGTACAATTCCGATGGGTTGATTGCTCATTAGAAAGCCATGCTTTTAGAAAGATTGGGACTTTGCTCTTTGCATACTATGAAGAATGCTACGTGCATAAGTTGGATATGGAGACTCCTCTCCTTTCAAGGCTCAATATGAGCAGATTTTGTCTTAAAAGTACCACAACAGGGGTATCACGTTTTGGGAAAGTATCTTAGGGGTGTGGTTTATCCTCAGAGGAAGGGTGCAGGCAGCTTTACAGGGGCTACTGTTCCATTGCTATGGCTTCCAGATAAGAACTGCTCGGGCTCAATCTAGTCCTGATTGGAGCAATTTAGAGGGTCTACCATTCCATTGCTATGGCTCCGAGCAGGCAAGCCACCCGAAGACATGTTTGATGCCTTTAGGATGTTATCTAAGATAGGTTTGCAACATGTGACCATTTCGCAAACTTAGGCCTCCTCCAAGCCCAACATAAATGCTTTGTAACCGTTGAAAATAAAGAAATATAATTGCGGAATCAACACGACAACAACTTTGATTTACCAAGAATCCTATTTCCTAAGGAGTAGGATTAAATTATGGGAGAAAGTCACTAAGGCATGTGTCCCTATTATGGAAGGAAATATCGGAATATATCGGCGATATATTGATATCGACATGGGACCGATATGAGTATCGATATGGCGATATATCCTGATTTTCAGGTATTTTCTTCACAAAAGCTCGTCGATATGGGCGATATTTCGACGATATATCGTCGAAATATCGTATCAATACGATATCGATATCGATATTATTATATTTCTTTCGGAGAGTACATAAGGTGCCGAGCTTTTTATATAACTCATCAACATCGTAGGGTCCCACCAATAAGCAATATAGAACTAAAGAGATTATTGTAATTGGATCCTAGTTAACAGTAACTTGGATGTTGAATCTAGATACCACATGCTCTTCAATTGCCAGTCGAGGTGCTGGGCCTACCAACCTTAGACTCCTTTGAGCCCCGTGGTATCCTTAGTTATGGACATGTTTGTTTGCTCGGTGTGGAAAACATATTTTATTCTTTGATTGCTAGGTCTTTACAAGTTTTTGGTTTTCCTGATTTCCCCGTAAGCACCATTACTCTTCTAACATTAATATCTGTAACAGACGCTCGACTATCTGTTTAGTTAACCTTAAAAATACCTGTTTATTTATGATACTGTAAATAGGTTATTGCAGGTGAATGATCTATATTTCTTCTTCATATTAGGTACGTCAATACTGTGGATGCTTTTGGAGTGGAATGCTCATCAGCCTGTAATATCTTCAAAACGTGAATGAAGTTTTTCCATTGGTTGCAGACAAGTTTTACTGTTTTGATTCTTACGGGGGTTGTTTTGATTCCCACGCGCATCTAAGTTCTATTGTCATTCTGCTAAATGGGGATCTTACTCAGGATCTGGAGATTGGTTCCTTGCAATTGAAGTACTAAATCAATAAGTAACCTCTCATTTATGATATCATGTCTACATGCTCTTCTTTATGTTTTATATAAATATATGCTATAGCTGGTTGGTTCTACTGATCACCAGACACAGTTTCATGCATCGTTTATTTCAGCTATATAGATCATTTTATGCTAATAATCCTATTTAAATATAGTACCCACTTAAATGATCTGGTGGTAATGCAGTGTGTCGGGAGTTTTTTTAAATAAATACTAACTTAATCGTAATTAAATAGATGGGTATGGAAATTTAAAAATAAAAAATTTAGGTATAAATCGGAACCTGAGGTGTCGATTTGGAGAGAATGTCCAAAACGACACCTCAATTGCCAATTTGGGTGGGGGCTTTTGCACTCCCCTCCCACCATTTTGCATCTATGCCCTATCCTAAAAAATATTGATACAAATAATCCTCTCATTTATAGTATTAAAAAGTAACTATATTTAAAGGTACTCTTTCACTTCATGCATTCATTTTTATAATCCTAATAAAAGTTAGTCTTAATTTTATAATTACTGTAACGAAAATTAACCTTTTTTTACATTAGATAACATACCTATTTACATTTATTGTTATATGGAGATATATTTATTTATTTTAATGTATATGGAGAAAATAAAGTTCATTTTTTGCGAACGTAGACATGAATATGATAGTTTTTTATTTTTATATATGGATATATACACATATTTATAACTTTTTTTGATATAATTATGGATATCTTTGAGACATATACTTTAATATTTTCCAGAGTTATGCATTGTCTATATTATAAAATGTGACAAAAATAAAAATGATATTAGTATTTGTCTATATAGACATATAACTGATACTTATTTCTGTGTTTATATCAAAAAAGGAAAATGATATATGGATTTGTATTGGTTTATGCAAATATGAAATGTATTAGACGGATACAATTTATTTGATCTCTTTGTTACAAAATAAAAGTGATATATGTATTTGTTTCAATATATGTAAAAATAATCTGAACTTCTTTTAGTTTATATAGCCACATTCGTTAGAAAATTAAATATTTCTATTCATCAAACTAAAAATACATATCAATATCACTTAAAATTGTATACGATACTGTGTGTAAAAAATCCAATCTTATTATTTTGATAACAAGCATAACGAACTTGCACAAAATATTTATCCATATCCAAATATCTATATGTATAAATCTAAATATATCTACATGTACAAACGTAGATTAAAAACGTTAATTTTTGTTTATGTAATTATGAAATTAAGAACTAACTAACTTTTATTAGGATTATAAAAATGAATGCATGAAGTGAAAGAGTACCTTTGAATATAGTTAATTTTAATACTATTAATGGGAGGGTTATTTGTATCAATAACTTTTAGGATAGGGCATTGATGCAAAATAGAGGGAGAATGATGCAAAAGCTCCCACTCAAATCGGCACTTGAGGTGTTGTTTTGTGCATTCTCCCCAAATCGGCGCTACAGGTGCCGATTTATGCCTAACTTTTTTATTTCCATACCCATCTATTTAATTATGATTAAGTTAGTATTTATTTTAAAAAAGTCTCCAGTGTGCCTACCACTCAAAAGACCATAGTTCAAATCCCTGTGTGGAGGTTTCGTTAGGTAGTCGACAACCAGCGTAAAATATAGCCCAATCTTTCAAGCAAGAATCTATGTAGCCGACCCTACTTATAGTGGGAGAAGGCTTTGCCGTATCATGTTTAGAATGAATTTACAAGGGGTTTCCCACAGACGTCAATATGTTTTGTTGATGGTTATTATGAGTTCATATATAGTTTTTAATAAAAGGTAAGCTAGATCATTTAAGTAATTTTCACAGCCTATCATATATGAAACCACATATTCAAATATTCATTCAACCTTTCATCTGTTATCGCTTTGGTTTGCACCGGTTTGTCTTTATTATCATCAACCAGATTCAATTTCTCAAGGTTAGGGGTTTCTGAATGTGTACCTGTGGGAACTTATGTAATTACATATGTACTCGTGTAAACCTTGTAATTAGTAATTACACACCTCTCTTAAAAGTTATGCTACTGTGCAAAGCATTCAGAGGAACCCAAGGTAGTTCACCATCGCTAAGACCTTAGATCCCATAGACAAGACTTGATCATGACAAAATGGTCTATATGCTAACAATATTTTTAACCATGGGAATATGTGCAACTAGACGGTTTATAGGAGTACACTAATAATTGCATATGTTTACAGTGTAATGATGAATCCTCATTTATCACTCTTTATTCTTTTATTTTAGCTAATTATCTTGGCAAAGCATCATGTTAATAGTTGTAAATACAATAACTTAGCAATAAGCATGCATGTGTTAGTATATCATAATTAGCATGTATTTGTTCAAAAATAAAAAGAAGGAAGTATTTAGAATAAATACTGAGTGACCTAAACCCAAGAGAGGGCCAAGTATTGGCCTGATCGCCAAATAAAATAGGTAGAGAGATAGGGTCACTTCACATTGTATATATGTGAATATAATTTATTTTTACAAAAATAAATATAAAAATATGTCTTTAACTTCCTTGTATATGCTTCTAAAAATAAAATAAAATAAAAATAAGAAAAATAGAATAAAAATAGAATAGAATTCTCTCTCTCACTTGTATATAATACATGTATATGTGTATCCTTCCTTATGTATTTTATACTTGTAAATAAATAGAAAAAATAAAATGAAAATTATTTTGTACTCCAAATACTATATTGTAAATAAATAAAATATGAAATTGGGATATTTTTGCAAAAATAAAATAATAAGAATAATTGTACATAATTCATAGGTATTTTATACCGGTATATAATACATTATATTGTATATACCATAATTTATTTTTTATAAAAATAAATAAAAATCACAGAAAAATAGTTTGAAAAATTACAAACATTTTTCATTATATACACTTTTTAATTTAAAATCATTTACTATTTTTCATTGAATTTATAAATGTTTTTGTAAATATTATTTTCTGATTGGTCTAGGGAGGATTGTTGACTCCGGTCAACTACCCCCCCCCCAGACTCTCATCCATTCGGATTCGGTTTTTGCCCTCTCTTCGCCAAATTTCCTAGACCCGATCCGATCACCATCTTCTTCACTTCGAGGCTTCGATTAGAGAGAGAGGGTCCATGACCCACGCCCGTAAGAATCTTTAAGGATTTGACCCTCAGTTCGCGTGCCTCTACCTGATTTTTCCAGCTACTTGGGATGTTCTATAAAAGTGTCATTCGTCTCCCCAGCTCAGCAGCTCGCGCCACATCCCTTCTTGATACCCTGGAGACCTTCTTCGTGGTGACAACCGTCAGAGGCCACCTTCGGTGCTCAAGTAGGTGTCGTGTAGCCGCAGCTCACCATTTGTGGCTGGAGAACCACAACGAGAAGCCTCCTTCACTTAACGCAGCATGGTCGAGGCCACAACCCCGCTGTTCACTCCGTCTGGAGCTAAGGATCGAGTTCAGACCTTCAGGTACCTTCTTTGTCCCTCCTAGCTCCGTCATTTATCCACTTCTTTCATTTATCGCCACCGTAGCTCCGCCAGCTCCGACCAGGCTGTCGGAGCTTTGTCACCCTCACTCATCTGCTCAGATCGACTCACATACTCATCCCTCATCTCCTTACGCACCCTGATCACCCTGACCTTCGATCATCGCGTCGACATTAGGAGATAGGTCTCCTCTACCATCTTCGCCGGAGACCCACACCCATCCACCACTGCTTCTTTGCTATTTTAAACTTAATAAACCCGATCGGAGAGTAGCTCCGAGTCAGAGCTTTCATTTGCAGGCTGTGACGCACGCGCAAACCCTCCAGATCGCCTTTGCCCATCCTCTCCAGAGTGTCCCCAGGTCCCTTGCGCCGCTTCGCCGATCCGACCAGCGGACCTCCCATCAGAACCGACCATCTGATGCGGAATCAGCCCACGAGTCCCCCGGTGTCGCTTGATCCTTCATCGAAGCCACGGATTACCTCCTGTGCTCCGGCGAAGTTCGCCCAGGCATAGCTCTTCCAGGCATCCTCTCCACCGTCAGATCGTCCCCATCTCCCAGATTCCATCCCGTCTTCATCAGCGCCCGCCACTTGTCCTCTCACGCGCCTGTCATGAGCTCCATGGGTATATTGCATCTTCTACCTTGCATTTATTTTAGTTTTTATTTTAGTCTGTAAAATAAAAATCATAGTTGAACTATTTGCATTCCAGTACCTGTAGTTTCTCGTAATTGCAGTTTAGTCCTACCTGTGTGGAACCACGTGCTTCGTCATGTGTTTAGTTGGGTTATTTGCACTATTTATCACGAACTTCTCTTCTGTTATTGATTGAGTAGTTGCTTTTCAAATTTGCAAATATACCCCTGTGTGTTGATTTGTGACATGTACGGCTTTTAATGGAGAAATTGCATATTGAACACTAGATTTTTATTGCTTGTTATTATTTGGTCTCAGAACTTAATTTATTTGCTCTTTGGTTCCTGTGAGCTGTGTATCTTGTTTTTAATTAAACAAATAGCAAAATTGCTCCAAAAATCCTGAGATTTTGACACGTAGCTCCTGCTAATGTGTAGGAGTTTTGATGATTTTTGTGGTTTGCTTTGATTTCGTTTGTTATTTGCTAAAATTCAAAATCCTTAAAAAGTGTCTTTGTTTGTTTTGAAAAATCCATTAAAATATAAAAATGCCTTGAAAAAATTCCAAAAAAAATCTTGAGGGTTTGTTTTGTTGTGTTTTAATTTCTCTGTGAATTTTGTTCAGTTTCAGTTTATAAAATCCCTAAAAATAAAAAAGACTAAAATTCTCATAAAAATCATTAAAATTAATAAAAAAAATCAAAAAATGTATTTCCAGGTTCTATAGGTAGGTTTTCTCTTATAGTTTCACATTTAATTACTGCTAGGATTTTATAAGCCTTTTAAATATCTTTAATTTGCATATATATCCAGGCTGTACATTGCTCATTGTTTTTGGCCTTCTCTTATTTTTAGAAAATTAACTAAAATCTGAAAATCCCCATAAAATTCACAAAAACATTTGAATATTTTAAAAACATAAAAATATTTTTATTTTGAATTTTAAGTCTTTTTGGACCTATAAATAATTGCTTGAGAGTTTTTTTATTTTCCTTTATTCCTTTTCTTATAAAAGCATAAAAAATTTGAAAATTGAAAACCCACCAAAATTACTTCATTTTCTTGATTACCTGACTAATTCGTAGACTTGTCATTCTGTGCTCCTTGTGATCGACCCTGGTAGTTATACCAGGTTAGATAAACTAGCAAGACCGCTTGCCTTGTGTTTGATTGATTGAATTCTTTAGTTGGTGGTCTTGTTTTTCTTGTTGATTGCAAAGACCCTAGATATTCCTTAACCCGAGTCGCATCCGTGCGACGTTATAATGGCATTGTTGATGCGGAGCATGGCTTAGTAGTCGGTTTTCATTGCTTGTTTGATTTCCTGTTTCATATTATTTGATATATTTTTCATAATTGTGATCTGACATATCTTTTGTTTTTCTCTTTCTTGCGAGGGCCCGATGAGCGAGGGCGGTGTTCCTAGGAGTGTCAACGCACCCGAGCGACGCGGAGGCGGCTTGTTTCTTTATGGAGCAGCATGAGAGCGTAAGAGAGCGGGAGTAGAAGATTTTGCAGATTTGAGTAGGTTAGAACATTTAGCCTTATTATTGTAATAATATAGGGACTTGGATTGTGAACTTTGGACTTGGCTTATCGAGGCCTGTTTCGCCGAGCACCGGTGTGCTCGGGGGACCTCACCACGGTTTTCATCGGTTTTGTTTTATCACTTTTACTTCATGTCTGATTCTCAAAGGATTTGGCCCCTAGACTTAGGACTTTCATTGATTGTGACGTAATTAATTAAGTTCCAATCCTACTTATCTGCCTGCACTTATAGATCGTTAATTGGACCTTATTAATTAAATCACAAGAAAAAGTTAGTTTGATTAGGCTCGAGTCCACGTGCCGTGAGGAACCACGTACAGCGCTAGTAGGACCTATTGTGGCAGGCATCGAGTGGTTTCCAAGATTGGACTCTGGATTTAGTCTGATTAGCTAGCTATTGTTCTTCTAGTGTAGAAATTGCTTCTTCTAAGGTCGATTTCTTCTTGCATCATATAGGTAGTTTTATTTCTGTCTTTAAATTTATGCGCGGATCACCCTGCATGTACAGAGCTGGAGTCAGGTACGCATTTTCTTATTATGCATGCATCATCGTGTTTGATCGCGCATCGCCTTTTTCGACTTCTCCCTCTGTTTTGGACTTAAAATAATCAGGAGATCGAAAAATTCGTTAAGCGTTGCTTGCTATTGAAAAGACCTAAAAAGAAAAACCATAAAATTAGGACTACTAAACATACTTGATCATAAAAGACACTCAAGGAAAAATTTGACTCCGCCCGAGTTTGACTCCGCCCTATTCCCCCTCGACCACCCTTCTACCAGTCCCACTGTGCCAGAGCAGAGACCGCAGTAGATGTATGTTCATTTGATAGCACCTGAGTTCGGGTCTTTTGCCTTTGCAAAGACCATGGCCAGCAACGATGAGCGCACTGATGGACCCAACCAGACACACACGTATGTTCTTGATCAGGGTGCCATCAACACACCATGTTAGCCTCCCTGGAGACCATACAACGACATATTAGAGAAGTGGGGGATTTCATGGCCGATATGCGTTGGGAGATGGCTCAGATGCGAGCAGATAGAGAGCAGAACAAAGCTGGAGGAAGAGAGATTCCAGAGCGAGGAGGAGGAGATGGACCACTTCCAGAGGAGCCGACCCAACCATCACGCCCCATGAGAGAGTTGCACAACCCTGGTGCAACTGTAACTCACCGTTGGATTCAGCTGCCTGCAATTTTGGGAGACTTCAAGCTCCCTCCTTAGACCATCCAGTTACTGCCCATATTTCACGGGCTAGCCACAGAGGAGCCACATCTGCATCTCCAGGAGTTTGAGATGATCTGTAGCGCAGTCCACGATCTACTCGTGGGCGAGGACACCATCTAGATGATGGCTTTTCCGTTCTCCCTCGTTGACAGAGCAACCTATTGGTTGAAACATTTAGGGAGGTACGTGACATCGTGGGAACCAAGGACGGTCGTGTCGGCGATATATCGGCGATATATCGCCGATATATCGGTATCGCCAGTCACGCCATATCGATATTGATCTGTATATCTTTTTACACCGTATATCGCCGATATATCGCCGATATATCGGGTGTCGGCGATATATCGCCGAGACAGGGAATATTCTTTGCTTCATTTGGAAGATATCGGTAGATATTTTGGCTTTAGAGCGCCCGCATCACCTCCATTTCGCCCATATCGTTCTGGGCAGTGGGGACCATGGAATATGCTTTGCTTCATTTGCAAGATATCAGTAGATATTTTGCCTTTAAATGAGGGCCTCACCTCCATTTCGCCCATATCGTTCTGGGCAGTGGGCAGTGGCAGCACACACACAACTTGCTTGGAGGCTTGGAGATTGGAGTTATTCCTCTTCCTTTGCATTTTAAGGTGATGAGATTATCTCAATTCTCAAATCTGATGTTTAAAATAGGAAAATAGTTTGGGATTTTGTTCATGATTGTGTTATGTGATGCATATTTTCTTTGTTTAGGAAAAATTTTGACAAATCTAAATCCCTTGCTTTTGTTCATGGAATTTGGGCTCCAAATTTTGGAGCTTTTGGTTTTTTCGTGTTTATTAAGAGATGTTATGGATGCATGGACTTGGATCTATTATTTAGGAGTTAGGAAACAACATTTGGTAGTGAATTTTGTTCACAAAATGTGTCTATTTAATTAAATCCGAAAATTAAAAGAAATTTGATCTACAATTTATAGAGTTTTGGTTCTTGAAATTTGTGGCTTTTGGTTTTTTCGTGTTTATTAAGAGATGTTATGGATGCATGGACTTGGATCTATTGTTTAGGAGTTAGGAAACAACATTTGGTGGTGAATTTTGTTCACAAAATGTGTCTATTTAATTAAATCCGAAAATTAAAAGAAATTTGATCTACAATTTATAGAGTTTGGTTCATGAAATTTGGGGCTTTTGGTTTTTTCGTGTTTATTAAGAGATGTTATGGATGCATGGACTTGGATCTATTTTTTAGGAGTTAGGAAACAACATTTGGTGGTGATTTTTGTTCACAAAATGTGTTTATTTAATTAAATCCGAAAATTAAAAGAAATTTGATCTACAATTTATAGAGTTTTGGTTCATGAAATTTGGGGCTTTTGGTTTTTCGTGTTTATTAAGAGATGTTATGGATGCATGGACTTGGATCTATTTTTTAGGAGTTAGGAAACAACATTTGGTGGTGATTTTTGTTCACAAAATGTGTCTATTTAATTAAATCCGAAAATTAAAAGAAATTTGATCTACAATTCATAGAGTTTTGGTCCATGAAATTTGGGGCTTTTGGTTTTTTCGTGTTTATTAAGAGATGTTATGGATGCATGGACTTGGATCTATTTTTTAGGAGTTAGGAAACAACATTTGGTAGTGATTTTTGTTCACAAAATGTGTCTATTTAATTAAATCCGAAAATTAAAAGAAATTTGATCTACAATTTATAGAGTTTTGGTTCTTGAAATTTGGGGTTTTTGGTTTTTTCGTGTTTATTAAGAGATGTTATGGATGCATGGACTTGGATCTATTGTTTAGGAGTTAGGAAACAACATTTGGTGGTGATTTTTGTTCACAAAATGTGTCTATTTAATTAAATCCGAAAATTAAAAGAAAATTGATCTACAATTCATAGAGTTTTGGTCCATGAAATTTGGGGCTTTTGGTTTTTTCGTGTTTATTAAGAGATGTTATGGATGTATGGACTTGGATCTATTTTTTAGGAGTTAGGAAACAACATTTGGTGGTGATTTTTGTTCACAAAATGTGTCTATTTAATTAAATCCGAAAATTAAAAGAAATTTGATCTACAATTTATAGAGTTTTGGTTTTTGAAATTTTGGACTTTTGATTTTTGTGTATTTTTTCAGATCAAGATCATGGCACACTCCGGTACAGACTCTGATGGTTCTCGTGGACAGTTGGACTTGGATGGTGGAGAGATTGGCTGGAGGTATGCAACCGCTCCAGATGGCAACAAATACAAACCGCAGTGCAACTTCTGTGGGAAGAGGTTGGGAGGAGGAGGTATTACTAGATTGAAGCACCATCTTATTGGCGACAATAAAAATGTTGCCAAGTGCAGTCGTTGTCCAAAAGAGATGAGAGACTTGGTGAAGGCCGGCATGGAGGGAAAAAAGGAGAAGGGCGTGGAGAGGTATGAACAGTTCAAAGAATTCATGTTTGAGAAGGAGTTCAATGTCCTTTCAGATTCTGACGACGACGACTTTGTATATCCTGATGACATTCAGACCGCAGCGGAGAGAAAGGCATACAGGAGGGCAACAAAAGAGTCCATGAGGAGCGAGTTTGAGAGGAGAAAACTTGGTGGTGCACGTGGCGGCTTCCCTGGTGCCGGTGGCAGTGGGAGTGGTTCTGGAGGTGCACCAGTACCACCACCCTCCAAAAAACTCAAGGGGCAGGGACTGGAACCATTCTTGACCAGGAGCGGGTCCATGCAGTACAAGCCAAGTAAGGATCCGAGGCAAAAGACGGTGAAGGGAATGCTCACCAATGCCCGAGAGAGAGTGGGCAGAGCCATCAGCAAGCTCTTCTTTGGGGAGAGCATCCCGGCCCACGTCGCTAGTGGACCTTTTCTGCAGCACGCCATTGATGAGATCGCTGCAGCGGGAACGGGAGTGAAGGCTCCCACTGCCAAGGAGTTAATGAACAAGTACCTTGCACAGGAGAAGGAGGAGATGAATGAGTACATCTCTGAGCTGAGGATGAGATGGCCAGAGTATGGCGTGACGCTTATGTGTGATGGCTGGACGAGCTATACGAGGAAGCAGATCATCAACTTCCTCGTTTACTGTGACGGTAAGACCATCTTTCTTAAATCCGTCGATGCATCTGAACAGGTGAAGGACTACAAGTACCTGCTGAAGTTGATGAAGGACGTCATTAAGGACGTTGGGAAAGAGAACATTATACAGATTGTGACGGACAATGGTAGCAACTTCAAGAAAGCAGGTGAAACGCTAATGAAGTCTAGCAGCTACGGTATTTTTTGGACACCGTGTGCTGCGCATTGCATAGATCTAATTTTAAAGGACTTCGGCAAGAGGAAGCTCGTCACAAAGGTGATGGAACAAGCACGGATGATCACCACATTCATTTACAACCATTCCAAAGTGTTGGCTTTGATGAGGCGGACGTGCAATGGTGAGCTGGTGAGGCCTGGCATCACACGCTTTGCAACCAATTTTATTGCGTTGCGAAGCCTCCGACAACACAAGACAGGGTTGAAAACCATGTGTTGCCAAGGTGAATGGTTCGAGAACGCAGAAGCTCGGACCGAAGGAGGGCGGAGGGTGGAGACAATCATCAATGATCTCCACTTTTGGGATGACGTGACAAGGGTCGCGAAGATAATGGAATCGGTTGTCTCTGCATTGCGTATCGTAGATGGGGACAAGAATCCAACTATGGGAGTGATCTACGAGGCAATACGCTGCATGAGGGAGAAGGTTAGAGAAGCAGTTGGAAGAGGATTCAAAGCATGGTTGTACATTATAGACGAACGATGGTCCAAGATGCTCTCACATCCTCTTCACAAGGCTGGTATGTATTAAACTATTATCTAATAAATCATTTTCCCATTTTCACTTTAGAAGGATTAATATTAGAGAATTTCTCATCTCCAGCATATTACTTGAATCCAAAGTACCAATACAAGAACAGTCTTGGTACAAATGCTGACCTTCTAGCCGCTGTACAAGTTGTGGTGGAGAAGCTCGTCAAAGACGAGAAGGCACATACTTCGTGCATGAATGAGGTAATTTTGATTTACAATGTACAATGTATACTTTATAGTTGCCAAGACTGAGTAACAAAATATTTACTACGAACATTATGTGCAGATCAAATACTTTAGGGACGCTTTGGGTTCTTTCGGTAGAGTTATAGTAGTTAATGGACGAGTAACTACTCTTCCCGGTAAGGACTAAAATGAAAAAGTCTATTGGATGTAATGTATAACAATTTTACTATTATTAATTTATATCTTTTTGGATTTTCCACAGCCGAGTGGTGGTTACTGTATGGGATGGAAGCTCCCAACCTACAGAAAGTGGCGGTGAAAGTTTTGTCTCAAACTGCATTTGCCGGTGGCTGTGAGAGAAATTGGAGCACATTCAACTTGATCCATTCGAAGAGACGGAACAAGTTGGGAGAACAGAGGCTACATGATCTTGTTTTTGTGCACTACAACTTGAGGTTGAAGATGAAACAAGCAAGGGAGGGGCATGACAAAGAGGACTACACAGACCCCATCGATCTTGCATATATTTTCAAGATGCACGACGACGATGCAGATGAAGATGTTCTGCAGAGGTGGTTGGATTCCAACGGTGCTCCATTGCTCTATCAACCGGGAGGAAGGCCGAATGAGAATATAAGCCAACAAATGGGAGCAGATGTTGGTGACTACATGGCCAGATCTGGGCGAATCACGGACCCTCTTGGAGGGGTGGAAGAAATTGATGCGATTGTCAACGACATCCTCTTTACTGGATCGAAATCCAAATCCTATTCAAAAGATGACAGTGGGAGTGATCATGATGATGATGATGACTTTGTTGCTGGTCGTGGTGGATCAGGTGACGGGAGACATATTCAGGGGGGTCAGGTGGTCGTGGACCACGTGATGATAGAAGATTCGAGTCAGAGCGGGAATACAGGGAACGACATGGAAACATACATGGGCAGTTTGTCCCAAGTTCGAGTCAAGGACCTATGGATTATGATGCATATGGACGACATGGCCATCATCCTACAGATAGCTACATGTCGGATTTGATATCATCTGTAGGTTCCATGGACATTGACAGCCCATACCGTGGATATGGATCCTCCCATTCCCAAGATGAGAGATCATTTGGGGTCTTCCCTGAATATTTTCCTACTCCTCCGCCTGGACCTCCTCCTCCTCCTCCTCAGGTGTATACTCCTCCATCTTATGGATATAGCAGCTACAACAATGGGTATGGAGGATATAGCAGCTACAGCGGTGAGGAGAACTACCAAGGTAGCCAACCCGAGCAGACCCAGCTCAGCCAAGGCAGCTTCTTTGGTGATGACAGTTTTGGTTTCTTCCCAGAGTATTTCGCTCCTCCTCCAGGTCCTCCTCCTACGCAAACATCTTCTCCTACTCCGTCGTCGTCGTCCCGAGGATCTCAAGCTAGTAGTTCGCGGCCTCCTCGTGCCACTCGTGATACTGGATCTAGTGCTTCTTATCCTCGTCTCGGGATACTCATAGGCATCGATGACCACCAATACATGCAGTATGTGATGGATTACAAGGCCATGTATTCGTACATGACATGGGAGAACTACTGCGAGTTCATTGAATCTGCGATGCGTTATGAGAGACAATAAGGAAGGGGGGCAATGCAGATCCACCGCGAAACTCTCGATTTTAGGCTAGCCTAGGTCATCTCTTTTTACATTCTTAACTTGATTTGGATATTTGTCATTTGTTGTTGCACTTGTAGCTTTTATATAGATAAATCATAAAGCTTTTTGCCAATTGCTAAACAATGATTGTCTTGTAAATTCCCATCGATATGACCGATATGTGCAGTTTAAGGACCATAGTCCTCATAAATTATCTATATGTGTTATGAGGTGTATATTTGTAGTATTTCATGTTACAAACTTATAATAACTTGAATGGAATCCATTTCCAATATTCATAAGTCAAGAATCAACATTAAGTGATTAACATCGATACGACCGATATGTGATACCAGCGATACCGATATGTGTGATATATGGTGTATAAATGACCGATAAGTGTGATATAAGTGTGTATTTGTATGTTATTTGTTGTTCGAATATCTTGGATGATCTTAATTTCTGAAAAAATGGCGAAAAAATAGCTTTTTTGAGCCATTTTCGACATTTCCACCGATATCGTCGATATATCATCGATATATCCCGATATATCCATTTTCGGGCGGACCGATACGATATCGATACGGCCTTCCTTGGTGGGAACAACTCCGGACCGAGTACTTGAATAAGTACTATCCACTCGGTCGGACGAATGTAGCACGAGCCCTCATCAACAAATTCTCCATGCTTCCCAACGAGCAATTTCATGAAGCATGGGACCGATTCTGAGAGCTGATCGACCGATGTCCACATCACGACATATCCAAGCCGAACTTAGTGCAGAGTTTCTTTTGTGGGCTGACACCAGAGCTGTAGGGGTTCATGAACGCATCTTGTGGGGGATCCTATTTCACGAAGGATGAGGATCAGGTCTAGGCTATCTATAAGGAGATGGCCGAGAATTACACTGCCATTTCCCATACCCGACTCTACACTCAGGGGAAGCCCCATCCACAGGTTGCGTCCTACCAGAGGATTGCACGGATCGATGTAGACCCATCCACTTCATCAGCAACCATAGCACATGCAGAGTCATCCGCTGCTGATATGGGTATCATTAGCGAGAAGTTGGACCACATCGAGCTCATTGAGAAGAAGCAATGTCAGGGTATGTCACAGATGGATCAGATGACACAGACGTTGAGTGACTAAAAGACCCAGATCATGTGTCTCCAGGAGGCACAAACGGCTTCTCAGCTCCCTCTCAGGTCACAGGCTGACACCACTAGCAGCAGCTCGACTCAGAACTCCAGCCAGCATAGACAGGTTCACCATGTTCATGCGGAGTCGTTCCAGCAGCCGCAGCAGCAGTACTTCCAGCCACCACCATCTCATAACACTCATATAGTTGTGTATCAGTAAAATCAGCCCATGGCAGTCCTTCCCCCACCCATTTACAAGCAGGAGCCGTTGATGGACGTCAACGAGATTTGGTACGACCGACCTCAGCCTGGGATCTGCCGGACCATCCCGGATTCCATTGGTCAGTCGGAGGTGCCTCTTCCTAGCAGCAGCCTCCATTTCAGGGTGGGCAATATGGACAACAACAGCAGTAGCCCCAGTTCCCACAGCCACAACCACACTACCAGCAGGGTTCTCGTCCCTACCAGCAGGGACAACTGTGGAGGCAGCAGCAGCAGCTTCAACAATATTCTCACCAGTATCCTCCTTGAAGGATATTGAGAATCCTCAAGCGCATCACGAAAGCGTGTTGATCGCATCTCATGCGATCGGGGCGACTAGTCGCACTAGTCGTAATATGCAGCGGAAATTAAATTTTTTAATCAAGTGATGAAACCACATGATCACAAGAACATATTTGGGATCATTTCATCAAACCACAAAGTATTAGAAATACCTCTTGAAGCGTGGTTGCGATCACGAGATCTCTAAAGCAAGAGATCCTCCGGTCTCAAGTCCGATCCACGAATATGGCACTTGCGGGCGCGATGATGAGACGCGTTCCTCCCGCAATCCTTGATGAAGATCCAAGCTTCGAGTCCCCTTATTTCGTCCAACGAAATCTGTCGTCTTCCTCTAGAGCAAGCAGTCTCAAAGAAGATAGAGATCCTCGAGTCGTCGAAGGCGAAGGCAAGAAGCTCTCTCTCAATACATAAGATGGACGACCACCTTGAAATGGAGAGAGAGAGAGAGTAGGCAAGAATGAGAGAGATATAGAGAGTTGTAGGCATGTACAACTCTTGAACATGTACCTTGAAAGGGTTAGGGTGGCCCTCCTTATATATTAGTTTGGGATCCAGTGGATCTCAATCCATGGCATACATAGATCCAACAGCTAGGTTGATCCATGCATCAATCAATGGCCATGATTGTTGTTGGTTAAAAACCAACAACATTAATTTATATTAAATCAAACATATGTTGCATTATCATCAACATAATTTAATTTAACATAAATCAATTATTAAGAGATAACAAGATAATAAAGAGAGAGGATAATTAATCTCCCCCAAAAATAGGGGGTGTCACCTATTTTGTGGTGATTATTTCCTCTTTATTTTATCATGTTAATCCTTAATAAACTATAATAAACATTATCGCAAAAATATCCACCAAATTAATTCCAAATTAATTTGTGAGTATTTCAATCATGCAATTGAAAATATGTGAATCATATTCACAACCCAAACTAATTTGTAAATTACATTTCCAATTAATTACTTAATGTGAATCCAATTCAAATTAATAATTAATAAATGTTATTTACAAGCTTCTCTCTCTAATATATTATAAATCACATTTATAATATATATACATAGATATCATGGATAGCACTATCCATATAATCCTTGATAATCAAATCTCATTTAATTATCTTGGATAATCATTCTCATAATATGAATCTTATTCATATTATTCTTGATAATTAAATCTCATTTAATTATCATCCTCTTGTTGCTTGGATACAGAATTCATCAAATGAATTATTCTTGAATCCCTTCAAGAATAATGTGCTTTCCCCGTAGATACTTGGAGATAAGGACAAGGCGATTGTATTGTTCCATATATAGTGACTTGGATATTGAGATCTCATCTCAAATCCAGATCTTACGTACCTCCCACAAATGCTTGATTAAATCAAGACCGCAAATCTAATCTTCTCATTGCATCTGAATCTCATTCAGATCAATGTCCACCACTTGGACCAAGATCAGATTGCTTCTCTACTGAGAGGAGTCACTAAAATCCAGACATGTTTCATCACTCCCTCGAAATGGAAGCGTCATGGTTATACAATCATTTATGATCACATCACCCTCAGGTATTCCCAATACCTGTACATCCTGCATATTGGAAGACCTATGATCAACCTGAAGATCAAGATCAATTTTATACTGTCTTCTTCAGGGTTTGATCACCAAGTTTCTCAATCTTGGTCATTGGGAATTGATATCGATCATATGCTTTCCCAAAGCATATATCATATTTTCAAATTCATATCATGCTTCCAAAGCACAACGACCATGCATGGAATTTGATCGATCCCAATACCTCATGAGTGAGCTCATGTCTTCCGATTCATAAGTGAACCTGTATGATCCCTTTGAGAGATCGTATTACTCATATGCCCTTACATGCACACCAGCGCACCGGTGTATAGACCTTGGTTAGGTCATCAACCTATTGGTCTGCCAAATGTACACACTCAGACATATAGTAACACATCTGTCTCCGGTCAGAGGATGTGTGCCTATGCTGTGACAACATTCAACATAGGACTTAGGTTATCTCGATCTCGTTAAGTAGACCCATTGACCTAACTAATCTGACACCTCCAAATCACTATTCCCATGCAGAGGACCTGCATCAAGAGGTCGGTCAGATATCAGCCCATGTGAGAAAGGATTGCCATCTCCTACTCAGGCTGGAGATCATCTCTTAATGATCATTTGACGGTGCTTGATGACTCCTCTATCTAACTCTTTAGATATTCATCCAAACACCATCCTCTATGATTCATCTAATGAATCAACAGCTATATGATCATCAAGATGGCCATGGTACATAACCCTAATTGTAGAGAGGGACCTTATAGTGCATTCATTCATTTAATTTCATAAAGGGAGTGAAACATCAATAATTTTTATTGATAAACATATATATTACAATAACATTTATTGTTAAAATGGTTCGCCCGGGGCTCACATGTCTAACAATCTCCCACTAGCCCTCAGAACCATTCAGGAACAATCCGTAAACCCATACTCATTACATGCTGGTCGAAAACCTTCTGTGCCAGAGGTTTGGTAAGAGGATCAGCAACGTTGTCGGTAGAGGCCACCCTGATGATGATGATATCACCACGCTTTTGAATCTCCCGAATGATGTGGTATTTCCTTTCCACGTGCTTGCTCTTTTGATGCCATCTGGGTTCCTTTGCCTGGGCAATGGCTCCCGTGTTATCGCAGAGTAACGGGATGGGAGTATCAGAGGACAAGGATGAGAGCTCCAACCTAAGTATCATAGGGAGCTACTTGTCTAAGGTGGACATCATCAAGAAGAGGTCGCAAGCCTCGAAAAATTCTATGTGATCGAGAAGAGAACCTAAGGTTAGCACAAGCATGATCAAATTGCCACATAGTTGGAGTTGCTTGTCAGGAACATCAACGCATGCAACAAGGTGTCCATTGTAGCCAAGACTCTTGTAGAGCAGAAGGAACATGTTGGACATACGAGCCCATGATGAATCCGCGATTCATCATCTCAATATATTAATGTTAGTAATAAATTAATAAAATAACTCTTGTAATAAAATACACTAAATATTATATATTATATTGTATAGAAATATTAATAATAAAAAGCTGCAAAATAAAGGAGTTTTTCACCTATAAATAGCCCAAAACTTCATGTATTTGTAATATTTTCATTTTAACTCCTTTTAAGCTAAGTCTTTCTCTTTCTCCAACTTGTTTAAAAAATATATATATATATATATAAATACAAAAATACAAAATAACTTTCGCCTTCAATAAATACTCCTAGGTCCAAAAGAGAAAAATGCTGTAAAGTCTAACTTCTCGGCCAAATTCATGCTCCATACGAACTCCAAATTCACCAAACTCACTTTTAGAGTTTAAGGTAGAAAATTATCTATCCAATGAAAGTGGTTTCATTAAAATCAGATCTCATTTGCAAAATATGGGTTTTAGGACCTACACGTAAATTATATATAATGTAAATATTCATTCTTTCTGCATTTTTTATCTACTTTTCTTAATTACTAAAAAATCAAAAAAATCATTGTTTTGGTTTATTTTATTTATAGTATTTATTTTTTGTTGTAAATATATTAAAATATACAAAAAATAAAATTAGAAAATAAAAAAATGTACATTTTATTTGTATTATTTTATAAATTGTCCACTCTTTTTCTTCTCTTTATTTTATTGTATTTTAGTAGCCTGCTTTATTTTCTTTTCTTCTCTTTATTTAATTTTTGTTCTCTACAATAACTCTCATTCCACTCCATCTCCTCCACTATTTTTTATAACCTCCATTCAACTCCACCAATTTTTAACCTCCCATTCAACTCCACCATTCCACCATTTTTCTAACTCCCATTTTTCTTCTCTGTTTATTCATCTCCTCATTCTCATTTTTTCCACATCTGTCATCCTTAGATAAAAATGAGAGAGCTCATCAAGGTCGATCAGTGACAGAGTTCCACCATGATACGAAGCGACATCATCCTTTCAGGCGAGATTCGTGGAGTTCCTCTTCGTCTCGCAGTTTCCTCCAGGTTGTTGTACAGCCCCGCATGCTCCGCCACATGCTCGAAGCTACGACAGGAGTTAAGCGTAGCTGCTCCACCTTCCGATGAAGATTCAAGTAAATTTCCCGTTCTTATTTCCCTTGTTATTTAATTTTATCTAACGTCATTTTTTGGCCATACTCAGTTTATTAATACCACATCCCAATCATATTGCAGTCACCACACCACAATCACCACCATCATCATACACTCACATCACCTCCTTCACCTTTATTTATCACTCCCACTTCCCCGTTTTTATTTCCTCTTAAAAAATATAAAAAAATTATTAAAATGGAAAATCAAACAAAAATTTTAAAACATTAAAAAAATGAGCAAGGGGAAGCAGCAGTGCCAGCCTCCTCCCCCTTCTTCCACGGCCGGCGGAGCCGCTAGCCAGCCGCCAGGCCGTACCACCCTACGGCCACACCGCCTGCCGCCTCCCGTTCTTCACACCGCCACACCTCTGCCAATGGCGACCGCTCCATCTATCCTGCAGCCACCTTCGCTTTGCCCGCAGGTCCACCTGTAGGCCGCTCGATTCCAACCATCTCGCGGCCACATGCATGTTCGCCCAACCGCCTTCCACAGCCACGCGCGATCTCTAACAGCCATCACCGACCTCCTGCACCCTCCATCGCCTGCCTCCTCCTTCGCACGTGTCCCACAGTTTCCCCTCTCCATCCCCATCATGCCCTATTCAGCCTGTCAAAGAAGGTCCTCTTTTATTTTTTGTAAAAATTGCAAATTTTCCCTATACAGTTTTTGTTATTCCAAATGTGCCCTTGTGCACAGTTTGCTTTGAAAGTTTTTAACTTATGTATTGCACGGATACCCCTATGTTTTCATATTAATTTGGACGTCTATTTTGCATCATTTATCTTAATGAAAATGGTCATGATGTTGAGCAACTAATTGTCTATAATTTCTATATTTATTTGGATTCTCATAATAAGAATGTACATAACCCTATTTTGGTCTGGTCCGATATTCACTTTTAATATGATGATCATTGTATATTTTACCTACTTTGTGCTCTTAAATTCATATTTCACTCACGGTTTCTCCAAAAATTCGTCAAAAATATGAAATGATACATGAAATTGTGCTTTATTTACTAAATCCAAATTTCATCTTAATTGGAGTTGTTCTGTGACTTAAATAAATTTTAGAGTTATTTTCATAAATATATTTTATTTAAATTCACATACATTATTTTTTTGCAAAATTCCAACTCTGCTAGATTTCTCATATAAAGACCTTATTGAGATAAATTTATCTCTAGATTAATTGATAATTGGATTTATTAGAAATTAAATACTCACTATCATTCTATTTTCATTAAAAACTAATAAAAAATTCATATATTGTCAAAAAATTCCAAAAAACGTTTAGCCTCATAGCATCATGTTTCAGTTGTAATGAAATTTTCATAATTTGTGCATTCTGTTTGTGTGAAAAATAACATAAAAGACATAAAAAGTGTGCATTTTTCATTGTTGCATTTTAAACCCTAAAATTCTAAAAAAAAGTTATGCGTTCATCATTGGATTAAGTTTCTAGGAAAAATATAATTTGGCTAAATTGGATTAATTTCACATTGAAATTAATTTGGCTAAGTTGTGTGTTTTCTTATTAACTTAATTTACCCACAATTTGCATTCGCATTTATTTTGCATTGAAAAATTGAAAAAAAATCCGCATCGAAAACCTAAACCTAATTATTCTGATTTAACCCAAAGTTGTTCCTTTGCCTCCCTGTGTTCGACCCCGGACTTGCCCGAGATATAAATTTAAGACGATTCCTCTTCATAGAGATATTTTACGCATGATTCTCCAAGCACATGTATTACAACGAGTATAAATTATATCATGTATTTAGCTAATCATCAAATGTCGTCATTGTCGAGGATCATACAACTATTCAGTATTTAATGGAAAAGAAGGATGCGAAGGTGCATCTTCTTAGGTGGATTTTACTCCTCCAAGAGTTTGATTTGGAGATAAAAGATAAACCTGGAGTGAAGAATGTTGTGGCTATCACCTTTCTCGGATTGAGCTTAAGGATTCACCTGCTTATGAGCATACTAGAGACCTTCCCAGACGAGTCAATTTTTGTTATTGAATCACTCCCATGGTATGCCAACATGGTAAACTTCCTTGTCTTTAAGCAAGTTCTCCAAGGTTGGACTAGGAGCAGCATTGACCGGCTGAAGTCGAATTTGAGGATATACCATTGGGACGATCCTTTCCATTTCTTAGAAGGACAGGATTGTGTTTGGAGAAGGTGTACTCCATAGGAGGAGTATCAGAGTGTCCTCACATATTGTCATTCACTTGAGGCTGGAGGACACCATTCGAAGAGAACCACTCACAAGGTACTTTAATGTGGATTATATTGACCGAACCTGTTTCGAGATGCTATTTATTTTGTACGGTTGTGACCGATTTGTCAAAGGCTGGGAGGGACAGTTGGATAGAGCGATGCAATGCCAATAAAGCCGATGATTATTTGTGATGTTTTTGATGCATGGGGCATAGATTTATGGGTCCCTTTCCCAACAACCAAGGACATGAGCACATCTTGTTGGCGGTTGACTATTTATCTAGGTGGGTGGAGGCTATCCCAACCTGAATCGCAGACAGCAAGACTGTCTGTAAAATTGTGAGAGAAACCATATTATTGCTAGGTTCAGGGTGCTAAAAGTTTTGATATCTGATGAAGGTAGCCACTTTATTAATCAAGATGTGAGATCTTTAGCTAAGGACTATGGATTTGAACACAAAGTTATTAATCCTTACCACCCACAGACTAATGGCATGGCAGAAGTTTCAAATAGAGAGGTTAAACGTATTTTGTAGAAGTTGGTCCATCCCGGTAGGAAGAATTGGTCTTAGCTTTTTGACCAAGTCCTGTGGGCCTATAGGAAAACCTACAAGACACCATTGTGACTTCACCACTCAGAATGATCTATAGCAGACCATGCCATTTGCCTGTAGAATTGATTCAAAAATCCAAATGGGTAATTAAGTAGATTAGTTGGAGTTGTCACCTAGAGAAGATTTGTCGAGATTTGAACTTGAACGAGCTCGTGGAAATCTGAAACAGGGCATATGACAATAGTTTGATTTATAAGGACAAAGTAAAAAGATGGCATGATCAGCACATTTGGTACAAAGACTTTGTCCCAGGGCCAAAGGTATGGTTGTTTAATGCCAAGTTGAATATGTTCCATGGGAAGCTCAAATCTAAGTGGAGAGGTCCCTTTGTTGTTAAGAAAGTGCACGGGAATGGAAGTGTAGAGATAGCTGATCTCACAGATGGTGCACAATCTCATGTGGCGAATGGACAACTGTTAAAGCATTTTGTAGATTCTAAAGAGATGTTAGTCCAAGTCGAGTACATCAACTTCAAGCAGAGTGAGCACCGAGCAAATACATCATATTACTCTTCATGAAGATGCAACATCAAGATTGAACCGCTTAGAAGATTCATTCACTCTTGTGCATTCTCCCTTCTCTGTACATTCTCCATATCACATCGGTTCTCACACTTACTCATGTCCTATACTTGGGCTGATCCTAAGTATAGGAGGGACCGATGCCCTTCATGTGTATATACTCATCCATTTCTCCTCTTGACCTCGTCCTCCCCATTTTTTGTTCTTCTTCTACAATTAGGCTGACCACAACCTAAGTATAGGGGGCGGACAGACTTCTATACTTTTTGTAATTTTAGCTCTCCTATGCTTAGCACGAGCTATGTTTTTTTCCTCGCTTCTTGTGCGCTGAGGATATAACACATGCTAAGTATATGGGACGTGTATATATTACATATATACTTTACCCATAGCTCGTCTTTTTGTGTATTTTTGTATATATTATACAATAGTTTCTGGGTGGGTAAAATTGGTAAAAACAAAAAAAATCTTTTTCGAAAAACTTTTTCAAAAAAAATTCAAAAAATATTTTTCTCCTTTCTTTCCTTATTTTCCTAAAAAACAAAACGAAAACTTTTCAAAAAAAAGTGTATCCTTTCTTATTTACCTTTAAAAAAACTTTTTTAAACAAAAAAGCAAAAACCTTTTTAAAAAAACAAACACATCTTTTTTCCATTCCATTATTTTTATAAAAAATCACAAAAAGTAAAATGACAAAAAAAACTAACTAATGAGTTGGTTTAGTCCATGACACTTTCACATTCTTATGACTAGTGAAGTTCAAGAACACTTGGTTTATGAGGTCTTGAGATTTTAAGTTAACTAGCCTTAGTCATTAGGGTCTTTGACTTAGTTATTAACATTTCCTTGGTTTGAAATATTTGTGTGCTATAATACATGCTTAGTCTATACCTTAAATATATGATCAACACCTCGCATACACAACTGCAGTTATGATGAGATGAGTCGAAATCTCACTGGAGAAACTAGTATAAGGGATTTGAGTTTGGATTTAGTTTAATGATGCTCTAGGATTGGATAAAATCAATGAAGGCTTCATGAAACCTGAGTGTCAGCACCTTTATCCAATATGAGAACATTTCTTGTACTATCTCTTGATATTTACCTATGCTAGGGTGTGATGAAATCTAAAAAAATAGCTATCAGTGTGCACCAACTCTTGGTAAAAGCAGTGGAGCTAGTTGAAATTCAAAAGCAACAAAATGAAAGAAAGAAATGTTGAAAGAATAGCTCCCAGCATACAAAGTCAAATATCAAAGAGCTTCGAGTGCTCCCAACTATTTCAAAGTGTCCACTTGACCCACAGTTATTCCGACAAAGGAGTTGGGCTAGCACCCTAAAAGGGCTCTGCATCGCATAGTGATATAAGTCTAGGTGTTGAAGGTATCTTAGATACTTAAAAGAGACAGACCCCAGTGTACTCCTAGGAAAACAAATGCAGACGACTCCAAATTATCTTGATGGATACATTGATCAACAACTAAAAAATAAATGCTTTGAGTTAATAAGGTACTCAAGAGGATCATTGTTCCATTGAGAGGGAGAGAAGAAATGACACAGTCCTATGCCTTCCATCAGCTGGCCTTGGGTGATGTTGCAACTCTACTATTGTAACTGCGGTCCACACTTAAAGTTATATCTCTAATATATGTGTATACAAAGAGAGTATGATAATTAGGAAAATTGAATACCTTTTGACCAGATCTTAGTTCAACATATAATTTTAGGATCCATAAAATCAACAGTTCTTTAACAGATCAAGTATTGTATTCTCATTTACAGTCAGGGGTTAATCCAACGTATTCATTCTTTATTTGTTCGAGGACTAGCAAGGTTTAAGTATAGGGGGTGATGAATCTGTGATTCATCATCTCAATATATTAATATTAGCAATATCCCTGGGGAAAATCTCAAATAAATGTCTATAAAAGCAATAAATTAATAAAATAACTCTTGTAAGTAAAATACACTAATTATTATATATTATACTATACAAAATAAATTAATAATAAAAAGCCATAAAATAAAGGAGTTTTTCACCTATAAATAGCCCAAAAATTCATGCATTTTTAATAACTTCATTTCAACTCAATATTATGAATAATTGGATATTACTATCCACATTATTCCTATCCATAATAATTACATCACATTTAGTTATATTGGATCATCATTCACATACATCCATTAATGTGAATCAAATTCACATTATTCAAGATAATTAAATCGCATTTAATTATCCATTTCTCAATGCTTAGATATAATTCAACTATGGAATTATTCTTGAACCCTTTCAAGAATAATGCGCTTTCTCCACAGATACTTGGAGATAAGGACAGGGCGATTGTATTGTTCCACGTATAGTGACTTGGATGTTGAGATCTCATCTTAAATCAAGATCTCACGGACCTCTCATAGATGCTTGATTAAATCAAGACCGCAAATCTAATCTTCTCATTGCATCTGAGTCTCATTGAGATCAATGTCCAACACTTGGACCAAGATCAGATTACTTCTCTACTGAGTGGTCTCTAAAATCCAAACCTGTTTCATCACTCCCTCGGAATGGAAGCGTCATGGTTATACAATTGTTTTAGATCAAATCACCCTTAGGTATTCCTAACGCCTGTACAACCTGCATACTGGAAGTCCTATGATCAACCTGAAGGTATAGATCAATTTTACACTGTTATCTTCATGGTTTGATCACCAAGTTTCTCAATCTTGGTCATTAGGAATCGGTATCGATTCTATGCTTTCCCAAAGCATATATCATACGTTCAAATTCTTGTCATGCTTCCAAAGCACGATGACCATGCATGGAATTTGATCGATCCCAATACCTCATGAGTGAGCTCATGTCTTCCGGTTCACAAGTGAATCTGTATGATCCCTTTGAGAGATCGTATTAATCATATGCCCTTACATGCACACCATCTTGTCGGTGTATAGACCTTGGTTAGGTCATCAACCTATTGGTTTGCCAAATTTGCACACTCAGACATATAGTAACACATCTGTCTCTGGTCAGAGGATGTGTGCATATATTGTGACATCATTCAATATAGGACTTAGGTTATCTCGATCTCGTTAAGTCAACCCTTTGACCAAACTAATTTGACACCTCCGAATCCCTATTCCCATGCAGAGGACCTGCATTAAGAGGTCGGTCAAATATCGGCCTTAATGAGAAAGGATTGCCATCTCCTACTCAGGCTGGAGATCATCACTTAATAAACATTTGACGGTGCTTGATGAGTCCTCTATCTAACTCCTTAGACATTTATCCAAGCACCAGCCTTTATGATTCAATTAACGAATCAACAGTTGTATGATCATCAAGACAGCCATGGTACATAACCCTAATTATATAGAGGGACCTTATAGTACATTCATTCACTTAATCTCAGAAAGGGAGTGAAACAATCAATAACTTTTATTGATAAATCATATATATTACAATAACATTTATTGCAAGAATGGTTCGCCTCGGGCTCACATGTCTAACAGAGAGACCTTTGGGGCTTTGCGTATTTCGTCTATGTCATGTAACTTTTTGTATCCATTATATTTTTTTGTGAAATTACAGTTTGGCCATTAGATGTTTATCTATTTACATTAATGCCCATGCTAGTGTTTCATTTTCTCTTTGTTGTCTATATTTATTTTATATAGCTACATAACTCTAAAATTTCCCAAAAAAATAAGTGTTTGTTCCTGATCGCACATACATTCATGCATGATTTTTTGTAATTAGGGCATTATATTATTTATTAAAAAAGTCCTTTTTGTCCCTATTTGCATTAGAAAATACATAAAAATTATAAAACTTTTTTTGAAAAATTCCAAAAAAGATATATTTCTTAGTTATTTAAGTATTTTACAACTTTAGATTGAAATTACTATAAAAAAATTCAAAAATAGAAAAAACTCTAAAAACCTTTATAAAATATTTAAAATCATTAAAATTCCCAAAAATCTATTTTTTATTTCTAAATTTTCTTTATATTATTAGTCATATTTTAAAATTAGTTTGGAGTAATTTTGACTCGGTTTTATCTTTTTCATCTACATTGTAATTTCGGATATTTAATTTAAACCCTACTTTAGGGTATTTTTTACTTTAAAAATATATAAAAATTAGCAAAATTTCTTAAATCACACAAAAACCGTAAAAATTTTTAAAAACCCAATCCTACTTTATTTTCATATTTTTAATAACTATTATATATAGTATGGCCTATATTGTATATATACTCTATATATAGCTTTATGCATATTTTAAGAGAAAAAGAAAATATAAAAATACAAAATATAAAAAGAAAATACAAAATGAGAAAATTAAAAATTAAATACAAAAAATTTAAAATAAAAATATTAAAAAAATATAAAATTAAAATGCATAAAAAAACACATATAGATAAATACATCATAGTCCCTTTTATGCATTCTTTGCCCTGGTCTATCTTATTTGCTCCATGTGTTCGACACTCTACACATACTTTCACACTATACACATCTTTGTTGTAGAGTTATAATAAATTTTAACTCCACACTTGCTTTTCATTGTTTGATCATCATTGTGGGTCAATTATTGTCTGATGTCGGGTTTAGTGTGAGGTCACCTCAACGACTGTTGGTATGCCTTGTAGATTAACACGACCTCCGCAAAATCCTCTTCAACAACTATCTGAATCTTTTGATGTTGTTGAAGCGGTGGATATTTCTTCATTGATTATCACTTGAACTGAGTCGAACAACGACAAGGAAAATGTCATGCTCAAGGTACGTCTTCAGCAGTTGACCATTAATGACAAACGATTGTACGTCAGTCGATAAATCAGATTTTAAGATGCTTCCATTGTCACACACTTCTTTCACTCTGAATGGTCATGTCAATTTACTCTTTAGTTTTCCTAGGAATATCTTCAACTTTGCATCGAATAACAGCATTTTCTTCCCCAGTCTCAAAGGTCTTTCTTCTGGTGTGCTTGTCATGCCACCATTTAACCTTCTCCTTGTACATCAAGCTGTTACCATAAGCATAGTCTCAGAATTCCAAGAGCATGTTTAGATCCACTTTTCATTGCTGACCACCTTTTTATGAGTCCAAATTGCAAATGTTAACTTCCCACATTGTTTTATGAATTAGCTTGACAAGCAGATGGCACAGATTTCCATACACAAGATGATAGGGTGACATACCCAAGGGAGACTTGTAAGCGGTTATATATGCCCGAAGGAAAAAGTTCAAGAGTTAGGATTAGTTCTTTCTATCTGGCTTCACAAGCTTCTGCAAGATTGTCTAGATTTCTTTGTTTAATAGTTATGCCATGTCATTAGTCTGAGGATGATAAGGACAAGTGGCTTTATGTTCGATGTCGTACTCTTCCGTTAATTTTCTGACCTCTTTGTTTATGGAGTGACGACCACATCTGATATGAGAATCTTCAGTATCCCAAATCGTGAAATGTTGTTCTCTTAGAAATCGGCATACAGTGCAACAATCTGCGACTTGGGCGAGGATAGCTTCAACCCAGTGACTCACGTAATCAACTGCAAGAAGGATGTATCTGTATGCTTCACTGTTAGAAAGGGGTCTTGTGAAGTCAATTCCCTGAGCATCGAATACATCTGAATTTTGAATGCATTTCAGGGGTATAGAGTTATTTGTTGTAAGGGTACCTCCCATTCCCCGTAGTCAGTTCAGTGCTTCAGATAAGCTGCAACATCCTTAACTAGTGTAGGCCACCAGAGGCCACACTACAGTACTTTCATTGTCGTTCTATCTTCAGAGTGGTTTCCACCATATTTTAGCAAGTGACAATGCTCAAGGATACTTTGGCGCTCCTCCTAAGGTATACACCGTCACCAAATGCCATTTGCTCCTTCCCTGAATAAGAACGGTCTTCCCATAGGTAGAAATGGATTTGGGACAAGAACTTGTCCTTTCTGATCTTTGTCCAATCTTGTGGGACTATACTAGAGATGAGGTAGTTCATGACATTGGCATACAAAGGGAGAGAGTCCACGACCAGAATCGACTCGTCAAGAAAGGTGGATGTGATGGGTGTACTACTCTATGGAGGTTCTTGATGTTGAATTCCGGAGAGGTGATCTGCTACCACATTCTGAACTACAAATTATATTTGATTTCCAAGTCAACCCCTAGAAGAGAAGGATGCATCTGACTAGTCTGGGCTTCGCATCTTTCTTCTGTTGTAGATAACATATAGCAGAGTGGTCAGTATAGATTGTGACTTTAGATCCAAGCAGATAGGATCTGAACTTCTCAAGGGTGAAAATCACTACCAGCAACTCTTTCTCTATAATAGTATAATTCTCCGTGCTTCATCTAATGTCTTGCTGGCGTAGTGAATGGCATAGGACACTGTGTCTTTCCTCTATCCTAACATAACTTCAACTACAAAATCGGATGCATCCATCATGATCTCAAAAGGTAGAGACCAATTCGATGTTTATAGGATGGCAGCTTGAGTGATTGGCTCCTTCAACTGATTGGATGAAAGAAGGACCTGTTGATCAACATTAAACTTGGTCTTCTTGTACAACAATTCAGTTGAAGGTTGATCATAGTATTTCTGAAGTACTTTGTCTATGTTCTCAAGACAAGAATCAAAGCTGTCACCATAGACGGAGAAGTTGTCCATAAACACCTCGAGAAAACTAGCAACCATATCGGTGAAAACTGCAAGCATGTACCTCTGGAATATGGCAAGTGCATTGCACAGACCAAAGGGTGTTCTCCTAAAAGCATAAGTGTTGAATGTGAAAGTGAATGTAGTCTTCTCTTGGTCCTCCGGGGTGATTGCCACCTGGTTGTACCCAGAGTACCCATCCAAAAAGCAGAATAACTCCTTATCGACCAATCTTTCCAGATTTTGATCAATCAATGGCAAGGGGAAGTGGTCCTTCTTCATTGAAGCATTGAGGTGACAGCAATAAGCACACACATGCCAGGATGTTGTTACTCGAGTAGAAATCTCCTCTCCTCTTTCATTTGTAACCATGGTGAGCCCTAATTTGTTTGGGAACTACATGCAAGGGACTCACCCATTTGGAGTCAGAGACGGGATAAATGAAGCATGCATCACACCATTTCATGATTTCCTTCATGATGACGTCCCACAAGTTCGGGTTTAGTCTTCTTTGAAATTCTTGGGACATCATGGCATCATCTTTTAAATAGATGTGGTGTGAACATAGAGCATGATTTATCCCGTGGAGGTCTGATACATGCCAACCAAGTACCCTACGGTTTTTCTCTAGAACCTCGAGTAGTCGAGATTCCTGAACCAGGGTCAACCTACCACTAATGATCTTCATATACATGTTTTCTACAAACGCAAGGAAATCATACTTGAGGCTTGTCGGAAGTGGTTTTTAACTATGGTTTTGATCTAGCCTGCTTCTCGATCGTTCAGAAAATGAACTAGTAGGTGGGTGATATGCCATGGTTTTGGAGGTGCTACTAACCTTAATCACTTATGTCTCAATTAACAATGTGCCAAACAAATGATCAATGAATTCATTCTGTTCAGACTGATGAATCTTCTGAATCAAAAGGATGCATCAACGAATTGGAATGTTCCTACCAATTGACATCAGAGCATGTATCGACTGTGCTTTCTTGGTCCTCCTCAGAAGAGAGGATTTCTTGAAGGACATGGGGATATACATGCGCATCACGGAAGCGTGAGGATCACATTGAATGCGATCGGGAACGACTAGTCGCACTAGTTGCTCGATGTAGAGGAATTTAAAAATTTGTAAATTGATGAAACCATACGATCCAAGAACATTTCTCAGATCATTTCATCTAAACCACAATAGGTATTAAGGTTAACTCTTGAAGCATGGTTGCAATCGAGTCTCTAAACCAAGAGACCTCCTGTCTCAAGTCCGATCCAATGGAGGAGACGCTTGTGAGCACGTTGATGAGACACGTGCTCCTCATAGTCCATGTTGATGATCCAAGTGACAGATCTCTTGATCTCGTCACATGATATCCGACGTCTTCTTCATGAGTGAAGCACACGGAAGGAGATGGAGATTCACTAGTAGATGACCTGACAGCATAACGACGATATTGCGGCGATGACGACTCTCACAATGGCTCCATGGTGGACGGCCACTATAAGAGAGAGATAGAGGCTAGGCATGTGGAGAAAGAGAGAGAGAGAGAGAGAGCATTCATTAATCGTGTATTCTAAGAGCAAGGGCTGCTTCTTCTTATATAAGATTTTGGGGGTCTGTGGATCCCAATCCATGGACATCACACAATCAATGGGTGAGATTGATTTGTGTTTATTTCAATGGCTATCATCTTTTTGTAAAAACATAACAACAATTAATTTCATTTAAATTAATATATACTGATAAATCAATATATTTAAATTCAAATCAAATCAATTAATTATCATTGGAGATAACGAGGAGATAAATCATATCTCCTAAAAAGGATGGGACGGCTACCAACATCTCATGAGATCTTATTATCTCATGATATACGATTATCTCACGATATCTCTAGGATTTACAACAATAATTGTTGTAAATTATTTCACAAAAATAATTCATAATTATCTTGTGAAAATTTCCAATCATGCCATTGGAAAAATGTGAATCACTTTCACATCCCAAAATAAAATGTAAATTATATGTTAATTAATCATGCAATGTGAATCCAATTCACATCAATAATTAACTAACAAATATAAATCACAATGTGCTCTCTCTAATATATTATAAATAACATTTATAATATATATGATTAATATGGATAGTGCTATCCACATTATTCATATCCATTATAATTAAATCACATTTAATCATCTTGGATCTCTTTTCCTATGTGCCCAAAAAACATGAATCACATTCACATTATTCACATCTTTGATAATTAAATCACATTTAATTATATTATATACCTCTCCTTATAATATGAATCAAATTCATATTATTCATGATAATTAAACCACATTTAGTTATCAATTTTCTCAATGGTCTGATACATATATCAACAATGAAATTATCCATTAGCTCTTTAAAGGATAATGCGCTTTCTCCGCGGATACTTGGAGATAAGAACATGGCGATTGTATTGTTACATGTATAGTGACTTGTATATTGAGATCAAATCTGAAATCCAGATCTTGCGGACCACTCATAGATGTTTGATTAAATCAAAGCCGTAGATCTAATCTTCTCATTGCATCTGAATCACATTCAGATCAATGTCCAACATTTGGACTAAGATTAGATCACTTCTCTACGAGAGGAGTCACTAAAATCCAGACATGTTTCATCACTCCCTCGAAATGGAAGCGTCATGGTTATACAATCATTTATGATCACATCACCCTCAGTTATTCCAAATACCTGTACATCCTGCATACTGGAAGAACCGGATTAAACCTGAAGTATTAGATCTCTTTCAGACTGTCTCCTTCAGGGTTTTATCATTAAGTTTTTCATTCGATCATTGGGAGTTAGTATCAATCATATACTTCCCAAAAACATATATCATACCTAGTTAATCATATACTTTTCAAAAGTATATTAAACCTACAAATTCAGTCAAGCTTCCAAAGCGAGACGACCGTGCATAGAATTTGATTCATCCCAATATCTAATGATTGAGCTCATGTCTTCCGGTTTAGTAATGAACATGTATGATCCCTTTGAGAGATTGTATTACTCATATGTCGTTGCATGCACACCGGCGTGCTGGTGTATAGACCTTGGTTAGGTCATCAACCTATTAGTCTGCCAATTGTACACACTCAGACATATAGTAAAATATCTGTCTCCAATCAGAGGATGTGTGCCTATATCGTGATAGAATACGACATAGGACTTTGGTTATCTCGATCTCGTTAAGTCAACTCTTTGACCTAAATAATATAACACCTTCGAATCTATATTCCTATGTAGAGGACCTACATCAAGAGTCGATCAGATATCAACCTTTATGAGAATGGATTGCCATCTCCTACTCAGGCTGGAAACCATCTCTTAACAATAATTTGACGGTGCTTGATGAGTCCTCAATCTAACTCTTTAGATATTCATCCAAGCACCGGCCTCTATGATTCAATAATTGAATCAATAGCTATATGATCATTATGATGGCCATGGTACATAACCCTTATTGTACTAAGGGACCTATTATGAAAATTAATTATTCTTCATTTGAGATCAGGGAATGATATTTGCAATAACACTTATTGCATAATGGCTCGTTGTGGGCTTGCATGTCCAACAATCTCCCACTAGCCCAAAGAGCCATTAATGGGCTAATCTTTAAACCCGCACTCATGTGGCAACCATTGTCTATTTACAAAATAACTAGGTAAGCCGATCAGTCACTCTGTTCTGAAGAGACTATGCCAAGTCCTTTTACGACACTTGCATATCTCCTAGTAACGTTTCTCGCATCTAATGCAAATGTTGCATCTTGTGCAACCTATACTCAATATTGTTAGTTATAGTGCCTTTGATACTACATCTCAATAATTATTATAAATAGTATTTCCATATTCCTTATCAGAATACCCTTTTTTCCGGAGATCTCTATCTCCTAAGGTATTTGCAGTTAAGACATTTAGATTACTATCCATAAAGTCTTAATTTCTTGAAGATAAGACTTAGAGATCACTATCTCGAAAGTCTTGTCATCTTTGAAGATTTTGATATCACTGCAACTAAGTGTTTTATCTCCATAGTAGGATCAGTAACAATTTACTACTCCCACTGCATGGTAGACATCTGGCATTTGCACACATCTATCATACACTCGACTTCTCGTAACTGATGCACAAGGGCAAGCAATTCTAGCATTCACTTCCTCAACTCCTTGAGGTGTTATCCCTTTAGGTAGGTCAGTACGATATCTTAAAGGGAAGGAAGCCTTTCTTGGAATTTTCCAAAAGGTGGAACATATCCAAGGTGTACAACTAATGTGACGATCCCAGTACTCTCTTTTCTTTGCTTCTGAACACCTTCACAATAAAGATCTAAGAGGTATCCCTGAGATAATATCTCAAGGTATGGAATAACCAGATTATAAAACACTTATTATATCTTTATATCATTCCAAATGATCAAGATATCATCTACATTTAGCACGATGAACACAATGGTATTCCCACTAAGCTTCACATTATTCATCAAGATTCTATCATAACATTTATGATTTCATCAAATCTGATGTTCCAACTACAAGAAGCTTATTCGAGTCCACATATGGAGTTATTCATATGGCACAACTTGCTTTCCTCAACTATGAAGTCCTGGGGCTACTTCATATGAATATCTCAGAGAGGTATTCATAGAGGAATGCAATCCTGACTTCTACCTTGAAGATGTCAAAGTCAAGTTGTGTAGCTATAGTTAGCAATATTCTGATGGATTTAAGCATGACCACTGTAGAGCAAGTCTCATCGCAAGTGATGTCTTCTCTTCAGTGTGTATCTTGAGGATACGAACCGTGCTTTGAAGGTCTCTAGCTTCTTATTAGGTTCTCTCTATCTCTTGAAGATCCATTTACACCTTAACTGTTCCTACTTATATAGGTGGATCCTCGAGGGTCCATATACAAGACTTGTATATGAAGTCTACTTTAGACTTTATTGCTAAAATCCATCATTCCATGTCATGATCTTTAGAGGCTTCATCACATGAAGTTAGATCATTGTCAGATTTCTCTGACACATGGAATACATCCTCAAACTCAATTGAAGAAGTATCAGTGTTTCATCTTTGATTATTCTTTTAGTTTCCGATTTTAGGAGCCTCATTATCTTCTCAAGATTAAATGAGATCATTCACTTCATTTTCATATTGATTCTCAAGAGAGTCATACTCTAAGAATCACATTCTCAGAGATGAGATCTTTTAAGAATATCAAGGTCATAAAGTAGGTATCCAGTACCATCCTTTATTTTCCTAAGAAGTAGCACTCTCTGGTGCTAGATTCCATCTTACTTGCATGGAACCTTATTAAGGATATATATTGTAGTCTCTACTACATATATACCTGGAAACTAAGAGGTGATTATGCTAATATTCATCATTGACCAAATCATGTCATGCATGATCTAATTGTATCTCCCTACAACTCTATTGAGTTTAGGTGTATCCAGAGGAGTGAGATGGGAATGATATTCATATCTCCATAAGGTATTCCATGAATTCATCTAATAGGTATTGACTACCGAGATTAGATCAAATTCATTTTCATCTTCCTTCAAACTTTGATTCTAAATCAAAATTGTGAAATCTTTGAAAATTTCAAAGGTTTCTAAGGTGAAGGAAAGAAATCTCATATCACAAATAATCATTAATAGATATCACATATCCATAATGTTTATTATAATATATATAATCAACATACATCAATATGTATGAAATCTTGAATACCTCAGAATCTAACACCATTCCTAGAGAAGGGTGTATTGGACATTTTACTTTGAATACAATATTCACAAGTATGTAAGATGTGAAATTTCAGACATTTTAAAGTTTCATCTCTTACTAGTCTATTGATCAAATCAACAAACAATGTCCAAGGCTTGTTGCTAGATCATTGTCAAATGATCTTCATCCTCCTATTGATGTTATAAGATATAATTTTCAGTATTAGAAGTCTTAATGAACCATTCATTAATTTTTCTAATTTAGTAGAGTACACTAGATGTTAGATTACTATCTGAAATATATCCATCATAAAGAATTCATGTTTATTTCTAACACTTAGAAATAAACTATGTATGTATTCTAATATCCAGATCATAGAGACATTCTCTAAGACTAAGGACTCTCCCACTGAAAATATGAAGTCTATCTATCCAATAGAGATTGTTGCAACAATTGCATCAACGTCCATGTAGACGACTATTAAACCATAAGATCAAGTTTTTAGTCTTCTAAAACATATGCAACCAATTGCAAGTATTATTAGAAGAATGAGATACAATTATTAGACTTTGATATTATCAAATAAGAAAGTCAATTTCAATGATTATATGTAGATGTATATTATTTCGATGCATTGTCTGGGTCCTTCTCTAAGTATCCAATATAGTCTAGATAGTCATACTATCAGTACAACGACTTATTATAGTATTGGCATTCATCCAACTCTTTAGATGTCATTGACGAATCCGAAAATGTTGGGTTTAAAAAGTTGTTTTTATCGTTCGGCTTAAAGAATGATTAGTCGTGCCTTGTAGGCGGCAATCGGAAACGGTCAAGAAAATACCACAAATAATTTATTCAATTTTTAATCTCGTGGTTTTATGTTTATTTTACTTGGGCAAGTCCTAAGGTCGATCACAAGGAGGCAAAGGAACAACTTAGAATTAAGTCTATCAAAGTTCGTGTTTGATTTTCGAGGCGGTCTTTTTTTAGATATTTTCGATGTAATAAAAGGTGCAATATGCAAATTCGGTCTATTTTAGGGGCTAAAATGTAGATTTCGATCAAACAATGTCCGAAAAATATGAAATTTGGCCACAATGTAAAATACGATGAAATGAGTGCATTGTAATTTTTTTGGAATTTTTAAATGCAATATGAATTTTTTTTGAATTTTTAAATGCAAACAGAATGAATTTCAATATTTAATTATAATAAATACTAAACATATTTATCTTCAAGGATCAAAATTATCTAAGATCTGTCACTAGGTGTAGAATCTCAGAAAAATCCTAAACCTCGAAAATCTAGGGCTTAATACCTATTTAAAAATTAAATACTAAAATATGCAAAATGATTTTTACAAGGCAAAATATGCATGCAAATACAAATCTTTTGGGCACAATGTCAAGCACAATTAATTCTACAATATGTGATTTTTCAGGGATTTTTAGAGCAACGGTTAATCAATTATGAATTTCAGAGCAAGAAATGGATAAATTATGCAAATTTCTACAAAATCATTCATTATTAATTAACCATTAATCACAAAATTATCCATAATATGTCAAAGTGTAGAGAATTAATTGACAAACAACATGTTATTTTTGAATAAATAAAATGATGTAAAGTAGAAGTCCAAAACAGAGGGGCAACACAGGGTTATTTATGCAATAATAAAAAAATACAAAAGTGCAATGGGGTTTTCTGTAATTACCAATAATAGAGGAGGGTAATGACGCAAAATGTCCAAGTGGCACGTGTCAGGCACGTACCCTTGGAGGCGGGGGCTGAGGCGCGAAATAGTGAACCTCCGGGGGGTCTCCAGTAAATCACCCAGAGGTCACATGCGCAGCACGTGACCTGAGCTTTAGCGTGATAAGGGGGAACTCCAGGGGTATTTTGGCAAGATGTCCCCTCGCTCACGTGCGAATCACGTGAGGAGGGTCTCGGTCCAGGGGACCGGCTGCTGTGGAGAGGAAGCGACGGAGGAAGGTGCGGTGGGCCAAGCGCCTGGAGTTGCTTCTGGAGCGGTCGAGGCGGTGGCTGGCCGTTGGCGGTGCGGAGGAGATGGGCCGGCAGGAGGAGTAGCGGAGGCCTCCCTCTGGCCGACACACGGCCAAGAGAGCGGCGAAGTGGAGGAGCCTGTGGTGGAGCAGGGGCGTACAACTAGCGAGGTGTTCGCGGCAGAGACCGGCGATGAAGTGTCGGGGATGGAGGTGAAGCGGTGGCAGGGGCGGCGATGATAGACAGAGAGAGAGAGAGAGAGTACCTAGAGATAGGGGCTCGACGGCGTCGCAGGGTCGGAGCAGAGCAGCGGCTCGAAGGCGGAGATGCGATGAGGAGTGGAGAGCTTCTCGGATCACGCCGGCGAAGATGGTTGTCACGGTCACCTAGAGAACGACGGATGGTAGAAGTCGACGGGGTGGAGTTGGTTAAATAAGATCGGGCGGCCGGCGATGGAAGGTTGAGCGCGAGATTTGGGGGTTCACCGATGATGGAAACAATAGCCGCAGATTGATTGAAGAAATCTGGAGATCGCGTCGAAGAAGGAAGGGGATCGGAGATGTATTCGGGGCGACGGCGCGATCTGTGATTCGCGGCGAGGAGGGGGATTCGATCGGCGAGATTCGTGGGGAAGGGGATCTGCAGCGGAGAAATCCACGGAGGTTGCGCCGATTTGGAGAAGGGCTGAGGAGGACGACGCAGAGGCGCCGTCCGATCGAGCGTGATCGGATGGCGCCTGTCGCGCCACGTGGCAAGCCAGGGGGAGAGAGCGGGCACGTGCGGAGCACGTGCCTGGGAGGCACGTGCGACGCACGTGTAGGGACATTTATTAATTTAAATTTTTTTAATAAAAACGTTAATAAAAATGCCAAAAAATGACCGACACATGGCGGCACCAGGTGTTGCCACGTGTCAGCACCAGATAATTCAGAAAATAAATACATTATAAAATCAATAAAAAATAGTAAATGACCTCGGATCAAAATAGTTTCTTCACAAAAATTGCTCGCCTCGATAAGATCTACAACTTTTATGAAGACATCAAAACCAAAATCGATCATTTGCACAAAGTGGTATTTTTGGGATATCCCATATACATAGAACACCTTGATTTTGGGGTTTTGTAATTTTTATGTCATTTTTAGATCAGATAAAAATCCGAAAAATTACGGTAAAATCAAAGATAAATAAAAACACCTTAATCTATTTTTTAGATTTTTATTAATAGGTTAAATAAGTATATAAAATAATAGGTCAAAAACCGCTAAAATACACAATATACAAAAGAGGCACAAAACCCAACTTTCACATATAAGCTCCGATTCACTTGAACTTGGTCTCGTTTTGAAGGTAATTGAATGTACATTAGTTCAAAAGTGAGTAGGATTAAATCGGACACTGGATGAGGAAGATATGAGGTTTTTAGTCCGGAAATCCTGAAACTAGGGTTTGGGTTTTTGGTCCACTTATTTGGGTTAGTTATTTTTTTGTATTTTTCATTTATTCTTGTTAGTGATATATACACAATGGAGGTGGTTTTGTGTCACTCGGAGTTAGCATGAATGAGTTAAAAATCAGGGAAGTTAGGCTATTTACAGGTCATTTTGGCTTGGATTTTTGGCTTCTTATTTTGTGCAGATTTGTATGCTAAAATGCAATTCTTATGAAATCATGCATGAATGCTAATTATGCAGAATAGATGCTAAAATATTGTTGATTTTAAGGGATTTGAGCTTAATAAATGAGATTTAGAGTGATGAATTCGAGATTCATCATCCCCTTATACTTAAAGCATGCTCGTCCTGAGCATTAAAAAGAAATGCCATGAAGTGAAATGAGATTGGGTTCCATACCAAGACCATGAGCTGAAGGTGAAAGTGAACCTAAACTCAACCTTTGGATTATTTGTATGTCGGAACTTCTGTGAGACTTAGAATTTTTAAAATCAACAGCCCTTAAGTTCTACACATCATTGCTTACAGTTTCGGCTCAGAAGTCATCTTAGATCAATCCTCTTCCCAAAGCATACCCTATGAACATTGAATAACCGACTCTTGTGTGTGAAAGGTTTTAGCTCTTCCCACCCAGAATGCCGGACTACCGCGCAAACCTCCTCTCCAATAACTCGTCCTCGAGGAGTCAGGTATTTCCTTCTAAGGTCTGTTGCGCTGTGTTCACAATCGAATTGGGGGGAGAAGTTAGAAGAATGAGAAAAGAACTGGAGGGTGACCAGTGTAGTCACCTCTCCTTGTGAAGCTGGCCAGTGTAGCCAAGTCTCCACCAAGATCTGCAGGTTTCTTGAAGCTTGGACCTTTTTGGTCAGATTTTATTTGGTAGTTGCTTCTTTGTATTTAGAATTTTTAGTGGTTCTGCTTGGATCTTGTTTTGCCCCTACGGATATAGAATCTTTTATTTCCGTACATTTTTTGGGATCTTAGAAAAAATTGTGCCCAGCCGTCCATCCCTTTTCCGAAGCTTTATTTCAACCCGTACTCCGGGATCTTTAGATTTCCACGCTACCAGAAAAGAAACTTACACGGTCTTCCAACATCCCGTTTGAGTTGATCTAAGTGCATAGTGCGAGAGTACAAATTAATTCCTTATTCCAGAGTTGTACCCAGAATGAAGAGACCAGGTTAGACACTAAGAGTCAAACTCTGTGCATTGTCATGTGGAACTCAAAGAATTAAGTCAAAGACCTGAAGCTTCTAAAATCCTATTTCTCGGTGAAGTTACTCTGAAAATTAGGTTGATTAAGGTTAAGTCCAGACCACTCTCGGTTTCGGCTCATAACTCGGTTCAGAACCCGATGACTTTTCACAGATGCAAATGAATGCAATGCTGGATGAAGTGCAGGTGTGTGGAATGCAAACACATTTTTTTTCTTTTGATGCTTTTTTTATATGCAAGGGATTTTTTATGCAAAAATGAATAAGAAGCCATTTTTTTTTCAAAAATTTTGGGCATAGTCAGTGTTAGTAGAAAAATTTTTTTTTGAACTAATACCCACCCCGTAAATATATATAGACTTATGTGCAAGTACGAAGTATGGCTAAAATATATACACAGCATATATACAGACCCCCCTATACTTAGCGAGTGTTGTGTCCTCAGAGCACAAGAAGCGTAATGAAGACATAGCCCGGGCTAAGCGTAAGAAAGTAAAATTATACAATGGTTCGCCCCCCTATACTTAGACTGTGAATAGTCTAAGTATAGAAGAAGAGCGCAAGAAGAGGTGGTCAGGATATGTAAATGAGGAGAGTATATACAGGTGGGTGTCGGGTCCCCCTATACTTAGGCTCTGGTCAGCCTAAGTATAGAAGACGTATGGATATGGAGCGATTTAAGAGATAGGAGTGTGATGAGGGAAATTGTATATACAAATGGCATCGGTCCCACCTATACTTAGCCTTTCCCTAAGTAGAGGAAGAAGTTGTACAAGGAGATCGATGTGGTCGGGAGGAAGGATGGATTTGATCTGATAAATCTTCATTGTCTTTGCTCTGTGTAAAGTAGATGTCCTCAACTTGAACTGTCTTCTCTTGAGATGATTCTATATATGGCTTCAGTAATTGTCCATTCACTGAGAAAGGTTGTGCATCATTTTTGAGTTCTGCAATATCCACACTTCCATTGGTATGCACATCGATGACAACATAGGGGCCTGTCCATTTTGATTTCAGTTTCCCATGAAAAATCTTTAACCGAGCATTAAACAACCATACTTTCTGCCTAGGGACAAAGGTTTTATCTCGAATGTGTCTATCATGCCATTTCTTGACCTTGTCCTTATAAATCACACTGTTGTCATATGCTCGGTTTCAGATTTCAATTAGCTCATTCAAATTTAAGTATCGACATAATTTCCCAAGGTGACAACTCCAATTCAACTTTTTGATTGTCCATTCAGATTTGTGAATCAGCTCTGCAGGTAGATGGCATGGCTTTCCATAAATCATCCTAAAAGGTGAAGTACCGAGTGGAGTTTTATATGTTGTCCTATAGGCCCACAGAACCTGGTCCAATAGTTTTGACCAGTCCTTCCTATCTGGACGAACCAACTTTTGAAGAATACCCTTCACCTCTCTATTATATACCTCTGCCATGCCATTAGATTGAGGGTGATATGGGTTGGCTATTCTATGTTCAAATTTATACTCTTTATCCAAAGATCTCATTTCCCTTTCACAAAGTGGCTACCTCCATCAGAAATCAAAACTTTTGGTATCCCGAACCTTGCAATGATATTATCCTTGATAAACTTACAAACGGTTTTGCTGTCTGCGGTTCGGGTTGGAATAGCCTCTACTCATCTAGACAAATAATCAACCGCTAAAAAGATGTACTCAAATCCATTGCTATTGGGAAAGGGACCCATAAAATCAATCCCCCATGCATCGAAGACATCACAGAAAATCATTGGTTGCATGGGCATTTCGTCTCTATAACCAACAGTCCCTCCCATCCTTTGACAAATCGGGCAAAGACCGTACAAATTCATTAGCATCACGAAATAAGGTCTGCCAGTAAAATCCACATTGGAGTACCTTGTGTGCGGTTCTCTTTCCCGAATGGTGCCCTCCAGCCTTGAGAGTATGACAATGTGTGAGGACACTCTGGTATTCTTCCTGAGGAATGCATCTTCTCCAGACACAATCCGCTCCTTCATAAAAAAGGAAAGGATCGTCCCAATGGTATTTTCTTGAACCCGACTTCAATTTATCAATCATTCTCTTGGTCCAACCAAAGGGAACCTTCTTGGAGACAAGATAGTTCACGATGTTGGAATACCATGGGGTTGAATCAATAACGTAAACAGATTCGTCTGGAAAAGTCTCCTTAATAGGTCCAGTGTCAGGATAATCATTTTTCTCAATTCGGGAAAGGTGATCGGCAACAACATTCTTTATTCCAGGCTTATCTTTGATCTCCAAATTAAATTCCTGGATTAACAAGATCCACCTCAAAAGTCGTGTCTTGGCATCTTTCTTATCCATGAGGTATCTAATTGTCGTATGATCAGTGAAAATTGTCACCTTGGAGCCCAATATGTATGATCTGAATTTTTCAAGGGCCCAAACAACCGCGAGCATTTCCTTTTCAGTCACTGTATAATTTTTCTGTGCAGGATCCAATACTTTGCTCGCGTAGTGAATTGCATAAGGGATCCCATCCCGTCTTTGTCCAAGCACAGCTCCGATAGCAAAATTCGATGCATCAATCATGATCTCAAAGGGAAGAGACCATTCGAGAGCTTGTAATATCTGGGATTCACATATTTTCTTTTTCAGGAGCTCGAAGGCCTCAAGACACTTGTGATTTACAATAAACTCAGTGTCTTTTCCTAAGAGCTCAGTCAGTGGGCGGGCGATCTTTGAAAAATCAGGGATAAACCTTCAATAAAATCCAACATGCCCTAGAAAAGACCGTACTGACTTGACGTTGGTTGGTGGCTCAAGTTTCTTGATCACATCCACCTTGGAAGGGTCAACCACCATTCCCTTTTTGGAGATGACATGCCCCAACACGATACCCTCAGTCACCATAAAGTGACTCTTCTCCAAGGAGAGTACCAGATTAACCTCCCTGCATCTCTTAAGGACTCAGTCCAAATGTGCTAAACATGTATCAAATGAATCACCATGGACCGAGAAGCCATCCATGAAGACTTCCAGGAAATCACCCACCATTTCGACAAATACAGCAATCATGTACCGCTGAAATGTGCCTGGGGCATTACAAAGCCCGAATGGCATGTGCTTGAATGCGTAGGTACCGAAGGGACATGTAAACGTGGTTTTTTCCTGATCCTCGGGAGCAATAGCTACTTAATTGTAGCCGGAGTACCCATCAAGAAAACAGAAGAATGCCTTCCCTGCAAGTCTCTCCAAGATTTGATCGATAAATGGAAGTGGAAAGTAATCTTTATTGGTCGTGACATTCAAGCGCCTGTAATCGACACAGACAAGCCACGACGTGGGTACTCTGGTCGCAATCTCTACCCCCTCCTCGTTGGTGACCATCTGGATTCCCGGCTTCTTTGGGACGACATGAAGGGGGGCACCCACTTGAAGTCAGAAATGGGGTATATAAAACCTGCTTTGCACCATTTTTCGATCTCTTTCTTAACCACTTCCCGAAGATTGGGGTTTCACGGGAAGGCCTTGCGTTATCCTCAACATAAATTTGGTGCGAGCAGAGAGCGGGGTTGATTCCTACGAGATCCGACACCGTCCAACCGATGGCTTTTCGATTTCGCTCAAGGACTTCTAGTAGTATGGATTCTTGGTCTAAGTTTAATGATGAGCTAATTATCACAGGGAATTTATCTTTGGGTCCATTGAGAAATGCATACTTCAGTGTGGGAGGGAGAGGTTTCAGCTCTGGCAGATCTAAATCGTCAATCAAGTCTGGTTGAATGTCTTTTAAGTCTGGTTCTGTACTGGTTGGCGGTGACTCATTCTGTAATATGCTAGCCACTAATCCTGAAGGAATGTGAGTCGGATCGTAAAAGTAGTGCGGTAATTCGGCCAAAGCCGCGTCCGACTCGTCATCGATTTTTCTTGATTTTCCCGAAGAAGATGGGATTGACAAATCCGAAAGGATTTCTGTGTCATCAAGATTATAAACATTCGGGTGTTCAGATTTGTCTGGCAATAGCTCATATACTGTATGGCGCATTGTTTCTTCCTCTGCTGTGATGGTCTCATTCTGAAGATCTGGCAGTTGGTCCCATGGTCCAGCAGTGCTGATGAGATTACTCTCGGATGTTTCGACATCTTCAGTGGTGGATTCGGAATCTGGTCTTTGCCACTTTGTTTGTTTCATCTCCAGATCCACTTCTCCATCTAGGGAATGGAATTTCATCATTCCGGTGCCGTAATCGAATACAGCCTTGGCGATTCTTAAGAATGGTCTTCCCAGAATGATTTGTGATTCTTTCCAATGGTTCGGGGTCTCCATATCAAGGACAGTCAAGTCCACTTTGTATTCAATACCCTCGATCATAATGATAACATTTTTCACTTCTCCCTTAGGTCTTTTAGTAGATTTGTCAGCGAATTGGAGTAAAGATGATGATTTCTGAAGAGGACCTAACTCCAATCAGTAATATAAGGCTAAGGGAAGAAGATTGATGGAAGAACCATTGTCGAGAAGTGTGCGTGTAAACGCAATACCGCCAATGCGGCTTTCCACATAATGAGCCCCCAGATCCCTTTTCTTCCTTGGTAAATGCTGATTTCTGACGCATTTTGTAGTGGCTACTGTCAGGACATGAGTCTCTACAAACTGATTTGTTTTCTTTGTACGAGTCCTGGTGAGAGTACATTTCATTTTCAAGTATTTTTGAAATGCAGGATTACTGGCCACATACTAATCGAAGGGTACTTTCACTGTGATATTCTGCTGGCAGAACTTTTCCATCACTGGGTCACTCTAGATAATTTTCTTTTGTTTTCCTTTCTTAAGAGCATGGGGAAAGGAATGGAAGCATTTGAGACAGGAGAAAGAGAGCCAGAATCATAAATAAGAGCATCTTTATTGGATTTGGAGTTCTTATTACAATCATAATGTTTTTTACAATAATCATGTTGCTGAAATGGTGACAGAGGTATTTTTGCCAGCAACTAGAGGTTCAAGGTCCTCTACGGTCTCCATAGATGCTTTATCTCGAGCAGAAATCTTCGGGCGTCTTTCTTCTTCCTCAGAAGCATCCTCCGGTTGATCTTCCGAGTCTTGATGGTTTGTTTCCCTTGCCCGGTCAGGTACGACCACGGTCCTTCCGCTCCTGAGTGACATGGCATTAATATTGTCAAACGAAAGGATCTCGTGTTCAGATGTGGAAAAATCTGAATAGTATACCTGGTTATTGTATTGAGATAACTGAGATTTGTTCAAGCTATTGGGGTTAGCTTGAACTTGGGCGGGAATGGCTGTGGCTGGGGCTGTCTGTTCATCTTTCCAACGAGATAGACGATTAACATCTACTCGTAGATCATATAGTTCATTTTTGAAGCTGCGGATTTCCTCCAGCATTTGTCTCTGGATATCCACCGGTTCTTCTGGAGGTTTGGATGATTGAGAGGCTTGATTTGGAGCTTGATATTGCTGACGATGTTGCTGAGGTTGGTTCTGACGGTTGTATGGTTGCTGCCTCGAGTGCTGATTGTGTTGTGGAGTTGTGGGAAATGCGGCATTGTAGAAGGTGGGTGGACGTTGATACTGCTGACGATCCCCCGTATTACCCTGTCGGGTATTATCCTGTGTGTACCATATGCCGTTTATCTCGAATGTCAGCGGCGGGGCTTCTACGACTGTCTCGGCCGGTGGGGGTGGATGCTGGGAAGCTTGGGCATAGGATTGGTCCTGTACCCATGGTTGCTGTTGTTCTATTCCTGGCTGTTCCTGGACATGATGTACATTGTAGATCGGAACCGTTGGTGCAGGCATTCCCATCTTGGACAACTTTGTAGTGAGCTCCTCCATATGCTTTGGGAATTGCGAGATCCTGTCGTCGATGTCGTTCATCCTCTTATCTACTATTGTCAATTTATCAGCTAGGAAATGCATGTTTGGAATCAAATCCTCTACTATTTCTGCGACAATCTGCTTCCCGCCTTTAGCGTAAAGGGAGTTCATGGAGTCAGTATAAGCTCTACTAGCCATTTGAGAACGACTTGTTTCTGCCATCTGCTCCAGCACTTTCCAGACGGTATCAGCTCCACGTGATGTGTAATTCCCTCCGCAGGCAGCACTAACTAACCCTTGAGTTTCGTGGTTCAGGCCAGAGTAGAGTGACTGGACTAGGATATTGTTGTCCAGATCATGGCAGGGACATTTCTGTAGTAGGTCCTTAAACCTATCCCATGCCTCACAGAGTGGTTCATTGGGCATTTGAGAGAAACTGGTGATGCGTGTCCTCATTTGATTGGTCCGACTTAAGGGGTAAAATTTCTTCAAAAATAGGTTTTTGAATCTTTCATAAGTAGTCACAGGAACCCCCAAGTTCTTCACCCAGTAGTCTGCTTTCCCTTTCAAGGCGAAAGGTAATGCAGTGAGACGAATGTAGTCCTGACTGACTTGTGGGTGCCTCAGATTAGAACATATCAGCTCCAGGTCCCGCAAGAATTCATATGGCTCCTCAGTCGTATTACCATGGAATTGAGGTAATTGACTTACAAAATGTGGCTTTAGTTCATAAAGGATCTCTGGTTGTGGCGGCTGCAAATAATTCCACACTCGATATTGTCCAGGGTTGTAGGCGGCTTCCATTGGTACTTCCATTGGCACTTCTCCCCCGACGTTCAATTGCTCTAACTATGCTCTCAGTAACTGTTGTTGCTGCTCTGATGCAGCCAGTCTTGCCAAAATCATCTGGAGAGGGTCTTCATTGGGTCCATCTTCATTATTCTTCTTGGGAGGCATCTTGTCTTCTTCACCTTCAGAGTATGAGAGATTCGAGTTAATAGATTGGAAAGAATCGAGGAAAAAGTTTTCCTCGGTCTGTTTTGGAGAGAGAGAGAGAGAGATAGGATGATTTTGTTCTCCTTCTAAAAATACGAAAGAATCGTAAGAATAGGTTTTCTGGGAAGGGTTTCCCGATGTCCAAGAAGGTTCAGAGGAAGAGTCTCTCCGAACTTTTGAGCTTGGAGAATTTGTGGTAGTGGTAGAATGGTTCGCAAAGTCCGAACAAAATTTACCACAAGCTTCCATTCTCGAGAACAACAAGAGGTTTGTGGATTATGATGTAGGCAGAAGTGTGTGGTATTCGTTGATTGCTTAGTTTCTACGCACAAACCAAACACAATACAAAGATTTCTTTCACCAACTCACATAGTGAAGGCCGTAAGAGTTCGGCCAATTATCTTGTTAGTTTTATTTGGCGAGAATTCAAGTCTTGCAAGCCGTTTAAACGAGCTGTTAGGTGCCAATATTTCCTTAAAAACTGTCCCGAGTTCGTACGACTAGTTGCATCCACTTACAGTCAGTATAGGTGTAAGTACAGACCGTGAAACGGCTACCCGTATTCCTTAAGGACGGAGCCTTGCGCAGTGTCCTTTAAATCACCCACTTTGCTAAGGAAGTCCGGACCGTATAACGGCTACCCATATTCCTCACTGAGAAGTAGCTAATCGTTTTTAAAATCAGTAGTCTTTATGAAAATCTTGGCTTGGTTCTATCCTAGTGTGCATCTCTCTCCTCGCTGCAAGATAAAATCAAACAATGTCGGGGTTGCTCCCCCGCAGAAAATTTTGATTTTATGTTTTTTTAAGATCGGCTTTGTTTAGCAGTCCCAATTTTAATGAGGTGATCACTGAGAAATTAGATGAGCACAAATACACGTCTACCGTCCAGTCCCAATTTCCTTTAAAATTATATAATAAAACAAGAGGGAGGAGTTCGGGAAAAGCTGATGCACGCGAAAAACGATGATGTATGCTCAGTTAGAAGACTTACAGTGCCTCCTCGCAATCTCCATGTGGGATGCTAGACAGAATTAAAAAATTTATTCTAAATGAAATGCAAGCCGATGAAAAACCGCACCTAAGCAGAAAGTTTTATTAGCGGGAAGAATTGATTTAAATTTTAGCAAAATTGAACGATCTATGTGCGTCTCAATTAAAGTACAGTGTGGCTTAGATCCTACGAGCACAAGCAAAAATATAGATGCTCTGAGAGTCGTATGTGCAGGTCTATCCTAATCGCCACTCAAGTCGGGCCCCACCCTCACCGGAGAGTGAAACAGGCCACGACACACCACAGAATAAAGTCAGAGGTCTTTCTACACACGCGAGAATCCAAACGGACACCGCTGTAAATAAGCAATTAATTACAAAAATTTAGAAATTGCAGGAATTAAAAACCTAGACTCTACGCTCTCTCACGACTCGACTCGATCTTAATAATTTCAATTGCGATTTTTGCAAAAGTCGGTGAAGTTGCGTCGGTTCTTGAAAAACCGCTCCACGTACAAAGTACCTCGCAAAAAAATAAGAGAGAAAATGTAAGAGAGTAGCTCAAAAAGATATGAAAAATAAGTGCTGAAAATAAATTGTAGGAAAAAATGGAATTTACAATTAATCTCGTGGTTTTATGTTTATTTTACTTGGGCAAGTCTCAAGGTCGATCACAAGGAGGCAAAGTAACAACTTAGAATTAAGTCTATCAAAATTCGTGTTCGGTTTTCGAGGCGGTCTTTTTTTAGATATTTTCGATGTAATAAAAGGTGCAACATGCAAATTCGGTCTATTTTAGGGGATAAAATGTAAATTTCGATCAGACGATGTCCGAAAAATATGAAATTTGGCCACAATGTAAAATACGATGAAATGAGTGCATTGTAATTTTTTTGGAATTTTTAGATGCAATATGAATTTTTTTGAATTTTAAATGCAACAGAATGAATTTCAATATTTAATTATAATAAATACTAAACCCATTTATCTTCAAGGATCAAAATTATCTAAGATCTATCACTAGATGAAGAATCTCAGAAAAATCCTAAACCTCGAAAATCTGAGGTTAATACCTATTTAAAAATTAAATACTAAAATATGCAAAATGATTTTTACAAGGCAAAATATGCATGCAAATACAAATCTTTTTGGGCACAATGTCAAGCACAATTAATTGTACAATATGTAATTTTTCGGGGATTTTTAGAGCAACGGTTAATCAATTATGAATTTCAGAGCAAGAAATGGATAAATTATGCAAATTTCTACAAAACCATCAATTATTAATTAACCATTAATCACAAAATTGTCCACAATATGTCAAAGTGTAGAGAATTAATTGACAAACAACATGCTATTTTTGAATAAATAAAATGATGTAAAGTAGAGGTCCAAAACAGAGGGGCAACACAGGGTTATTTATGCAATAATAAAAAATACAAAAGTGCAATGGGGTTTTCTGTAATTACCAATAATAGAGGGGGGTAATGCTGCAAAATATCCAAGTGGCACATGACAGGCACGTGCCCTTGGAGGCGGGGGCTGAGGCGCGAATTAGTGAACCTCCGGGGGGTCTCCAGTAAATCACCCAGAGGTCACATGCGCAGCACGTGACCTGAGCTTTGGCGTGATAAGGGGGAACTCCAGGGGTATTTTGGCATGATGTCCCCTCGCTCACGTGCGAATCACGTGAGGAGGGTCTCGGTCCAGGGGACCAGCTGCTGTGGAGAGGAAGCGACGGAGGAAGGCACGGTGGGCCAAGCGCCTGGAGGTGCTTCTGGAGCGGTCGAGGCGGTGGCTGGCCGTTGGCGGTGCGGAGGAGATGGGCCAGCAGGCGAAGTAGCGGAGGCCTCTCTCTGGCCGACACACGGCCAAGAGCGAGGCGAAGTGGAGGAGCCTATGGTGGAGCAGGGGCGTACAGCTAGCGAGGTGTTCGCAGCGGAGACCGGAGATGAAGTGTCGGGGATGGAGGTGAAGCGGTGGCAGGGGCGGCGATGATAGACAGAGCGAGAGAGAGAGAGAGTACCTGGAGATAAGGGCTCGACGGCGTCGCAGGGCCGGAGCAGAGCAGCGGCTCGAAGGCGGAGCTGCAACGAGGAGCGGAGAGCTTCTCGGATCACGCCGGCGAAGATGGTTGTCACGGTCACCTGGAGAACGGCTTATGGTAGAAGTCGACGGAGTGGAGTTGGTTAGATAGGATCGGGCGGCCGGCGATGGAAGGTTGAGCGCGAGATTTGGGGGTTCGCTGGCAATGGAAACAATAGTCGCAGATTGATTGAAGAGATCTGGAGATCGCATCGAAGAAGGAAGGAGATCGGAGATGTATTCGGGGCGACGGCACGATCTGTGATTCGCGGCGAGGAGGGGATTCGATCGGCGAGATTCGCGGGGAAGGGGATCCGCGGCGGAGAAATCCACGGAGGCTGCGCCGATTTGGAGAAGGGTTGAGGAGGACGACGCACATGCACCGTCCGATCGAGCGTGATCGGATGGCGCCTGTCGCGCCATGTGGCAAGCCAGGGGGAGAGAGCGGGCACGTGCGGAGCACGTGCCTAGGAGGCACGTGCGACGCACGTGCAGGGCCATTTATTAATTTAATTTTTTTAATAAAAAGTTAATAAAAATGCCAAAAAATGACTGACACGTGGCGGTACCAGGTGCTGCCACGTGTCAGCACCAGATAATTCAGGAAATAAATATTTTATAATATCAATAAAAAATAGTAAATGACCTCGGATCAAAAAAATTTCTTCATAAAAATTGCTCGTCTCGATGAGATCTACAACTTTCATGAAGACATCAAAACCAAAATCGATCATTTGCACAAAGTGGTATTTTTGGGGTATCCCATATACATAGAACAACTTGATTTTGGGGTTTTGTAATTTTTATGTCATTTTTAGATCAGATAAAAATCCGAAAAATTACGGTAAAATCAAAGATAAATAAAGACACCTTAATCTAATTTTTTGGATTTTTATTAATAGGTTAAATAAGTATATAAAATAATAGGTCAAAAACCGCTAAAATACACAATATACAAAAGAGGCCCAAAACCCAACTTTCACATATGAGCTCCGATTCACTTGAACTTGGTCTCATTTTGAAGGTAATTGAATGTACATTAGTTCAAAAGTGAGTAGGATTAAATCGGACATTGGATGAGGTAGATATGAGGTTTTTAGTCCGGAAATCCTGAAACTAGGGTTTGGGTTTTTGGTCCACTTATTTGGGTTAGTTATTTTTTTTGTATTTTTCATTTATTCTTGTTAGTGATATATACATAATGGAGGTGGTTTGTGTCACTCGGAGTTAGCTTGAATGAGTTAAAAATCGGGGAAGTTAGGCTATTTATAGGTCATTTTGGCTTGGATTTTTGGCTTCTTATTTTGTGCAGATTTGTATGCTAAAATGCAATTCTTATGAAATCATGCATGAATGCTAATTATACAGAATAGATGCTAAAATGCTGTTGATTTTAAGGGATTTGAGCTTAATAAATGAGATTTAGAGTGATGAATTCGAGATTCATCAGTCATATGTATGGAAAGCATAGAAGTATAATAAACTCTTTGACTTTCCTTCTAATCTTGGGTCCAACCCATGCTTCCATTACGCTCCATTCATCTATAAACAACAATTGCTTAAGACGAAGGATCTCTCATATTAAATTCAAAAGATGTCAATATAAGAGTATTTCGACATTTTATACATGCTTTATTTAATTCATACAATATGAATATTATGAAGCTTCATGAATGACTAGAGTATATATAGTAGAATAATGACACTCATCGTATCTACATATATCTGAACTCTTAAAATAATTGGTTCATGTAGGTACTCAAACATTTTGAGTAGATCTTCTCCTATAAAGCTACCATTCTGCATAATGCAGAGAACCATGTCATTCGTGATTAAATGTCAAGACCACACATGTATGCCAGAACATCTTCTTAGATTTTATAAGGATTATTTGACAATTGCGATCATCATCGACATGTCACTTCCAAAGTACATTCGATGAGATCAAGACTATAGAGACACACAAACCCTAGGGTTGTGGTCCTATTGTCTATTTAATTGCCATTCCTCATTATTATGAGGAAACTTGCACATTGCAACCACATACATTATGTATCCAACTTCAAGTACAATATCTTGATCATGGATCCAATCCATGATATTATACTGATAATTATTGAGTATTCTACTGAGTGTGTTTAATGAAGGATAATCTGAAAATAAGAAATTTGCATTAGTGTATATATTTTATATATACATATTTTACTTTGATTCAGGATTTTTTATATCAAAGTTTTCTTGCCTTGTCAACAATGAAAGTTCATTCCCTTGATCATTTTCAATGTAAGAGATATACTTACCATTATATCTCAAGCAAGATTTGGGATCTCCTTTCTTATCTTTGTCACATCCCAATAATATGAGAACCTGTGACTCCGATAAAAAGAAGTGGGAACACATTCTTCATTGCAAGTCCAACTTGCATTTCCCAATTCGATCTTTAACACCCGCGCCCTCCACCCCTAAGGTGATGTTGACTTGTTATTAATTGAACCAACCGTCAATAGGATTAGAACTCGTTATGCACAATCCAATAATGCCCTAATAATATGAGGACCCGGTATTAGGGTCATTACGTATACAACATTACTCTTTTGAGAAGCAAAGAGCCCGATCCAAATGCGCTTGCATACAGGAGCTATCACTTCGGACATGTGTCTCCTACATACAATCCTTGACGACGGAACCCTTCGCCTTGATGGGAGACCATGGATGTCACTTACGTGATCCTCCACCTCATATTCAAATTTAATTAATTATCATGAATCACATTCATATAATTAGTTCTTCAAAGAGAAATACACATCTATCATAATAGAGTATATTAAATTGGATATAATTTATTTAATATCATTAAATCAATTATCATCCAATTTAATCATCAAACTTGATTGTTACTTGAAATAATGGTATTATCTTAAAGTACGTATTATTAAAATTTTAATAATTAAAAAATACATCATGTTCTCTCAAGCATCATCCATTCCCTACCCGCTGTCATGGACAGTACCAACGAGAGTGGGACAGACCGTACACGGTGCAACCTGCTACCCCAACGCTCCCCGACTAGACATCATATCCGCCTCGGGAAAAATAATGCCAAGTCAATCACTTTGTAATTGAGATGATCATCGGTTTTTCAACCAAAATTATACTATATAGTAATAATCAATACCACTTTGATTATAAGGAAATTTGCTAGACAAATTCTCAAAACCTATTCAAGTAGCAAGTTTGATGAAAGTGTATTAAGTAACCAATTGGTGATCTAGATCATATCTAATCATTTATTGGTTGAGGCAATGTCATTTAAGGGAAAATTATTGTAATATTTCCCAACTATTATTTATAATTATTCTAGGAAATTAACCATCAATTTCACAAGTTTCTTAAATGACAATCACAAAGTTCATGGTTGAGTACGTAATTTTCAGCAGTGACCCCTACTCACTAAAATTAACATATCTCATTCATTTTAAATTGAAATTAAGCAAAATAAATTTATAAAGTTTTACAATTTTATTTGTAACAGAACTCAAGTGATAAACACACATTTTCAGGCGTTTTAAAACCATAATTAACTCCTTAATTACGTCATTACTCGTCATTCCTGGAACAATGGACATATGGTTATTAAAAATATCATATCTTGAGTTATCGGATTCCAAATCACGCAAACTCAAATCCTACTATTTCCTTATTTAATGGAGAACATTATTAAAGTGATATTTTTGTATTTGAACATTTTAAACTGGGCGTGTCACAAAACAGGTCTGTGAAAATTGAAATGATAAAATCTTCACAAACACTAACGAACCCAAATCTTCTACGGTTTATGGATCCAATCCAAAACCTCCAACCTAAAGCTCTGATACTACTTAAAGGATATCAGGAAATCCTCAAGCACATCAAGGAAGCATGAGGATCGCATCGAATGCGATCGGGAGCGACTTGTCGCACTAGTTGCTCGATGCAGCGGAATTTAAAAATTTGTAAATTGATGAAACCACATGATCCAAGAACATTTCTCGGATCGTTTCATATAAACCACAATAGGTATTAAGATTACCTCTTGAAGCCTGGTTGCGATCGAGTCTCTAAACCAAGGGACCTTCTGTCTCAAGTCCGATCCAACGGAGGAGACGCTTGCGAGCGTGTTGATGAGACGCGTGCTCCTCGCAATCCATGTTGATGATCCAAGCGGCGGATCTCCTGATCTCATCACACGAGATCTAACATCTTCTTCACGAGCGACATGCACTGAAGGAGATGGAGATCCACTAGTAGATGATCCGACAGTATAACGACGATGTTGCAGCAATAACGACTCTCACAATGGCTCCATGGTGGATGGCCACTATAAGAGAGAGAGAGAGGCTTGGAGTATGGAGAAAGAGAGAGTGAGCATTCATTAATCGTGTATTCAGAAGAGCAAGGGGTGCCTTTCTTATATAGGGTTTTGGGAGTCCATGGATCCCAATCCATGGACATCACACAATCAATGGGTGAGATTGATTTGTTTTTCTTTCAATGGCTATGATCTTGTTGTAAAAACACAACAACAATTAATTTAATTTATATTAATATATATTGATAAATCAACATATCTAAATTCAAATCAAATCAATTAATTATCCTTGTAGATAATTAGGAGATAAACACTATCCCTTAAAAAGGGCGTCGGCTACCAACATCTCATGAGATCTCATTATCTCATTAGATCTCATTATCTCATAAGATACGATTATCATGATATCTCCAAGATTTACAACAACAATTGCTGTAAATTATTTCACAAAAATAATTCATAATCATCTTGTGAAATATTGCAATCATGCCATTGGAAAAATGTGAATCACATTCACATTCCAAAACAAAATGTAAATTATATTTTAATTAATCATCCAATGTGAATCCAATTCACATCAATAATAAATTAACAAATATAAATCACAATATGCTCTCTCTCTAATATATTATAAATCACATTTATAATATATATGATTAATATGGATAGTGCTATCGACATTAGGCATATCAATGATAATTAAATCACATTTAATCATCTTGGATCTCTTTTCTCATGTGCCCAAATAACATGAATCACATTCACATTATTCACATATTTGATAATTAAATCCCATTTAATTATCTTAGATACCTCTCCTTATAATATGAATCAAAATTCATATTATTCATGATAAGTAAATCACATTTAATTATTAAATAGAGCTTTGTTCTTAATTAATTAGCTGCATATTTCCATTTATACTGCATAATTAGCATTCATGCATGTGTAAACAATATCTGCATTTTAGCATTCATATTTCCATTAAACAAGGAGCCAAAAATCACTTGTACATATTCACATGTATATGACTAAATTCTCCTATTTGTATATATATTATACTAATCCCAAATCTAATAAAATCAACTCTGTAGTATATATATTACTAACACTAATAAATGAAAAATACCAGAAAAATACTAACTTGAATAATTACCCAATAAAACCCCAAACCTAGTTAGAGACAGTAGACCTTAGAATGCACATATCTCTCTCATGCAACCTCTAATTTAGGTCTCACTTTAAATTAATATACATTCAGAGACCTTCAAAATTAGACCAATTCCAGTTAAATCGGAGCTCGTATGCAAAACTTGGGTTTTGGGACCCCAATGTACACTATATGTATGTATATTTGTACCCTTGTATTTTAGTACTTTATTGACCTCATTTCTGTTTTTGGTCAACATAAACTTGTAGTCTCATCGAGATCTACAACTTTAATGTTTTGAGTTTTTTTCCAAATTCGGCCATCTTCTCCCCCTTATATCACTTTCTTTTCCAGCCATCTAGATTGGGCCACGTGGCGTCCTCTGATTGCGCCACACAACCCACTGATCCGCCCGCTACGTGCCTTGCCACTGTGTCGTCAGATCGTACTCACCACAGTCAGATCTAGGCCCTTCATACCGCATCACCTCACAGCCGTCCGATCAAGGCCCAGATCAAATCTGAGCCGTTCTCCAGCACCACCCTCTCCTAGCGCCACGCGTCACACTCATAACCACCCGATGGTTGCCCCTTCCTTCAAATCTTGGCCACTCAATCCTGCCTGAACCCCAACCCTTGGATCATCATCCAAGATCTCATCAAATCCACTCATTTCCGCCTCCACCTCATTGCGCCACGTGGTTCACCATATGCCGCTAGATCACTTCCATCTATGCCATTCATCTCACTCTAAATCCTGACCATCCGATCTTACGCCAGATCTCATCTCCACCTCTCATCAGTGCCACTCATCCGCTCGCCACGTGTCACTATGTCCTTTGATCTTGACCCCCGGATATAATCCTACCCGTTCCCACGTGCCCATCTCCTGACTGCTGGATCACAAGATCCAATGACCATGACATCATCTTCCTCCTCCGGCCGCCTTCCTCGCGCACGTCGCCCACTTTGCCTACTCGTTGGCCCCTTCCTATTTTGTCCGCCTCTACATCCACCATCTCCACCAATTGATCATTGCACAATGAAGCCCTCACTCCCTTCATCTTTGCTAGAGGCCACTTCCACCATGATCCCCTCTTCTTCGCTCCACAAACCCCACTCTAACCTCGTCTTCCATCGCCTGTACCTCCACCTTATGCCTATAAATTCCCCATCTCCGACCAACTTTCGATCATCCGCCCTTGCAAGAGAGAACCTAGAGCTCCCCTTTACCTATCAGTGACAGTTATTTGGGCTTAGAAGCGAGCGACGACAGGTTCCATCTCCGACGAGATCCACGACAAACTCTGTCATGTCGCAGCTCCTCCGAAGGGCTGCATGAGATCGGGACGCTACCGACCTTTGAGAGAAGACCAAGAAGCTCTTCTTTGAGCTTCTGACCCCAGGTAGACCCCTCCATCATCTTCTCCGATCTCCATCTCCTTTCTTCGCATTTTTCTCTGATTTTATTCCGCCGCTCTGATCGCTTCCATCCTCGCCTGACCATCCCTTGAGCTCCTCCTTGGATCCCCCATCTTCACTAGCTAGTCCATCTCCTCTGATAGCGCCTTGTACTTCACTCCGATCATAACTCCGCCGGTCACGGCAGAATACCACCTCCGACCGTCACCACTACACGCCTTAGGTCTCACCACACTCACACGCCTCCCATAAACACGATGCACATGCTTTTTGGCATAGAATAACCCTGCAGGTACTCCTATCTTCACTGATCAGAACGTCATTGGAGCGTCACTTGAGCTTCGACAAACCCAAAAATCATTGAAAAATATAAAAGAAAACTCATAAAAATAGAAAACCCCAAAAACCTTTACAAAAATTTATAAAATCCGTAAAAAAATATAAAAATTGTGTTTTATGTTCCAGAATTTTCTTTAATGTATTATCTTTACTTTAAAATTAATTTGGATAATTTTTGTCGTTGATTTATATTTTTCATTTCCATTTTAGTTTCGGCCATTATTTTTTCACTATTTTGAGTGTTTTTTACTTTAAAAATACCAAAAAAAATAGAAAAATATAAGAAAATCATAAAAACATTAGAAAAACATAAAAAGTATAAAAATATTTTATTTCCTATATTTTGAACATTTTTGCCTCTTTTTATCTCTCTCTCATCTCTCTTGTATATATATCCTATATAGTTTTATTTCCCTTTTAAAAGAAAAAGGAAAAAATATAAAACATAAAAAGAAAATATAAAATCAGAAAATTAATATGATATCAAAAAAAATAAAAAAATACAAAATTACAATTGATCACTTTCATTATTGAGCATTGATTGCCTCGATCTACCTACTTGTTCCATGTGTTCGACCTCTACATGCTTGCACACTATACACATTCATTGTAGAGTTATAATAAATTTTAACTCCACATCTTGCTTTTCGTTACTTGATCATTGTTGTGGGTTAATTGTTGACTGAATTCCATATTTTGTGTGGTCGCCAAAGCGACTGTGTCTCCGCTCTTTGTGAGACATATTTAGACCGCCGGACTTTTGGGTCTCAGATTTCGTGTGGTTGCCACAACGACTCTGTCTCCGCCTTGTGTGAGACATATTTAGATCCGTTTGGACTTAGCCAATTTAAATTTCTTCTCACTTAGTATCGGAACCACCGAGCCGCGAGAGTTCTCCATACAACGCTTGCAGGACCCATTGTGGTGGGCACTGAGGAGACTCCAAGACCGGATACTTCGGTTCCATTCTAAGTCATTAACATCGGTTCTTTACGCTAATAGCAATTTCTAAAATTTTAGGGCTACTTCATCGGCTTGCATTTGCATATATATATATATATATATGTTTCAATTCTGCTGAGCATCTTTGCATGAAGAGTGCTGGAGGTAAGGTGAGCATTTCTCTTTAGCATACATCATTGATTTGCCGCTTGCATTGCTTTTCCTACTCTTCCTCTAATTTTGATCACCTAGGTGCTTAAAGGAATGGATTCCTCGATAGGATCATGTATTGCTCACTAAAAATCCAAAAAAGTGATAACCAATAAAATTGGGACTGCTAACATTACGTGGCCCTAAAATCAACTAAAAAAATCTTGTATTGGTGCGAGTAATCCCCTCATTGTCTTCATTTTTACATGCTCGCGCACACACTAAGGATTAGTGCCAAAATCCCATTCAGCCCCCTAAGTGTTTGTGCAACATTTTGACTTCTCACCTAACTCTAAAACAGACAAGATAAAAAGACCGTTCTTTTACGGTCTCTACCAAGTTGAGTAGGTAAATTGAGGGTTTGTATTGTGTGAGTTTGCTTGTGATTGCTTGTGTGTATCCTAGATCGCTTATGCGTGTTTGTGCCTTCTTCTCATTTCTCTTGAATTGACCACTCTGCTCTCCTGATCCCCGCCTTTTGTTTCGATATGGCCGACTGGAGTGATTTTTGTCCGACCTTCGTGGATCCCTCGTATCCTCCATTCGGTCCACCTCACTTTTTCAGGAGGACTGCCCTCCTACTTTGTACATATCCACCTCAGCCACAGTATCAACCCTCGGACTTCTACCCACATCCACCACCTTCTCTATATTCTCCACCTCCATATCCACCCGAGAATGATCTGTTGGAGTCACCTCCCTCGATCTCCACTCGTGCTATCTTGAACCGAATGATAGAGCACATTAACTCGATGACCGGTGATCTTGCATTTTGAGAAAAAAAACCAGATTAATGCTCCATTCATTGGGGTTACGGATTCACTTGTGGGTAATCATGAGAGATTACAATCGCCCAAAACACAAAAAAATGAGAAAAATTTAAAAAAACCAAAAAATTTTGGGAGCTGCACGATCGAGCCAACTTGTGAGGAGAGGGGATAATTGCCCAATCATTTGACGACACATACATTCACACATTGTCCCACCTCTGACCCCGAGGATGCCACTGTACAGACTGCTCTTGGCATTCCTCATGTACAGGATGATTTTGATCTCCTCCCTTGTATGAAGGAGGTCCAAAAATTCAAAAAAAAATGATATCTGAACCTGAAGTGGTGGCCGTTATTCATGAGATCATCCAATCCCCACTTCAGCAGGCCATGACCCAATATTTGCTCCTCTTCCCAAGAAGAGAAAGCGGAGAAGCAGAACTGAGCTTCATATCTTGACCATGGCCACTGCTCATGCCATCACACATCGTCCCATCCATATGAGAAGGAACACAACTACCCCCTTCATCAGTTGCACCATCTCTAACTTCACTTGTGATCACACTGTCCTAGACGGCGGTGCTTCGATTAGCATTCTACCCTTCTGGTTGGTACAATATCTTCACTTAGGGCCTCTCGAGAAAACCAAGATGATCGTTCAGTTTGCTGATGGATCAATAAAGAGGCCGAAGGGTATACTAGAAAACACTGTCATTTCGATTCAGGGCATGAGCTACAAAGTTGATTTTGTCGTATTAGCCATGGAGACCTCCACAGGGGAGCCCTCTCCAATCATCCTGGGACGACCATTCCTCGCCTCTGCGAGGGTCGTTATTGACTATGGATCAAGAGAGATTCGCTTCCATCCTGTTGACGAGAGCAAGGTGACCACCACCGCATCCACTACCGAGCAGAGACCTGCACCTAATGCGCCTTCACTGATTCTAGCTGACTCCGAGGCCTATGACCTAACTGACGATATTAGAGAAGTTTGCTTTATGACCGCTGATGAGACCCGAGAAATCCTCCAAAGGGCGGAAGACTCGGAAAGCATAGACCTTGAAGTTCCTCCTTCAGGTGTGTGGCGATGTGTTGATGAAAGCCGTGGGATTTACGTGATTGATACAATAGAGCGGAGGGCAGACACCAAGACTAGAAAGGACAGACCTGGTTTGACTACTTCCCCTTATAAGTCCATTCCTGGTCACTCAAATGTGATTGAGATTGAGGCCGATTTTGATCTTATCACTTTTATTCAAGAAGTCGGGCCTTTTGATGAAAAAGATGATCTGGTTGAGATTCTTGAGGATGAACTGAGTTCGACTACTTCCACTGATGACTTCGTTCCTTTTGGTTTTGACCTGGACAAGACCTCGCAGGATGACTCTGACTTTACTTTTTCACTGACGATGAGTTTGTTCCTTTTCACTTCGATATCGGCGAGACCCCTAAGGGCGAACCTAGCCATACTAATTCCATTGACCAGTTCGTGCCTTTTCGATTTGACACCACTGAGGACCTACACCAGGTCGATCCTGATCGTCTTCCGTCCACCATGGACCCCGATGTTGACCTACACCACACTAGATCCATTCCTCAGCGGTTCCGCAAGAAGGTTTGCTTTCAACCTTCTTGACCATTTGTATATCCACTCTGTTGTATATTCGCTTTTGTGTACCTCCGTCTCTCTCCCATTTCGCTCAATCACCCATTCTCACGTGTGCCTTGATTAGGACGTACTTTATCTTAAGTATGGGGGGTGAATGAGCCGAGTGTTCATTCATTTTTCTGTTTCATTACTCCTGTTATTACCTATACTTAGGGCTTCTTTTACCCTAAGTATAGGGGGAGTGATGTGTACATCAATCTCTATCTTCTTCCATCTTCTGATCTCTTTTCTTCTTTTCTTCTTTTCCTTTTCTATCTTCTTTATCTACCGAAAAAGTGTCTCCCTTTTTGTCAGTCTTCTATATTTAGGACGTACTTTGTCCTAAGTATAGGGGGGTGTGCACCCCGAGTCGTTCTATTCTTTTTTATCCTCTCCATTGTCTCATCTTCTTGTCTATACTTAGGGATATCTTACCCAAAGTATAGGGGGAGACAGTCTGAGTACGATCCCAACCTTGACCCTCCATGCTTTGTGTACAGTCTGCTATACTTAGGATTAATTGATCTTAAGTATAGGAGGGACGGTCAACTTCTCATTCATTCAGTCATTCATTTGTTTGTTATTCTTTAGACTTTTCTATACTCAGTACGAGTTATGTCTTCTTTTTTCTCCCTGATCTATGAGGACATAGCTCAAGCTAAGTATAAGGGGGTCGTATATACTTTAGCCAGAACTCATACTTTCGTATTTTAAATAATAAATATGGCTAATTATACTTAAAATGCCTTAAAAACCTTAATAAGAAGATGTTGATTATTCCTCAAATTGTTTTTGTAGTTACTGATTAATAAATCAAATGAAAATGTTTTTTCGCAAAATGTTTGAAAAATAATTTGAAAATCTTTGTGAAAAATCTTTTGAAAACTATTTAAGAAACGTTTTGTTACATGTTTTCAACCTTTGTAAAATCATTTAATTTGTAAAATTTATTTTCTTTATATGAAATAAAAATGTTTCAAAAACTATTTGCAAAATGATTTGAAAAATGGTTGCAAAAATATTTGAAAAATCTATATATACCATTTGGAAAACCTTTGCAAAATGATTTGCAAATTTGTGTACATGTTTGTAAAATTCTGTGTAAAAATTATTTTGGACTATAGTTTTCAAAACTGTTTGAAAAAACCTTTGTCAAATAAGTTTGAGGAATATATACATCTCTCTAAAATTCTTTATGTATATATCTATAAAATTGACCACTTACCCTTTGTAAATCCTTAAAATCTAATTCATGTAAATAAAAGATGCATCCCTATGTAAATATTTGTACCTAGCTTTTAGCCAAAACCTTTTCTTTTCAAAAATCCCAAAAAACATTTGCAAAACTAAAATACCAAAAACATTTGAAAAATATTTTTGAAAAACCCAAAAAATGCATATGTGTCATCTTTTACAAAATTCATAAAAAGTTCAAAATCTTTGAAAATTGCATCAAAAAAATATATTGTCTGCATTCTGCATAGTATTTTCATAGCATTCACATTTTTCAGATTGAGTTTGATAGTTGAACGAGTTTAAGTAAAATCCGAAGATTGGAGCTTGGTTGGACCTTAAATCTATTTAATTAACAGTAACCTTATAGGAGCTAAAATTGAGGTACTTCAGGTCTAGTTGACTTAATTCTTTGATGATGCTGCAAAAATCCGATTGTGGCTTTTAATGTTATAAAATTCTGAGTGTAGAAAAGCCGCAAAGAGATCCCAGTCGATCAAACAAAATTTGGTTTTTAGAGAATAAAAACCTACACTATTTATTTATCCAGGTAAGTGTGCATGGGTCGAACTCAAGGAGGCAGAATAGAGTGCTTTGATTTTTTAAGAGAAAATATTTGTGATTATTTTATCTCTTCTTAAAGTGATCAGGGAGAAAACTACATTTTTTAGGGATTTTTTATTTTAAATTTTTATTTGATTTTATTCTTTTCCAATTTTTATTTATTTTTCAAAGTGGAATTTTTCACACAATTTATTTATGATATAATAGGTGGAATATATGTGAAAATAGATGAACTATATAATAAGTAAAAAAATCGAGCAACAGGCTCGGACAACACACGAAAACAAACTAAAACATGGTCGGTTTGCGACGAATCAAAACACGGTAAAAACACGTCGAAAATTCGCAAAAACTATTGAAAATCTCGCGGAGATAGTTGTGTAACTACCTCAAGAAAATCTACAAAACAAATGAGGTCAAAACTAGGTCCAAAAATTCCCCTACAGCCCAGGGGTATAAGCACAAGAAAAAGTATCAAAAAAGTTCTGCAATAAGGTCCTTACATGGGCTGAAATGTAAAGAAAACAAGTAGTTTTACATTTAGGTCCCTGCGGAGGGACCTAAATGCAAATACTAGAAACCTTCTGGAGCGCGTTTGAATTACTGGAAGTCTTCCGGTTTAATGTGCAAATTTTCTACTGCTTCGGATGGACAGCGGAGATTTGATGCTGAGGCGCTGATCGGACGCTCCCGCGCACACCACGTGTCGCAAGCCTGTGCGACCTGGAGTTCTTGAGGTGTTCTTGAATCTGTTGCGCATCTGCCTATGAAGGCTTCTTCCCTGATTTCTCTCCGGCGAACGGCAGCGAACTTGGACCTCCTGCGGGGCCAGAGGGTTAGCGCCTCTAACCCTCGAGCTCGCCCATGGTGGATGATGGTCGGAAATGGCTCGAAGCGGCTGCTACAGGTTGACGAAGATGGAGGTCCACTGATACTGGCAGCTGATGGAGATGGATGCACCTTCTTTGAAGACAATTTTCTTGATGATTGAAGCTTCCAAAGGTCTTGAATTTGCTCCAAATGAGAGATGGATCTGCAAACAACAAGTTTATATGCTCGATTCTCAAGGAATCATCCAAGGGTTAAATATTTGCAAGATCAAAACATGGTGTCCAGACTTAATGAAATCAGACGCGCGAAATATAAGAAAAAGGGAGCGCGATTCGATTGAGTTTCGAACAAAATGAAGGTTGATTTCGATTGAGCGTTTAAGGTGAATGATTAAACTAACTAATGACGGGATTAGCCACGCTAATCGTGGCACGAAAATCGAGATAGAATTTGACAAAGATGGAGGAGGAGGTCTGGGATTCTAGAGGTGTATTTACCTCTAAGGCCGCTCGACGGTCGACCTTTGCCGGAGCTGGACGCGGCGCGATGGTGGCAATGCAAGGCTGCCAAGAGCCTTGGAACCTCCTCCGATGAACCCTCTTCCACGCTAGCTGGTCGCCGAGTGCTGTCACCACCAGAACGAGGCGGAGCAAGGTGGAGAAGACAGGGGATCGACCACTGGAGCTGGGGCTTCAGGTGGTTGGAAAGTTAGTTAGGAATGGCAGACTTTAGGGGCTTTTATAGGGAAATTTCGTGCTCCCCAAGTTAAATCCAAGTGTGGTCGTGGATCTTGGTAGTTAGAAGATGAAATCCAAGGGTGTAGCTCGTCGGAAGAAGTTATAATGCACACGAGATAATTCAGTGAAGTTGGTCGGTTGAAACAAAAGGTCTAACAGATTTCTTGAGGAAGATGAACAAGGTGCTGACACGTGTCAGCACCTGGTTGGCCAGGTGTGAAAATTCTTTATAAATTCAATATTAAATAGTAGATAAAGTTATTTTAATTAGGTATAAATATAAGAAATGTAAATAATTAAATAATCTTAATAATGGAATAATTACTTTTTATAAATAATAAATATTATTCGAAATATAAATAGTATATTAATAAATATGTATATATAAATAGGTTTTGGATTTTTAATTTAATAAATAATTAACTAAAAATTAATTTTATATTTTCTTGATTATTATAACAATAAATAAGAGTTGTGTGAATTTTTAGGGATTTTAATAAATTAATTTTCATATATTAAAAAATATATGTATTAGTTATCTAGTTCATTTTTACCTCTAATTTAGGGTTTTTAATTTTATTAAAATAATAAATAATCTCCAAAAATTATGAAATAAATCAAGGTTAAATTACAAGATCATGAAATTAATTAGAAATTATAAAATTAATAAAGCTATAAATAATGTGTGCTACCTAAAATAAATAGCCCAGAAACTCCGTTGTCATTTGGTCCCAAAACCGACTTTTTGCAAACGGACTCCGAATTCGATGAAACCATCTCTATTAATTAGAGAATATTATTTTAAGAACTTTAAAGGTGAGTAGAGTGAAATTAGAGTTCATATGAAGAAGTTATGATGTTCGGAAGTTGAGAATTTGACAATTTATAAGTAGGATTTCTTGGTATATATACTAGGTAATATTTTCAACTTATTTTTATATTTTTATACGCATTTTTAGAAATAATTAGGAAAAGAGTTTAGTGAAAAATATGAACATATGAATTAATTAAAATTCATTGAATTTTTGTATTTATTTAATAATTAGTGATATAAATATATAGTGGGGTTTAATTTATTTTTAGGGTTTTCTTTCCTTATCTCCTCCTACTTATTGGTTTGTCGACCAATCCATGCTAACTTGGTCTCAGGGTTTAGGTTATATAAGTATACCTTGCAGTTACATTTATATTTCTAAGCCATATTGTACATATTTACATATTCACAATCTGCCTTCTTTTCTTTATTTTTAGTCTTTTATTTATTAACATGTTTTTATGCTTAAAAGTGAATATTTATTCATGAATGAAATTTGAATAGAAGATGGGAATTAATGAATTTTTACATGTATTTGTTAAGGATTTTAAGACAAAATGTGACAGAAAAGTTAATGAATCATGGATTCATCAACCCCCTATACTTAAACTTTGCTAGTCCCTTTGCAAACACTTATTTGAAAAATGAAAAAAATAAGAAAGTTAGAATGAATTTGTTTTCCTAAACCAGTTCATGAGAACAGACAAAGGACAGAGCTCGATCGGGCCTGAAACTAGCATTTTGTCGGAGCCTTAACTAGGATTAGGATTTTATCCTCAACAGTCCTCAAGTTCCAAAAATCCTTATTCGAGATCACTTTATCGGTTATTTCAAACTCACTTATTCATATCGCAAACTCTATCATCCTTGAAGTCAACTTGTACAGTGGGTGAATTGATTTAGCTCTTCCTGCTTAGAGAACCGAAGAAACCGTCCATCCCGGCTATACACTTCTATTGCTTCCTTATCCAGCTACTATTTCCTCGGGGAGGGAGGTATTCCCTTCTGAGGTCAGTTCGTGCTATGTCCACAATCGAATATAGAGAAAAGATAGAAGAATGAGAAAAGAAGTGGAGTGCGACCAGTGTAGACGCATCTCCTTGTGAAGCTCAACCAGTGTAGCTAAGTCTCCACTAAGATGTGCATGCATTTTTGGTGGAAGCTCGGACCATTGTGGTCGTATTTGTATTTGGTGGCTTCTTCTTTGATTTGACTTTGTAATTTGCTTGCACTACATTCATCTTTTTGTGCCTCGACGGATATAACATCTTTTGTTCCGTCCCTTTTTTGAGGTCTTAGAAAAATTGTGTCAGCGGATCCTTCCCTTATCCGAAGCAACTATCGCAACACCAATCTCTCCCGTCTTTAGACTTCAATGCCGCAAAGACAAGGATAGAAACGCACTACCAAGATGTACTGCCCTTCGTAAGTCCATGCAAGTCGAGCTAAGTGTGGAGTGCATGTGTTCAAAATTGGTTCATTGGTGTAGAGTTGTACGGATGACACCAAATGGTCTAAAGCACATATGACTTGATTTCCTGAATATGGTCTTATGGAACCCAAAGATTTTAAGTCACAGACCTGAAGAGTCTAAATTCCAGATCCTAACTTGGCTCCTTATAATGGAAGTTAAAAGCCATGATCAAGCTCCATCCTTTAGACTAGACTCAATCGTTAATTCCAGAAATCAAACTTATTCTGAAAAATGCAAGTGCAAATGCAACCATTTTTTGTGAAGTATATTTTCTGAATTTTACTCATTTTTATGGATTTTACGACTTTTGTAATTTTTTATGACTTTTAGGACTTTGTATTTTTATGGATTTTCTGGTTTTTATAAACAAGTTCTTTTTATACATGGGTTTTACAAGATATATTTTATTTGGGTTAAGTATCTAATAAGTTTTACGATTTTTATCTACAGAGAATTTTACAAGGATTAAATAATTTTTACACATGTTTTAATAGGATTTTAAATAAGTATCATGCAACTTTTAAATACATATTTTAGTTACGGATTTTAAATATAAGTTTAAAACATATTTTACTTATTTATAAGGATTTTATAAGTAATAAATAAGTATATAAATAGATTTTAAATTAACCCTTACCCATTTTTTATGGATTTTATAGATATAGAAAATACATCAAAGTACGAGTTATGGACAAAAGTATATATAATATATACGCACCCCCTATACTTAGCTTGAGCTATGTCCCCATAGCATCAAAAGAGAAAAAGGAGGACATAACTCGTGCTAAGTAAAAGTGGGTAAAAAGAATATATGAGAACAAGTCAGTCAACCCTCCCCCTATACTTACGATCAGGTAATCATAAGTATAACGAGAGAGCAAAAATGGGATGACTAAGTGAAAAGAATAAATAACGAAAGTTCAAAAGGAATACAGAATACGAGATCATCGAAATCACTCGGTCCCCCCTATACTTAGGATAAGGCATCCTAAGTATAGAAAAGAGTGTAGCCAAAAATCAGAGACCAGTGATTTGTGAAGAAGAAAGGATATACAAAAGAATCAGAAGAAAGCGTCAATCAATGAACAATTGATCCCCCCTATACTTAAGATCTGGTATCCTAAGCATAGATGATGAGCAAAAATGGGGACGATTGTGGTCTACGAAGAATATACAAGTGTTGCGGCTATCCAGAAATCGAGTGGCTAAAAAGCATTTGTACAGGATGAGGTGAAGTGAAAGAATGATCACGATTCCTGTACAAAATAGATCACTTCAGTACGGGCCAGATGATCAGTAATATCGACGAAGTGCTTCAGCATCTGCCCGTTAACCACGAACGGTTCTGCACCAGGTGACACATCTGGTATTGCTATATTGCCATTGTCGTGCACCGTTCTGACTATGTACGGTCCTTCCCACTTGCTTTTTAATTTACCGGGAAAAAATCTCAACCTTGCATTGAACAACCAAACTTTCTGCCCAGGGACAAAGCTCTTTTGTCGAATATGTCTGCCATGCCATTTCTTCACTTTGTCCTTATAAATGAGAGTGTTCTCGTATGCTTGATTTCGAATTTCTACTAGCTCATTTAAATCTATCTTTCTCTTGACTCCTGCTTTTTGTGTATCCAGTAAGATTTCCCGAATTGCCCATTCAGATTTGTGCATGATCTCTACGGGCAAATGGCACGACTTTCCATAAACCAGTCTGAATGGAGAAGTAGCTAAGGGAGTTTTGTAAGCAGTACGATATGCCCAAAGAACCTGAACTAGAAGCTGTGACCAGTTCTTCCTATCCGGTCGTACTAGTTTTTAGAGAATTGATTTCACCTCCCTATTTGAAATTCAGTCATGTCGTTCGTCTGTGGGTGGTAAGGAGAAGCTACTATGTGATCAATACCGTATTGTTTTACTAGCTTTTTGACCTCCTTATTGATGAAATGGCTACCCCCATCTGAAATAAGAATACGTGGGATCCCGAGCCGCGAAATGATGTGTTCCCTTAGGAACTTGCAAACGGTCTTACTGTCTGCAGTTCGTGCGGGTATAGCCTCCACCCATCTACTAACGTAATCTACAGCGAGAAGGATGTACTCAAAGCCGCTACTGGAAGGGAACGGTCCCATGAAATCTATGCCCCATGCGTCAAAAATCTCGCAAATGATAACTGGTCGCATCGGCATTGTGTCTCTAGCACTGACTGTCCCTACTGCTTTCTGACAATCTGGGCAACTCTTCACAAATGTACAGGCATCTCTAGTAAGAGTTGGCCACCATAAGCCGCTCTGGAGTACCTTCTGCGTTGTCCTCTTCCCTGAGTGATGTCCTCCTGCTTCTAAAGAGTGACACAAAGTGAGGACACTATTATATTCCTCCTGAGGAATACAACGCCTGTAAACACAATCCGGTCCTTCGCGAAAAAGAATTGGATCCTCCCAATGGTAATATCGTGCCTCATAAACTAGTTTATCAACTCGGTTCTTTGGCCAACCTTGAGGGCTTTTCTGTGTAACCAGAAAATTTACTATGTCTGCATACCATGGAAGTTCGGTAACTGCAAAGATGCTCTCGTCAGGAAATCTCTCTGCGATCTCTGGCGTGTACTCGTCTGAAATCTGATCTGTCTGTAATCGGGAGAGGTGATCAGCTACCACATTCTTTACCCCAGGTTTATCTTTGATGTCCAAATCGAATTCCTGGAGTAATAGAATCCATCGAAGAAGGCGTGCCTTAGCATCCTTCTTTTTCATCAGAAATCGGATAGCTGAATGATCTGTGTATACTGTAATTTTCGAGCCAAGAAGATAAGATCAGAATTTATCTAAAGCAAACACTACTTCCAACATCTCCTTTTCTGTCACTGTGTAATTACGCTAAGCATCGTCTAAGGTTATGCTGGCATAGTGGATAGCAACGGGAAGTTCATTCCTCCTCTGTCCTAATACAGCCCCAACTGCAAAATCTGAAGCATCCATCATGATCTCGAAGGTTAGAGACCAATCAGGCGGCTGTAGGACAGGAGCACTGATAATTTTTTCTTTTAGTGTGAGAAAGACATTAAGATATTTATCATCTAACAAGAACTCGATGTCTTTGCCTAATAACTCAGTTAACGGTCGGTCAATCTTAGAGAAGTCTTGGATAAATCGTCGGTAAAAGCCGATATGCCCCAGAAATGACCGTAACTGTTTGATGTTGGATGGTGGTTCGAGTCTTTTGATGACATCCACCTTGGCAGGGTCGACCTCCATGCCTCGCTGGGAGATGGCGTGCCCCAACACGATCCTGTGAGTAACCATAAAATGGCTCTTTTCCCAAGACAGAATGAGATCTACCTCACAACACTTTTTAAGAACATGGTCTAGGTGTGCTAAACAATTGTCAAAGGACTCACCGTAGACCGAAAAATCATCCATAAAAACCTCTAGAAAATCACCGACCATGTCCGCAAAAATAGCAAGCATGCACCTTTGTAAAGTAGCGGGAGCGTTGCATAATCCAAAGGGCATCCATCTAAAGGCATATGTTCCGAACGGACATGTGAAAGTGGTTTTCTCCTGATCTTCAGGAGCAATTGATACTTGGTTTTATCCGGAGTAACCGTCAAGAAAACAGAAGTACTCCTTCCATGCCAACCGTTCAATGACCTGGTCTATAAAAGGCAACGGGAAGTGGTCCTGTTTCGTCGCGGTGTTCAATTTCCTGTAATCAACACACACCCGTCACGACGTGGTTACTCTCTTTGGGATCTCCTCTCCATTTTCATTCTTAACCATCTGAATTCCCGACTTCTTCGGGACAACATGTAATGGGCTGACTCATTCAGAGTTGGAGATGGGATAAATGAACCCTGTGTCACACTATTTCGTAATCTCTTTCTTGACAACTTCTCGTAAAATCGGATTTAGCCTACGCTGAAACTCTCTGGAGGGTTTGTTGTCATGATCGAGATAGATATGATGTGAACACAAAGCAGGATTAATCCCATGGAGATCGGATACAGTCCACCCAATAGCCTTGCGGTTTCGTTCTAGAATCTCCATCGGACGAGATTCTTGATCGTCGTTCAATGATGAACTGATAATGATAGGAAACTGTTGATGTGGACCCATAAGGAAAGCATATTTCATATTTGGTGGCAAAGTCTTTAACTCGGGTAAGGTAGATTCTGGCTCTGCTGAAACATCCTCTGTATGAGTAGTGGGATCTATATCGGTTGTGGATTTGTCGGCATTCTAATTGTCCACCATGTCAATGTGCTCTAGAGTCGGACTACATAAGATGTTCAAAACATCATCCGACTCCTCAAAATGATCAGAGAAAAATAACTCAGCTAAATGAAAGTTTGTCTCTAGATCATCTGAGACAGAGGAATCGTATAGAGACTTCGAATCTGAAACATCTGCAATAAGTTCGTCAGAAGTCTGATCCCTTTGCTTCTTATTATCCAAACTAAAATATAAAGTACCGTCTGAAGAACCGTCAACCGTAGTCTCGGACCCGTCTTCTGTTAAGCATTCCTGGGTCTCTACTTGATACCTTTCGAGGTCCAAGACGGATTTAATCCATATAATCGCAGGTGGCCAAAGAGCTCAAGAAATCCGAAGATGCATCACTAGATGTGTTCGAATCTCTCGCCATCTCTATATGAAATTCTCGCCCTCGGCGCGAAAAGATACCTTCCTTGTATCATAATCGAAGAGAGCCTTTGCGGTTTCTAAGAAAGGCCTCCCTAGAATGATCGGGGTAAGGTGCAACTGTGTAGGGCAATCCATGTTCAGGACTGTAAAGTCCACTGAGAATTGCAGACCCTGCACGGTTACGATAACGTTCCTTAATATACCCTTAGGTCTCTTTACGGATCTATCAGCAAACTGAAGGATCGCGTGGGATTTGTAAAGAGGACCTAACTCGAGCCTATCGAGTAAAGAAGAGGATATCAGATTAATCAAGGAATCGTTATCTAAGAGAGTGCGGTCGAATTTGGCTTTTGCGATCTCGCATCTAACATAATGTGCACCTGAGTCCTTTTTCTTCTTCGGTAATTTATTCTGAATAGCATAAGATGTAGCCTTAGTCAGAACGTGTTTCTCTGTGCGGGATCTCTTTTTCCTACGCGTGGTGCATCTGTTTTTCAATTGATTCTTAAGCTTAGGAAAATGATCTAAGGCATCATGAAGCGGGATCTTCAAAAAGATGTAATCTTTAAGTAGACGTTCGGTCTCTGGAGTCACAATGTTCTTTTTGTTATTTTTCTTTCCTTTTCCAAACAGAGCATCGGGAAAAAGAACAAAGTCAGGAGTCAGAAAATCAGAATTTTTATTCATATCAGAATCAACTTGTACATCGAGAGTTTCAGAATTATGTACAAAATTCTTTAAGACAGGGGAAGATATGTTTTTCTCGGGATTCTCTGCCTGATCTGGCGTGATGTCATCGTCTGATTCGCCAGTATCCATGTCTAATGTATCGGCATCACTCCCGGCTCTCGGGTTGTCCTCATCAATATTCTGGCTCTCCTCCTTAGCATTTTGCGGCTCATGGATGTGCTCTTACTCCTTGTCAAGTGCCCACTCTTCTACTCCAGCAGGTGCTCGTGGCGATCTACCGCTCCTGAGATGAATGAAGTTAGATAAAAATTCAGGAAAAGAGATCGTACCTGTAGTGTCGTATACCTGATCTGGATGCCTCCTCTTGTTGTTCGGGTTCATCTAAGGCTGGGCTGGAAGAGTGGTCTTCAATGCGGTTAACTCATCCAGATGATGGTTAACCTGCTCCATCTCGGTTTTATGTACGATCTGGAGCGTACTCAGCATATCCATGATCTGATTAAGTGCATGGGCCTGTGAAGACATCTCAGATTCGGTGTGGTGGCCCTGGCTTGGTCCTCTCTCCTGCCTTGGCGTGTATTACTGAGAGGTGGAAGGCTGAGAGGATCTCTGCGGTGCGACGGAAGACTACTGCGGCTGCTAATAAGAATAAGTATGTGAATACTGAGCAGGATAATGGTGTAATTGTGGTCTCTGATATACATTTTGGTGAGACTGTTGTTGCGTGAAATTCTAGCGGTGCTGGAAATGTGGACGTCCATGCTGCAGCTGACCGTACGGCTGCTACTGATGATGCGGTATACTCGATTGTTGAATCGGATTATACCAAATCCCGTTAATCTCGAGAGTGGCTTGCGACTCTACCTCCATTTCTGCAGCGCTGGTGATCTGTTCTGGATTGGCATGAGATTGATCCTCATGCCAATCAATCTACGGAGTCTCGGGCTCGCTCTGTACAAAGTGGATCTGATAGGTGGGCGGAGCAGGTAAGATCCTCCATGTTGGTTGTGCGGTCGAAGAAGATTGGCTCTGCTGGTAATGGAGCTGAACATCAGAAACCTTTTTCGAAATATCAGTCAGCTGCTGAGGTAGAGATGAGAGTTTCTCCAACTCTCACAATGGTTGTAAGTCCTGGACTTGCTTCTGAATCACGTCCACCAACGTTAATTTCTCGCTAATGAAGCCCATGTTGGTGTTGGATTCATACTCGGCGATATTAGCCACCTTGTGATGCTCTGGTGATGTGGTGGCTGCGGGACTTTCTGAATGCCCGAGTAGAGTCGACGACTCTCGAATCCTCGGCCATCCCTTCGAATATGGCCCAGACTGACTCGGCATTCTTGTTCAAATAACTGCCGCCACATGCGGCACTTACGAGCCCCTGGATGTCTGGCTGGAGTCCTCCGAAATAATTCTGCACTAGCACCTTCATCGGTATCTCATGATACAGGCATCTCTCCGTAAGATCTTTGAATCTATCCCATGCCTTATGGAAAGATTCATGCGGATGCTGTGTAAAGTTGGAGATCTGACTCCTCATCATGTTCGTCCTCCCCAGAGGAAAATATTTATGTAGGAATGTGGACTTCAGATCGTATCTTATAGAGATTTCCCTTCCCAGATGACTCAGCCAGTAAAGCGCCTTATCGGCTAAGGCGAAGGGAAAGGCTTTGAGGCGAACAACCTCCTACGTAACTCCTGGATAACTAGGCGTACCGCAAATCATCTCGAATTACTGTAGAAAGGTAAACGGCTCCTCTGTAGCATTCCCGTAAAACTTGGGAAGCAGTGAGATGAAGGACGGCCTCAAGTCATATGGCCCTTGATTCGGCGATAGCCGAATCCAATGATGGAGTGCTCTCGCGCCCGGGTCATATTCTTCCCGTAAAGTAGTGGGAACTGCATGCGGTAAATGGTTCCTGACCCCTGCTCTCAGCGCAGCTATCTCAGCCCGCAACTCATTTTGAGTTCTAAATTATTCTCGGATCTGTATGTTCATCTGTTGGAGAGTCTCGAGAATACCTGTAGTAACATCTACGATTGGATCCGGTCTTCCATCATGATGGTCCTTAGCTGGTGGCCTCTCGTCTGCTGCTGGTCCTTTACCACGAGCCATCTGCTTCAGATCGTCTGGAAAAGATAAGCTCTCGTAAGAACTCAGTGAAAATTTGGCTGGAGATGATTTATTGAGACGAGGGTCTGTCTCAATATTCTGCCCGGGAGACGAGGGAGTCTGGGTCTGACTCTCCTCGAGATCAGATGGGACCAGCTTGGGAAGAGAGTCATCCCAAGCTTGTGAAGATATACAATCGACGGTGGACGGTCGAAAGCTCACGGAGTCTGAGCAGAAAAGCCGTCGAGACGTCATCTTCGATGTCAAGAGAAAGGAGGATCATGAATCGTGATTCGAGAGAGAGAGAGAAATGCGTAAAGCCGCGGAAACTCACGCCCCGCAAGCAAACACAAAGCAAACTTTATGTTCACCAACTCAACCCGATGATGACCGTAAGAGTTCGGTCTTTTATCTTGTCGGTTTTAGAGTTGTAATTAGCAAACAAGTAGAGCGGTTATCATGAGCTGTGCGATCTAATAGGTGCCCGAGTTTTCCCCGCGATACTGTCCCGAGTCCTTATAGAAAACCACTTGCTCTCATCCAGTATGGTGGCAAGTACGGACCGTTTCTGGCTACCCGTGTTGCTTGAGGACGGTGCCTTACGCGGTGTCCTCTAAATCCCCCACTCTGCTAAGTAAACTCGGACCGTTTTCGGCTACCCGAGCGTGCCCACTGAAAAGCATTGATTAGGTGTACGAACTAAAAGGTATTTTGAAAGAAGTCGGGTTTATATTAAGGGTCGGCTCTTGCTCGCGCACTCTGAGAAATTGCGGGGATTACTCTCCCAAGTCAAGTGAATCTTACGTTTATTTTTAGATCCGATATATTTAGCCGTCCGGTTTTATTTTGTGGTTTTAGAATTTTTTTGAATTTTTTCAAATAAACGTCTATTTTTCTCTTTTTTATAAGAATCCTAAAATCATGCACCTAGGTTGCAAGTCCTAAAACTAGCTACGTAAGTACAATCAGATAGAATAAAAAACCTAAACAAGCATCTATCGAGAAAGCCGCGGAAAAATCGTCGAAGCGAGAAAAACCGCGGTGGGTGCCCTGATCCACCGAGTACGCGGTACTCGACGAATCAGACCCCGAAAAAATGGGGGGGATTTACAAGTCGGGATGTCCTTAGTGGACCCCTTCTACTAGAGTTTGATACATCTTTCTCTCCCTTTCTCTCTCTTTTACAAAATTAAACTAACTAATTCCTGCCTTCTGCAACCGACCTGTAAAGAAGGAGTTAGACTCTACTCTTTCAACTGACTCGGCTTCCGAAGAAACCGGTTGATCCTGCAGGCCTACAAAAACTAGTTAGCAGTCTAAAGATAATCGAAAGTCGAGTCGAGAAAAGCCGTAAGAAAAACCGAAGGAAAAACTACGAAATACAATAAGAAGAGAAGAAATAAAATCACGAAGAGATAAAAAAATCAAACTACTCTAACGCCTCCCTGGCAACGGCGCCATTTTGATGCGGCTAAAATCCGATAGCAGCTTTCAATGTTATAAAATTATCGGTGTAGAAAAGCCGCAAAGAGATCCCAATCGATCAAACAAAATTCAGTTTTTAGAGAATAAAAACCTACACTATTTATTTATCCAGGTAAGTGCGCCTAGGTCGAACTCAAGGAGGAAGAATAGAGTGCTTTGATTTTTTAAGAGAAAATATTTGTGATTATTTTATCTCTTCTTAAAGTGATCAGGGAGAAAACTACAATTTTTAGGGATTTTTTATTTTAAATTTTTATTTAATTTTATTCTTTTCCAATTTTTATTTATTTTTCAAAGTAGAATTTTTCACATAATTTATTTATGATATAATAGGTGGAATATATGTGAAAATAGATTAACTATATAATAGATAAAAAGCCGAGCAACGGGCTCGGACAACACACGAAAACAAACCAAAACGGGGTCGGTTTGCGATGAATCAAAACACGATAAAAACACGTCGAAAATTCGCAAAAACTATTGAAAATCTCGCAGAGGTAGTTGTGTAACTACCCCAAGAAAATCTACAAAAAGATGAGGTCAAAACTAGGTCCAAAAATCCCGCTACAGCCCAGGGGTATAAGCGTAAGAAAAAGTATCAAAAAAGTTCTGCAATAAGGTCCTTACATGGGCTGAAATGTAAAGAAAACAAGAAGTTTTACATTTAGGTCCCTGCGGAGGGGCCTCAATGCAAATACTGGAAACCTTCTGGAGCGCGTTTGAATTACTGGAAGTCTTCGGGTTTAATGTGCAAATTTTCTACCGCTTCGGATGGACGACGGAGATTAGATGCTAAGGTGCTGATCTGACGCTCCCGCGCACGCCATGTGTCACAAGCCTGTGCGACCTGGAGTTCTTGAGGTGTTCTTGAATCCGTTGCGCAACTGCCGACGAAGGCTTCTTCCCTGATTTCTCTCAGGCGATCGGCGGCGAGCTTGGACCTCCTGCGGGACTAGAGGGTTAGCGCCTCTAACCCTCGAGCTCGCCCGCGGTGGATGATGGTCAGAAATGGCTCGAAGCGGCTGCTACAGGTTGACGAAGATGGAGGTCCACTGAAACTGGCAGCTGATGGAGATGGATGCACCTTCTTTGAAGACAATTTCCTTGATGATTTAAGCTTCCAAAGGTCTTGAATTTGCTTCAAATGAGAGATGGATCTGCAAACAACAAGTTTATATGCTCAATTCTCAAGGAATCAGCCAAGGGTTAAATATTTGCAAGATCAAAACATGGTGTCCAGACTTAATGAAATAAGACACGCGAAATATAAGAAAAAGGGAGCGCGATTCGATTGAGTTTCGAACGAAATGAAGGTTGATTTCGATTGAGCGTTTAAGGTGAATGATTAAACTAACTAATGATGGGATTAGCCACACTAATCGTGGCACGAAAATCGAGATAGAATTTGAGAAAGATGGAGGAAGAGGTCTGGGATTCCAGATGTGTATTTAACTCTAAGGCTGCTTGACGATCGACCTTCGCCGGAGCTGGACGCGGTGCGATGGTGGCGATGCAAGGCTGCCAAGAGCCTTGGAACCTCCTCCGATGAACCCTCTTCCATGCTAGCTGGTCGCCGAGTGCTGTCACCACCGGAACGAGGCGGAGCAACGTGGAGAAGATAGGGGATCGGCCACTGGAGCTGGGGCTTCAGGTGGTTGGAAAGTTAGTTAGCAATGGCGGACTTTAGGGGCTTTTGTAGGGAAATTTTGTGCTCCCCAAGTTAAATCCAAGGGTGGCCGTGGATCTTGGTAGTTAGGAGATGAAATCCAAGGGTGTAGCTCGTCGGAAGAAGTTATAATGCGCACGAGATAATTCAGTGAAGTTGCTGGTTGAAACAAAAGGTCTAACAGATTTCTTGAGGAAGATGAACATGGTGTTGACACATGTCAGCACCTGGTTGGCCAGATGTGAAATTTCTTTATAAATTCAATATTAAATAATAGGTAAAGTTATTTTAGTTAGGTATAAATACAAGAAATGTAAATAATTAAATAATCTTAATTATGGAATAATTACTTTTTATAAATAATAAATATTATTCGAAATATAAATATTATATTAATAAATATGTATATATAAATAGGTTTTAGATTTTTCATTTAATAAATAAATAACTAAAAATTAATTTTATATTTTCTTGATTATTAGAACAATAAATAAGAGTTGTGTGAATTTTTATGGATTTTAATAAATTAATTTTCATATATTAATAAATATAAGTATTAATTATCTAGTTCTTTTCTACCTCTAATTTAGGATTTTTGATTTTATTAAAATAATAAATAAGCTCCAAAAATTATGAAATAAATCAAGGTTAAATTACAAGATCATGAAGTTAATAATAAATTATAAAATTAATAAAACTATAAATAATGTGTGCTACATAAAATAAATAGCCCAGAAACCCCGTTGTCATTTGGTCCCAAAGCCGACTTTTTGCAAACGGACTCCGAATTCGATGAAACTACTTCTATTAATTAGAGAATATTATTTTATGAACTTTAAAGGTGAGTAAAGTGAAATTAGAGTAACTATGAAGAAGTTATGATGTTGGGAAGTTGAGAATTTGACAATTTATAAGTAGGATTTCTTGGTATATATACAAGGTAATATTTTCAACTTATTTTTATATTTTTATACATATTTTTAGAAATAATTAGGAAAAGAGTTTAGTGAAAAATATGTACATATGAATTAATTAAAATTCATTGAATTTTTGTATTTATTTAATAATTAGTGATATAGATATAAAGTGGGGTTTAATTTATTTTTAGGGCTTTCTTTCTTTATCTCCCCTACTTATTGGTTTGTCAACCAATCCATGCTGACTTGGTCTCGGGGTTTAGGTTATATGAATATACCTTGCAGTTATATTATATTTTTAAGTCATATTGTACATATTTACATATTCACAATCTTCCTTCTTTTCTTTATTTTTAGTCTTTTATTTATTAACATGTTTTTATGCTTAAAAGTGAATATTTATTCATGAATGAAATTTGAATAGAAGATGGGAATTAATGAATTTTTACATGTATTTGTTAAGGATTTTAAGACAAAATGTGACAGAAAAGTTAATGAATCATGGATTCATCAATCACGAGACTTGGTTCAATGGATTCTTGACTGCCTAAGTAGAATATTTCAGAGCACACACGACTCTTGTTGACAATGACCTAACTTGAACACCTGCACCTTTCATTTGGATCAACTCAGTTGGAATGGTGAGGGGTTTGGATTTGCCGGTATGAGACGCACACAGGTGGAAACATTTGTCCTCCTCTAGGGAGGGAAGTGCATCCCAACCCATCCGGTGATGATTTGTTTTGAGGACATGAGATTGTGGGTTGCAATAAAGCTTCAAAAGAGGGATAGTCTACTGGCTCAAGAGGAAAAACTCCCTATGCAAATGTTGCTTTATATAGTCTTTCAAAAAAACAAAATAAAGCAAAAACTCCAAAAAGTGGACATGCCTGTACAAAAATAAAAATGCTTGCTGGAGTGTACATATGTGTATAGTCAATAAGCAAGCTTGAGCTTCAAAGTCAAACTATGTGAGCCTGCAGCTGGATGACTTGACTACACTGGTCTTGCATCCTAGGATAGGTAGCTACACTGGCTACCGTCCATTATTCTCTTCACCCCCTCCACTTGAGTTGGTTGTCACTTGAACTTAGAAAGGAATACCCCGCTCCTCGAGGAATGAGTTATTGGATTGGGGAATCACTAGGTTGTCATACTGGAGAAGTCAGTCTCTTTGTCATTTCAGTTGGGGAGAGCCACCATCACTTACATTGTACGAGTCAGATTCATAGTCATAAGGGTTTGCGTATGAATTGAAGTATTCTAACCTGGTTATTGAGGAGACTTGAGCAGAGTTTTGGGACTCTCGAAGGCTGTTGGATTTCAAATCCAGTTCTCATTAAGGTTCTGCCCACACTAAAATTCCAAAGGTCCGACTTGAGCTCCAAACTTTGATTTTGTGAAGATGAGTTTGATAATTAAATTTAATCCAATTTTCTTCTTTTCTTTGTTTTTCTTTTCTACACTTATTGCATAAGTGTTTGCTAGAGACTAGCAAAGGCAAGTATAGGAGGATGATGAATCTACGTTTCATCATCTTTATTCTATCATTTTGGCCTTAAAAACCCTAGTAAATGCGTGTAAATAGCATTAATTCGGGTATTTTATCATTCATGCATTATTGTAGAAATTGTGTATAAAATACGATTTTAAAGCTAAAATTATAGAATAAAGAAAAGAAAAGAAAAAGAGTAAAATATTGCAAATATTTTATGACCCGAAACCCCGAGACCTAGGCATCTCGATGACTAGGTCGACAAAGAATAAAATAGGGGGAGATAAGGGCCAAAATACAATAAAGATTCCTTTTATTGAATTCATTCTTTATTCTTTTTGGGACCTATTTTTAGTTTCACTTTTTGTACTTTAAAAAAGAAACTTTATACATGAATGTTGTAGATAATTAAATATGGAAAAATACAAAATTGATTTCATATAAAAATAATGTATAGATATAAAAAGTTATGTTCTGAATAAGATTCTAAAATCCCAACTTCCCAGACGTATATATCTCAAATAAAACTCAAAATGTATCAAAATCACCTTTAATTGTATATAATTTTCAATAAGCTATTTAATGAAGGTGGTTTTATATTTTGCGGAGCTATGGTTTGAAAGTTAGGTTTTGGACCCCTATTGTATACTTGTACAGATTAAAATATTCATCTTATTTATTCTTCATCATTTTTATAATTTCATATTTTATAATTTTGTAGATATTGTTTATAATATATATGTACATTACAATCAGAATAAAATACTAAATAAAACAAAAAAATAAAATACCGGTATACAAATGCATAGGTATAATACTTGTAAATATACCTATATAATTAATAATTCTATTTATTCAAGTGTATAAATACTTCAAAAAAATAAGATAAAAATAAATTTAAATTCATAAAATTAAGTTGTAAATTTATAAAATAATAAAAAATAATAAAATTAAATATACAAAATAAAAAATATTAAAATACGTAGATGAATATACCTATATATAGCCCTTAAAAGGGAACTTCTAATTTTATACCTCAAAAAATAAATAACAATCATAATAAAATAATTTAAAAAATAAAAATATTTTTTATTTAATAACCTAAATATAATAAAATCTTTATTTTAAAATGAATTAACAAATATTTTTTCCAGGCTTTTTCCTGGTTGGTCCACGTAGACCAACCAGTAGGGTCGGAGAGTTGACCGCAGGTCAACTCTTTGACCCACTGCCTGCGGTTGTTAGAACGTTGGTTTTTCCTCGATTTCTCCGAATTTTGGGGGTCACGCCTTTCACCATCTCGCGTCGTTCCCTTGTTGACATTTTCCCCTCAATTTATGGTGATTCACGCCCAAGGTTCACCTTGGGCTTTGTATCGCTGCATCGAGCTGCCACCCTCGACCTTCGAGTTGCGTCCGTCACTTGTTCAAAAACCGCACTGACCTTCCCTTCAACTTGGAACCCCTTTTTGGCCAAGCTTAGACCTTCGGGAGTTCTCCGGATTGACTCTTGTGACAGGAGAGCCACCAGCATTCTCGTGTGAGGTACGACAAGGTTAGAAGGGCCGGCTCCACCTCCATCTCTGGTGCACCGCCGTGAGGTTCATCCCAGGCTCACCGGTCATCGAGGTACTATTTTTCTTTTCTTTTTCTTGTGTATTTTCTTTGCCATAGTCGTAGGATTAAACCCCCCCCCCCCTCTTCCTTTTAGTGTTTCTCCCCTCGATTCACCTAATCCACTCCTCGCCGGACCTTGCTCCGGCGAGTTTTTAGTCGGCCACCACTCCGCTTTTTGTTTGCCACAAGGAGGGTAGTGACAATTTTCCTGCGGCCCCCTTAACTTGTCTTGCAGGTTCACACGCCACTTGAATATGCCTGGTGGCGATTTTGGAATAGCCAGAGGAACGTGGGAGCGTCCTGCTCAGCCGCTTTCGTGGACGTGCTCAGGTCGCCGCTGCTCCATTTTGAAGCCCTAGGCATGTAGAAGAGGACCGCAAGAGTCCGGGGGCCATTTTGAAGCGTCGAAGCCCGCCGGAGAGGTGCGAGAAGGTCGGAGGAACTTCGCCTCGGCGGTGTTCTTCCCGGTTCGTCGTCGGGCCTCCTCCGCTGTTGGATCGTGAAGGCTCTCCAGATCGTACATCACCCGTCAGATTCGGGCCAGTTTAAGCCGTTGATCTCCTTCGCCAGATCTAATCGCGACCGTTGCTGCCGAAACGGTATCGGGCGTCCTCGTGTGGATACATGGCCAAGTGATTCATATCAGCCACCGGATCCCTGGGAGTGGGTATTTTGCAACTTTAGCCTTGCCACTTTTTGTATTTAAAAGTTAAACCTTAAACTTTCATTTGTAGTTTATAATTTTCTATAAAATCTCCAAAATCACCCCCGTAGTTTTCATATTTGCATATCGGTCCCTGGCCACGTCACCTAACGTGACCCGTGCACGTGAGGTTGGACATTTTGCACCAAGGACCTCAAGCCTTTTTGTATTTTGAAACAGTCCAGGAAATGTTTATTTCAGTTATATTTTTGTGGAAATTTTGTGATTAAACCCTTAGGTTTTTGGAAATTATATACAAGTCCTTGCTAGGTCACGTGCCCTGTGCACGCGACCTTGGTGTTTTTGCAGAGAAACCCGTGTAGGTCTTGAAATTTATATTTAGTCCACAAAAGTTTTTATTGCTGTATATATTTTCTGTAAAATTTGCACTTTGGTCCTGATACTTTTTCATATTTACAGAAATACCCTTTCTAGAAGTGTAGTTTCTCTTTGTTGTCGCTATTTATTTCATGCATCTATAAATTTCTAAAAAATCCCAAAAGAATTACCCTAGCTTCATGTTTCATTGTGCTTCCAAGCCAAATTTTTATTTTGCATTTTTGCATCTTTTTATTATTTATAAAAATTCAAAAACATGCATTTTCTTCGCTGTTTGTATTAGAAAATACATAAAAATTATAAAACATTTTCGAACAAATTCAAAAAAATTACATTTTGTGTGTTTTTGACTCTTTTACCTTCAGACCAAAAATCATTAAAAAATAAAAAAGAAAACTCATAAAAATAGAAAACCCCAAAAACCTTTATAAAAATTTATAAAATCCATAAAAAATATAAAAATTGTGTTTTCCATTCCTGAATTTTATTTAATGTATTATATTTACTTTAAAATTAATTTAGAGAAATTTTGTCACTGATTGATATTTTTCATCTCCATTTTAGTTTCGGTCATTATTTTTATTCACTGTTTTGAGTGTTTTTGTCTTTAAAAATACCAAAAAAATTAGCAAAAATATAAGAAAATTATAAAAACATTAGAAAACATAAAAAGTACAAAAATATTTTATTTCATGTATTTTGAACATTTTTGCCTCTTTTTATCTCTCTCATCTCTCTTGTATTTATATATCCTATATAGTTTTATTTCCCTTTTAAAAGAAAAAAATATAAAATACAAAAAAATACAAAATCAAAAAATTAAAAATCAAAATATAAAAATATAAAACAAAAAAATACAAAAATACAAAATTACAACCCACAAAAATAGCACTTGTATAGACATTTGATCACTTTCATTATTGAGCATTGATTGCCCCGATCTACCTGCTTGTTCCCTGTGTTCGACCTCTACATGCTTGCACACTATACACATTTATTGTAGAGTTATAATAAATTTTAACTCCACATCTTGCTTTTCATTACTTGATCATTGTTGTGGGTTAATCGTTGACTGAATTCCTGATTTTGTGTGGTCACCATAGCGACTGTGTCTCCGCCCTGTGTGAGACATATTTAGACCGCCCGACTTTTGGGTCCATCACCACCGCCATCCATTCCCCTGATCGAAGTGCAACACCCATCAGCACGATCGGGTGCCCTCAACTTCCACACCCATCAGAGTTCGACGCCACAACGCACGATACCTTCGACTCCAATAATCGCTTGGGAACCATCCTCAAGACCATCAGAGAGAAGCCACAGTGTACCGCAGCCTCCACCGCCTCCATGTGATCGTAAGAAAAAAGAAAATGGCCTAGCCCCATCACGTGATGGGCACGCCCAACTGGAAAAAATGAGGACAAGCCCCCGCATCCCTAGTTATTTATGTAAATACCCCATTGGGTAGCAACCTCGAAAGCAAGACACATGACACGGTTAGCAAAAATGCATACCTCACCCGCTCATTCTGGGTAATTAAAAAGTGTCTTTGTGCATAGTTTTCTATTTTATTCTGAGGTTATTTCAATTATATTTACACCCCTACATTTGACTATATGTTTGGACCTTCATTTAGTGTCATATTTTTATTACAAAAAATGCATTTATTGGACAATCAAACCTCTTTCTTATGAATAATTGATGGAATTTTTATGTGCTAGCACGGATTTATTATAATTGTTATGGCAGAATTGATTATATTATACCCATTGTGTGATATGTACTTCGTAGTAAATCACGTGTTACTCTAAAAATTCTTGAAAAATCATATTTATTATGATTGATTGTTCACTGCATTATTCTTAAAATCATCTCAATTTCGTGCATCATATTCTCTAACTAAATCATTTGGTGAATAATATATTTGACTTTTAATTAAATCACCACTTGTATATTTAAAGTTTTAAAGTTGTTCTGGATTCCTCTCAATTGGAGCTATTTAAAAAAACTTTGTTTCTGGAAATAATAAGTTTTGATATTTACTAAAATTAATTTACTCCATGTCACCATGTTTGTAGTAATAATTCATTAAAAATTCATACTGCATCAGAAAAATCTAAGAAAATCACAGTAGCTTAATGTTGCATTCATTTGTATTCTAATCAAGTTTGAGATTTTTTAACTTCATTTGACTGAAAAGTGTAAAATCACTCTTGAACTTAGCCATAATCGCATCTCATTTCAAATGCATTATAGAATACAAAAAAATACTCCCTTGAAAAACTAGTAGCTACATGATCTGAAAATTATCCGAAGAAGAAAGTTGCCTCTTTGTGTTCAATCTTAGGTTTTCTCAAGTAAAAAAATTGCCATTCACATTGCATTAATTGATAAATATTCGAGTGGTTTTGACTAACCATTAGATTCTGTGCTACACTAAACATGGTGAATTAAATTAGGGATTCGACATGTTTTTCAATTATTACATACATATATGTTATATCTCCTTTCATTTGAACAAGTACTTACATAGAGATACATGATGAAAGAGAATTTATTTTTCATTTATATATTACATTCTTCTCCTATGATTGTCATAATTCAAAAGAAAATCTAATGTGCGTCAAAAGGGTTTGCCTAATATAAGATATTGTGGATAAGTTTGCCGATTATTTATGCATCTTGTACTACAAGGTGTGATGTTTCTCTATTGCCTACTTCTCTATGCTATAACTCAAGGTAGATGATGGAGGATGTTGTGGCTATGACATGATGAGTGCAACCTTCCTTTTCGGTAAGCGAGGTCGTTGAATGCATCGTATAAATCGATATGCGAATGATCGTGGGAGGGGTTGATTACAATGGTGAGATGATGAATTTCTTTAAGGAGGGGTTAAATATCAATACAAAGGTATATCTATAACATTTCACAATTAAGTCAATATCAAATTCTGAGGACTATTTTTTTCATAGTGTTGGGTGGTATGTTTTTTTTATAAATCATTGTTGTACTTTTTCTTGCATAAATGAATACATTTGTAGATAGTTATCAAGTATATAATATGATATGTGGATTATACCACTATTATTTTTCACTGTATATTTTGAAAGTTTAATTTTATGGATTAGATTCTTGTATAATGACCATTTTCTAATATGAATCTTATAACATTTATTTCACTCACTCTTTTGACATGAATAATGTAAAAATCATTTATTTATAAAATTGATATATTAAAAAGAAAGAAAATCCATCAATATTTTATATAAAGAAATTAGTGAATTAAAGGGAGAGCCATGGCCCCTCCATTCAAAAACTAGTTACACCATGGGTGATTACCTTGGGCGACATGTATGGTTCTCCCTCTCAACGTGTTTAGGGAAACCCCATGAAGGAGTTCTAAAGAGGTGATGCAAGTTAGGGAGCATGTCTGGTATCAGGAGACATGAGACCTTGGGATGACTTCAAACCTTCGATGCCACATCTTTTATTCACCTCTACCGCTAATAACGGAGGATACTCAATGTTTGTGTATATAATTACTTTCTTATACTATGGGAACATCTCTTGTTTCTAGTCTCAAACATCTATAGGCTTGAATTCCTTCAAATGCAAGGTTCTTATTGGAACAAAGCTCGGGTAAAGGTTTACAAACACTTGTTAACTTCTAAATAAGGGTCAAAAGTCTTAAATCCTATTGGAGCAACACGGCCCTCTCATGAGGTGCATTTTTAACCTAGTTAGTGATTATAACAAAATTTTTACCATAACTCGAGAAGATGGTAACTTTTATGGAAGACCAAGACAAAGTTCAAGATTCATTGGTTTATTTTAGGTTGCTAAGTATAAGATGAGATTCTATTTTTTTCTTCAGCCTCATTATCGATGTACGCTACTATCATGTATCTTATATTTTTACCGGAGGAAGCCGCCTATGATGATACTCGTAGTATTTCTCAGACAAGTGTATGCGAAAATGTTGGAATGTCATGCAATTTCTCTCAAAGTTGAAAATTTCCATCACTTTAAACATATCTACACACACAACACACACACACATGGAGCTGGGAGCCTACATCTGAGGGTGTAGTTAACTACCTACACCTGACTTATTTTTGAATTTGTTAAAGGAAACCTCAGGGGGATTTGCGTAATATATTGAGAGAATATGTGTTTCAGGTTTCATGCAAAACAAACATTCATAAGACATTCATCTAGAAGGGGTCAATTCAGCAATTCTAAGACCGTTAAAATTTGGTAGTTTTGATGGATATAATAGAAGTTCCGGATTATGTTGATTTTGTAATGACACCTTGGTGATATATGATGATCTAATTTCCCATATTTTATTTTAAACAAATAAAAAATAACGAAAAAAATTGGATGTAGGTAATTACATACACCCAAGCTCTTTTTTCCATATATATATATATAAGATTTTGTTTTGGGATAAGAAATAAAACTTCATTTTTTGGGTGGTAGAATTGCATATCAATATTTGTTTGGGTTTAACACACCTTCACTTTTACCACTAAAACCGAACCGTTCTCCAACTCAGGGGGCAATCGGAAATTATTTCAAATCAACAAGGGCATCCTCCGAAAAGACCCGACCTTCATTGTCCATTTGTTCTCCGTCACAGACCGAAATGGTGCCAATCCTCACAGCTTAAGCTCCTCTTCATGGCCTCTACCACTGCCTCTGCACTCGTCGTCCCCTCAGGTACCCCCAATGTATATTGCTCTCCGCATGTAAAATATGCCGCCTTCTCTCTTTCGATTCTGGTGGACTATTGTGAGAGTGCCCTGTTATATTTTCACGTTTGTATTCCTCGTATCTCCATGTTGAGGACTTCGCCTAAATTTTGTCGACGGATGGGCTAAGAATCACGGAGAATCCATTAGCTTCATCTTTCTTCTCTCCCGGAAAAATGTCGACCGAGAATATTAATGTTGCGTTTTTTTCCGTTTATTGTCCACTTTTTTCTTCTGCATTCTGTTTCTTTGTTGGCTCCGCTTTGCTTCTCTGCATCGATTTCTTTTGTTTCGTGGTTGAATAATCTGTTAGCTTTGCACTATGTTAAAGTACCACGAAATATCAGGTTCTTTGCTATTAGTAGACTATTGTTGTTATTCCACGTTTTGAGATCATTTGATTCTTGAACACTGCCAGTTCATTTGAATTCTTTTGTAGCATAACCTGAACCTATCGGTGCAAGAACACGGAATAAGAACATGTATTCAGAATCTTTTCTGATTTTCTAACATTTTTTAGCGATTGAAGTCTGATGACATCGGACTGCCAATGGGAAATTGTCTCCCTTCCTGGAGTGCTGACACGTTATCCTTGCGGACATAACAAGAGCAGAAATACCTAACGCCAAATCTCCCCCCACTTTCTGAAGATGACCAATTACATATTTCTCCGATATTCTCTCAACACTTCTAATCACATGTGGCCTTTAGGTGAAAAGGAAATTGAAATCTGACCTCGGATGGATGTCTATCAGATGCATTCAGTCACATTTTCACGGAGAGGGCTAATCATTCATTGAACGCTATATTGTGGGAGTCATGTGGGCCATTCTTTAAAGTATTATTTCATGGATTAAACATGCCTTGGTTACTTAGAGTGCAATCTCTCCTATATCCATCTTCTCGGGAGAACCTTTTCTTTCTCTTCAACATCCTCTTCGTCTCAATGGTTACTATGATTTCTTTCCCTACCATTTCGAAACCAGCTAAGGTCCATTCACTCACTTTGTAGAACCTCGTAATGTTTGCGCTCCATTACTGTTTATCTTTTCTAGGAGTACGATATTTCTAACAATTTGATAATAAATATCTCATGCTCAGTATGCTTATGGAAGGCTATATTATTCTCGAATAATTTCTGGAAAGTGAAGAAAAGAATGAAGGAATTTGTGGGTCCCACAAAGATTAGAATAAGATCTAGTTTCAATTCTAGAGGAGATTGTGAAAACTTTAAAACATTACACGGGTGATATCGCTTCCTAAGAGATTTAACTGTCATGTTTTGAAGGAGTAATAATAATCATACTTTATATGATAAAGAGATTAATGATCCTTTCACTGAAAAAAGAGAGGCTAATAGTGAATTCTGAAATGGTCTCCTACATTCTTCGATATACCCTAAGGGGCGTAATTTATTAGATGTAATGACACACCACTTGTAACGAGAGGTCCGTATGGGTAGGCAGAGACATTTAATGCATAGCCCCTAGCAAAGGGCTACTCAAAGAAAGATGAGGTTAGTTATGAAGGAACCTTTTCTCCTAAGATTATATTCAAACCATACGGATTTGGATAGGCATTTGCATATTATGACTATAACAAATTGAAGTCTAGATAAACTTTCTCAATTGATTCCTCTAGGAGGGTTCCACATGGAGCAATCTTAGAGTTTTATTAGATTGGAGGGATGCTAAACAAACTACTTGTAGTTCAAACATTAATTTAATAAATCACATAGTTAATGGTTTGAATATGATCATGTTAAACTAACCATGTCTACAAGAAGTCTAGTCAAAGGAAATGGCTCCTCAAATGATTAACGAGAAGAAAGCCATGGGAGTATGTCCTAATGCAACTATAATATACATCTTGTTGTATAGTACGTACAAGGTTGGATATATGTTCCATAATGGAACTGATGGGGAGCTTTATACCCCAAGGGCTTTGTTGTAGGTTTCCAATTTATCTAATTCTTTTATGTTATCATCTCTTTTGTCTATACCATTTAAGACATTATAGGGCCTTTTTTCTCATTAAGAAATTTAACCTAGGGGTTTTATACCATTGAAACCCTAATCTAACACCAAAATATCACAATATTGCGGCAATGATGAAGACAACAATGGTTGGCACCTCCCACCAATAAGATAACAACGGTAGACGCTACTTCTAGCAACATCAGGTAGCACCATTTTCACTGCTTCGAGTCAGTGCTCCAACACCTTTGGCATCCTATTAGCACTATCCTCCATCGTTGGTCTCCACCACGTAGTCTTCTTAACTCAATTTTGTTGCAATAAGGGTTGGCCCCATAAATCTTCTTGTACGGCCTTCGAAACTTTCCTTGTGATATGCGAGGGTGTTGCGGTGTGTTAGGAGAAAAGAAGAGAATGAATTAGATGAGATCCTAGGGCTCTCTTATATAGGAGAAAAGCTCTGTGTTAATTACATGAGAGGTACATTAAGAAAATAGAAATGAGAAAAAAAGATAATGCGTGACACAAATACCTCAACACTCCCTCTCAAACTGGAGCATATCTATCATGCTCAGCTTGGAACAACACCTCTGAAATGGACCTTTAGCAAGAGCCTTGGTGAAAATATCAATAGTCTAATCTCCAGTAGCAATATGGGAGGTAGATATGAGACCTTTCTGGATCATGTCTCTAGTATAATGGCAATCCACCTCTATATGTTTTTCATGAAATGCATGATTATTTGCAATAAATAGAGCCACTTGATTGTCACATAAAAGTTACATGGGAAGAGAAACATCAATAGCAAGATCAGTCAACACAGATCTAACCCATATCATCTCTGCGCTTTCCTGTGCAATAGCCTTATACTCAGATTCTACGCTAGATCTAGCAATCATTGTCTGCTTCTTGCTTTTCCATGATATGAGAGAGCTCCTAAATAAAATAAGACTTTCTGTCTCTAGCTCAACCTGCATAATCTGTATCTACACAAGCTGTTACTTCAAGAGATGTACCTCTGCTGAATATAACACCATAACCAAGAGATGTAAAGTCTTCAAATATATCAAGATCATATAGACTGCATCCATATGAACCTTCGTGGGATGCTCTATGAATTGGCTAACCTTGCTCACAACAAAAGATATATCTGGCATGGTGATAGTGACATATAGGAGCTTCCCAATAAGTTCTCTATATCTCCTCCTATCTACCTCCTCAGTGTCATCATCATATAATCTAATACTCGGATCCATAGGGGTAGTAGCAGGCTTGTACCTTGTCACAACTGTCTCTAAAAGAAGATCCGTCACAGACTTCCTCTGGGTCATCATAAGACCACGTTGGTTCATGGCGAACTCTAAACCAAGGAAGTATCGAAGATTGCCAAGGTCCTTAGTCACAAACTGCTGACCTAGGAACTCCTTGGCAGCCTGAATGCCCTATTCATCGTCTCCTGTGGCAATAGTATTATCAACATAGACAAGAATAGTAACAATACCTCTTTGTATCCTCTGAATAAAAAGTGAATGATCCGCAGTAGACCGCACAAACTCCTGTTGCTCTGTCAACTCCGATAGCTTTTGGTACCAAGCTCTCGGACTATGCTTCAGGATGTAAATCACCTTATGAAGCCTACACACTTTCTGAGACTCTCCCTCAATAGCAAACCATGGTGGTTGCTGCATATATACCTCCTCCTGTAGATCACCATATGGAAATGCATTCTTCACATCAAGTTGGTAAAGAGATCAGTCCTGTGAAACATCAACTGATAGAAGAATGCGAAGTGTCGAGTGCCTGGCCACTAGAAAGAAGGTATCCTGATAGTCCACCCCATAAGTTTGGGTGAACCCACGTGCCACAAGCCTTGCCTTGTAGCGATCTACACTGTCATCTGCCCATTGCTTCACTGTAAAGACCTATTTGCATCCCACAACAGAGGCATCTGGAGGAGCAGTAACAATGCTACAGGTACCACGCGACTACAAAGCAGCCATCTCCTCCTCCATGGCGAATTACCACCTACTATTCTGTATGGCCTCCTGATATGTTCGTGGTATAGTAACAACAGAGAGTCCCACAATAAACCTCATGTACTCCTTTGAAAGATGGTCCAATGAAACATGCGTAGCTAGAGGATAAGTGGCACATTGGCGACGCGTCTTTCTCAAGTAAATAGGTGCATCTAGGTCATCAGACTCTATGTTTCTTGGCATCAACTCATCTTGTGCAGTATCCTGTGGAACATTCAAATCTCCAGTGCCATCAGTAGACACGATGTGTTCATTACATATCTGAGGCGTGTTGGATAATGGAGAAGACGCATGAGCAAAGGGGCGAGTAGAACACCTACGAATGTAAAATCGTGGTAGGAACTACGCCAGGGTAAGCAGAGGTGGAGGTGGTGGTGCAGATGATGGAGGTAATGGAGGTGGACGATCAATAACATCCTCACCAGAATCAGCGTTTGACAACCAGTCACCTGTAGGAGAAAAATACATAATAGATTCAAAAAATGTGACATCAACACTGATATAATATTTTCTTCCTACAAGATCAAAATATCTATATCCTTTCTGGGTACGAGAATAACAAACAAAGACACATTTGACAGCTCTAGGTGCGAGCTTGTCACGACCAGGAGTGAAATTGTGGACAAAAGCCACATATCCAAAAATTCAGGGGTAAGGGAGAATATGTCCTTCTCGGGAAACACAATCAAGAAGGGAACCTTTTCTCCAAGAATAGTGGGTGGCATGCGGTTCACCAAGCAGCAAGCAGTGAGAATAACATCACCCCCAGAAAGAATGAGGAGTTCGACTCTGAATCAAAAGAGTCCTCATGACATCTAGAAGATGATGGTGTTTGCGTTCAGCCACACCATTCAGCTGTGAAGTATAAGCACAAGAGGTGTGGCGAACAATACCAAGAGATCAAAGAAATTCAAATAAATGTAAGGTGGAAATCTCCAAGACAATGTCAGTACGAATAAATTTTACATTAACGGAAAATATATTAAATTTCACATTAACATAAAGGATATTATTAACTTCAATAGGAAAAGATTTAATGATAGTACTTGCTTCAGACTTATGTTTTAACAAGAATACCCAAGATAATCTATAAAAGTCATCCACAACAACCATATAAAAATGGTGTCTCTGATGATCGAGAACACGACTAGAATCCCATATATCAAAAAGAAACAACTCAAATGATTGACTACTATGACGACTCTGACGACTCAGAAAAGAAGAACGATGCTGCTTCCCAATCTGACAGGCTTCACAGTCCAAGGTAGCACGAGTATAAATCTGAGGTAGAATATGACACATCTTCCGTGGAGGAAGGTGTCCAAAGTGAAGAAGCTACATGAAAGGAGAAATAGATCTTGAAGGAATAGTAGTAGTTGCAACACACGGTGGTAGGACAAGCTTGTACAGTCCTCTCTGCTTACAACCACATCCAATCACTCTGCTTGTCAGTATGTCCTGAAACACAAGAAAAGAGGGATCAAGTATGGCATGACAATATAAATCTTTTGTAATTTGACTAATAGACAAAAGATTCATCTGAAAGTCTGAAGCATATAAAACATTCTGCAAAAGCATAGAAGGAGCTAGAACAATCTCCCCCTGACCAACAATGGGTAGACGGACCCCATTAGCAATCACCACAGATCTACCAGGCGAGATAGACCTGTAAGAATTGAACTGTGCCCGATCGCCACACATATGATGTGATGCTCTAGAGTCCATAATACAATAAGTCAAATCTGAACTGCTACAACTGATAAGCGCATAAGCAATACATGATGAACTACATGAAGCTCTGACAGTAGATGCTACATCTGAAGACCCTGCAGCTGAAGTGTTAGGAGTAGTCATCATCTCTCGTAATCTGCAAGCAATATCATCAAAGTGCGCATCATGAGAAGGGGCAGAAGTAGGCTCGGTTTTCTCAGCAACATGGACATACACAGGATATCCATGCTTCAAATAGCATGTCTCCTCAGAATGACTGAGACGGTGGCAATGTGAACGACGTCCTCCTCGACCACAAGGTCCACGCCTGCGAAATTGTGAAGTTCCTCCTCTACCACGAGAAGCTGCCATAGCAGAGGGAGTGTGGGCCGTAGTAGTAGATGACGTAGTGATCCTACTCAATCTCTTGTAAACCATCTCCATTGGAGGTATATCATTCCAATTAGTAGTTGAGTACGTGTTGCATCGTACTTAGAGTCAAGAGACAATAGAAGGACTCCTGTCACAGTCACATTTCAATATATTTGCTGCTGCTCAGTGTTGGTAGTAATAGGCATGAAACTGTGCAGCCGCTCAAACATACCTCTAAGATGTGAGAAGTGGGCACGAAGTAGTCGACCATTCTGCTTGATCGAGAAAATATCATACTGCAGTTGAAGAATCTTGCTCTCATTCTTTGTTTACCCATATGTGCCTGCTAAGATGTCCCATGTAGCTTTTATTATGGGTTGATTGATAATATCAGTAGTAATATCAGTGGTGAGTGTCTTGGGGAGCCAAATGCGAGCATAGGCATCATCTTGCTCCCAGGAAGCATTAACCCCAATCTTATCCGCCAGCTCTAAATTTGTGAGAATGTGTTCCTTATTATGGCACTGCATAAGGGTGTGAAACTGCGTGGACCACAACTCGTAGTTGGTCCCATCCATCTTCACGATGGGAGCCGAGCCCTTGAAGACATCGGGCGATGAAAAGACGTCACCCTTGTTCTTTGACATTGTAATAAGAACACTGAAACTCGAAACAAACTGAGGAGTAGACTGATCTGAGTGAGTCTACACAATCATATGGAGGATTGGTTGTATCTGTAGACTCATACACCCATCCTCACTACTTTTTATTATGGTCTAGAGTCGGAAATTTTGCTTCTCATGTCATGCTGGTGAGGAGGACGCACGGGCTGGAGTGTGAGTCAAACTGAATCTCCTCGTCGAAGAGCATGTGCTCTATACTATGTCTATCAGAGTCACTGCAACTGAAAATGAGTCTTTACATAAAAAACTCTGACCTGCCACAACATGTGGACAACTGCTCCATCTCTGAAAAGGGCCGAAAAGAGCGTCACTAATTATCCATACGTAGATTTCTAAAGATGGATCTCTCTCATAGGGACCTCAAAATGGGTTCTCTCTCATAGGAACCTCGGAAGGATCTCGTATTGAAGTTCACGATCGCTTGAGAATGGAGTCTAAAATTCTCTTCATCAGAAACTGGGTCTCTCTCATCTGGCTCAGAGAATGGTACTTTACTTTGAGTCCCTATGAAACCACATGAATGCCCTAACCAACATGGCATAGGGAATGGGATCTCTACTTTGGAATCCCTATGGATTACGTGAAAACCTTGGCCGAAACATAAAAGATGGGGACGACAAACAATGATGGTAAACATGTGCATATCTAAAAAAGATCGCATACATGTGTGTGCATGAAACTGAGGACTCGAAATCTGACGCCGAGTCTGAAACAGAACCGTAGAGTCTGAACATCTGATTGGTCTAGAGAATCTGAGGACACGACAGTAGATGTGGATGCACTCTCCTGAGGATGTCAATCAGTCAAAGATGCGAACATATCCCACGTGTATAGCATGTTTGTCGTACCCTCAGCATGAGCTCTCCTACTAAGCACATATGCCCTCACATTTCCCTTATCGGGATGGTAAGAGATCGTGTAATCATACAATGCTCATAAAATTACATAAAATATCCCCAATAATAATTAAATAAATTTTCTACAATGTGTAATTTTTGAAATTAAAATTGAATGCTAAATGATGGTTCAGATCAAAAGTTCAAAAACATAGTATGATTGCACAACAACAACAACAAAGCCTTTTCCCACAATTAAGTAGGATCGGCTACATGGATTCTTCGCCTCCATTCAGATCTATCTTGGGTCAATCTCGGACTAACACATAGTATGATTGCAAATTACAAAAATTAAATTGTTGGAATAAATGCGAAAATGGACCAAAATATAATTACAAAACCCGTTAGGGGTGTTATGCAAATTTTCCGAGCATGCATGTGCATCACACATGAGCTGGCCAACGGGATGCTATCGTTATTCCCCTGAACTACAAGGGCCTCTCTGCATTTTTCCCTGCACCACACATGCGAAGCACGTACGATGGAGGCTTGACAACGGAGCCAGGGATTGGACTGAGACATAGGAGTCCGATGCGGCACGTGGCAGGCAGATGGAGGCCCGGGCCCACCCGAGACTGTGGGCTCGGCTGGAGGCTCAGACTGCTAGTATCGTGGTGCGTCGATGGTCGTTGGATGAAGTGCTCTTCATCCAATGACCCAGATTGGGGGCGAATGTAGGAGCTTAAGGGGACGACACGTGGTGGCTCTAGGAGCGACCACGTATTTCTCCTAGAAAATTCAGAAAAGAAAAAAAAATCAATAAAAAAATAGAAAATGATATCAAATCAAAAAGTGGTCTTCATGATAGTTGTTCGTCTTGATGAGATCTACAACTTTCGTAAAGAGTTCAAAACCAAAGTAATTCATCTATACATAATGTATTTTTGGTGGTACTCGATGTATATAAAATAGCATATTTTTAGGTTTTCTAAATTTTTTTATCATTTTTAAATAAAATAAAATTCAAAAAATCATATAAATATAAAATAACTATTTTCACATTAATCTAAATTTTAGTATTTTAAATGATTAAGAAAATAAAGAAATAAAGTAATAAAGACATATATACGGAATATATATACGAACTCATAGTGATTTATTTTCTTTGATTTTTAATTCAATTTTTATTTGGATGTTTACTTATTTTATTAAAAATATAAATAAAAAACAAATTAAAAATAAATAAATAAAAAGAGTTATTTTTTTACATAAAAGAACAAGGTTAAAATCAATCAATATGTACAATATACAATGAGTTTCAAAAATCCAATTTTCACATGTGAACTCAGATTAATTTTAATTTGATCTCATTTTGTAGATAACTAAATATTTATTAATTCAAAAGTGAGTAGGGGTTCATGGGAGACTATGTGATAGAGATATTCACATTTACATATTTTTTATTTCAAACTATGGTTTGGATTTTACAGTGTGTCTACCACACAAATGACCAGGGTTCATATCCCATTCTTGCAATGGTTGCGTTAGGTAGTCGATGACCAGCGTAAAAAATAGTCGAATCTTTCAACATGGATTTGAGTAAGAATTCATGTAGCTGACCCTACTTATAGTGGGAGAAGGCTTAGTACATTTAAACTAGGGTTTGGATTTTATTGAACATATATACAAGTTAGTATTTTTTAATATTTTTCCTTTGTTAATGTTACTAATATGTACACAACAAAGTTGATTTTATTTATTTGGAGTTAATGAAAAATAGTTAAAAATAAAGAAAGTTATGAGAATATATTGGTGTCTATACATACGATTTTTGAGCTTTTTATTTATGCAATTATGAATGCTAAAATATGGATGTTATTTACATATGCATGAATAATAAAATACAATAGATGAATAAATGCAATTAATTACTTGGGAACAAAGCTATATTTTCATCTTTTGGAGTGATGAATCATATATTCATCAGGAGATGCATTTGACGCCATCCACATGCCTACAGAATATTTTATATGCTCCTGATTTTTAGATGAATGTGCTTTCTATTAGTCAGATCTTGAAGGATCTATATTGTTATGCCATTTGACCCCTCTACTCTTGTGTTTCAAGAGATACTCAAATGCAGGGTGATTGGATGTGGCTATGAGCAGCGAGGGCTCTACAAACTGGTCTAGTCAGTTCCCACTAGATCAATCTCTCCTTACTTGTGGCATATTCATTGTGGCCACCTTCCTCTGCAGAAGCTATGCCATGTCCTTCTGTAGATTTCCACGTACTCTTCCTTCCAGTACGAGGCTTGCCCGCTTGGGAAGAATCACCGCTCTTCTTTCCCTGGTCGTCAGAGAGTCGTAGTAGTAAAATTTATTTGATGTTATTCATTTAGATATTTGGGGTCCCAATCGTGTTCTTGATCTCCAGGGACACCTTTTTTATCTTGTTGTTGTGGATGATTATTCTAGACTTTCTTGGGTTTCTTTGTTGAAAAACAAGTCTAGAGCTAAATATGTCATTAAATATTTTATTAATGAAATAAAGAACATTTTCTCTACTATTGTCAAGTTTATTCGCTCTAACAATGCATTAGAGTTCTGCACATTACATTTATTTGAGTTTTTCAGGTCTTTTGGCATCATACAACAATCCTTGTGTGCTTATACTTCTTAGTAGAACGGTCTTGCCAAATGCAAACAACGTCATTTACTTGATGTGACTCGGACACTTTTGATCCACAATCATGCTCCTCACTCTTTCTAGGCTGTTGCGGTCCTCGCTACTTGCTATTTGGTAAATTGCATGCCATCTTCTGTCTTAGGATAGAAGATTCCTTTCTCGATTGCGTTTCCAAAGAACCTGTTCTCCCTTAGACCCTGTGTATTTGGATCTGTTGCTTTTGTTCACCATCTAACGTCTGATCGTGACAATCTATCTCTTAGAGCTATCAAGTGTAGGGTTGGGCATTAGGACGGATTGGGTCAGGTTTGAGTTGGCCCGGCCGAAGCCCATTTAAGTATTTGGGCTAATGGGTCAGGCCTAGGCCCATTTTATTTTCAAATTCCGGACCCAAGACCAAACCCGACCCAAACAAAATAGGTCAGTTTTGGGTTGTGCCGACCCAATTTAACACATATGTATATCAATATCACGTGATTCTGACATTAGTTGTATGTTAGAAATATATGTGGTAAAAAATGGTGACTTAAACCATCATTCAATTCTACATTACATATTCTATGGTAGATGCAGGCACTTCTATCAAACTAAAGGGCTCTAAGAACTATACACTATGTCTCGATCATTCAATGTGTTTATCGGTAATCAGAGGAAGAATTACGTTCTTACTAAAGATCCACCCCAGGAGACAAACAAGGGCTACGATACCTCGTACATGGACAATTGTCAGGTTATTACTTGGATGACCAACATCGTTGATCTGAATATATCATCAAATCTTCTCTACAAGGAGATGACAAAGGCAATGTGGGAGAGCCTTGAGAATAGCTATTCCCAAAAACAACCAAGTCCAGAGTCTTAGATATATAAACACAGATTTGGTCTGCAAATTAGATAGATACATCATTGGTAGAGTACTCCAAACTCCTCACAGGACCGTTTGAGGAGCTTCTTATCTTTCAGCGGGCTTACTGTGACAAACAGATTGGAGAACACGTAGAGTGGCAAGTGTATCGCTTCTTATCAGGATTACATCCGTGATACAAGCTTGTAAAGGACCAATTTATGACTGTTGTTGCTCTACCCACACTCGAGACCATCTTTGGTCGACTATAGGAGCTTTAATCTTCGTCACCATCTTCATCTACAGAGACTACAACACATTTTGCCAGAGGTCGACCCAACTACCAGGGAGGACGTGGTCGTGACTTTGGTCGTGGTCGCGGTCGTGAATCTGGGCGAGGACGTGATTCAGTCTGAGGTCGTGGATGTGATACCACTACTACCCGCTATCCAGCATGCACACATTGTGGATGCCAGAATCATCCATCAGAATGTTACTAGTTGAAATTTGGCATGCCTCATAATGCCAATAGGGCCTATGAGACAATCTCATGTGATGGCTCATATGATACTGCAGACTCCTCTCATGATCAGTCGTTTAGTGACAAATATCTTTTACTGTGTCTGAGTATGCTCGTCGTCGTCAACTTCTGTAGAACTCGACTAATGACACTAGTACTTCTACCCTTGCTGCTAGTCTAGCTATTACTACAGGTACAATTGCCAACTCTATCTCTGCCTCCAGCCCTGCATGGATCATTGATTCAAGTGCCTTTACCCATCTGATAGGAGAAGGTAGTCCTCTCAAATCTTCACAACCATCTTCCATTGTGAAGTCTGTGCGTGTTGCCAATGGGGCTCCTTCACCTATTATTACTGCGAGCACTATGGAGTTTTCTCTAAGCTCCAGCTTACTGGAGTTTACTGCGCTCTCGACTTTCCACTTAGTCTCTTATCGGTTCACAAGCTATGTATAGAGCTTAACTGTCGACTTATTTTTGATGAATTCTGCTGTTATTTTCAGGACATCCATACAAGAAAGATTTTTGGTGGGGGGACATGAGAAGAAGGTCTCTATTATTTTGATATTCCCTCTAACTCTGTTTTTTCTGGCATTGTATCAATCACTTCACCTCCATCATTCGTCTGCCAAAGTCTTCTCATTAATGTTCCCCAAACTTTCTATGCTCAAGCCTTTTGAGTGCGAGGCATGCCAATTCAGGAAACATCATCGAGCGTCTTTCCCTGCTCGTATGAGCCTTGTCGCGAAGCCCCTTTCTCTTTAGTCCATTGTGATATTTGGGGACCTCTTCCGGTCCGTACTTTGAGTGGACACAAGTACTTTGTAGTTTTTATTTATGATTGCAGTAGGTCGTCTAGGGTCTATTTACTAAAAAAGCATTCAGAGATTAATAATATTATCAAAAATTTATTTCATTATGTCATAAATATTTTCTCCTATGGTATACAAATTTCCGTTCTGATAATGCCTTGGAATTTACCCAACATGACCTAACAAACTTCTTGGCTTCATAGGGCACCATTTACCAAACCTCATGTCCATCTACTTCATGGTAAAATGGGGTAGTAGAGAGAAAACTCAGACATCTCATAAATATTGCTCGCTCCCTCTTCACACAGATGAAAGTTCCTAAAACCTAATGGGGGGATGCAATCCTTATCGCTGTCCACCTTATAAACAGAGTCCCTCCACTTCCCTACATGGCTCCACCCCATTCTCTCCGCTTTACCCATATGAGACCCCCTTTCCTCTACCTCTAAGGATCTTTGATTGTGTGGTATTTGTCTATAATTTTCACACTGCAAACAAACTATCTCCTCATGCCATCAAATGTGTGTTCCTAGATTTACTCTTATACTTAAAAAGGCTGCAAGTGCTATAACCCCTCTGGGCATCTTTATTATATCTCGACATATGTAATCTTCTTTGAACAAATCAGTTTCTTTACTTAATTTGTTACAGACATTCCTCTAGATCTCCCTCCACCCATTGTCTATACGTGTAAACAAATATCTCCACCACCAGATGTTCATTTACCTGTGTTTTTATTGCAGGATGATACACCTTCTTCAAGTGTCCCCTCCTCTGTTGTCCTGGATAGTCCTCAGGAGCTTCCCATTGCTCTGCAAAGGACAAAGAGGGAATGTACTTTTCACCCCATGTCTCATTTCACTTTTACTGCTAAATTATCTCCTACTTATAGAAGATATGTAGATGCTCTCATGACTATTTCCATTTCGAGAGACCACCACAGTGCTTTGCAGGATTCAGGATGGCGACAAGCCATGAACGAAGAGATGGAGGCTCTCACTACCAGAGGGACATGGGATCTAGTGTAATGTCCTAAGGGGACTAGACCTGTGGCATGCAGATGGATCTTCACTACTGAGCAGTCGTTAGACGGATCTATTGACATGTTAAAATCTCGCCTTGTGGCTAAAGGCTTAAACAGAGTCATGGGGTGGATTACTTCGAGACGTTCTCACCTGTTGCACGAATGGACTCAATAAGGACGATTCTTTCTGTAGCAACCAACAAGGCCTGACCCATCTTTCAACTGGATGTGAATAACGCATTCCTTTATGTTGATCTTCATTAGGAAGTATACATAATGCAACCACCAGGTTACGACATTGAGGGGATTTATGTATGTCGACCTCGCAAAGCGATATATGGTCTGAAGCAAGGTTCAAAATATCGATTTCAATTTTGTTTCGGTAACCTCCAATACCGAAATTTCGTCGAAATTTCGGTGGAAATGTCGGAAATGGTTTAAAAAACATTTTTTTCAATTTTATTGTAAATTATGATTTTCCAAGTTATGAGAACAATAAATAACATATAAATACACAATTATTTCACACATATTGCTCATCTATACCCCTTATATTGTACATATCGGTCATATCGACCATATCGGTCATATCGGTTATATTATAGAATATGTTAGATATTGCAAATGGAGTTAATCTGAGTATTTCAAATAATGAAATAATAGATATACACTTATAGGTTTATAGCATACATATCAATCATCTTATCATATATGACCATATCAAACATATCATTATTAATACTTAATACTTAATAACAGAGTAATAGTCTTACAAGTTACAACAAGTGAAAATACATATATTTCATATAGAATAATAAGAACATGCACATTAATGATCAATGTAATAAAAGATTAAAATATATTACCTGGTGATATGTTTGGTTCAGAACCAAGAGTTCCGCGGTAGATCTAAATCGCCTCCCTTCCTTGTTGTCTCTCATAACGCATCGTAGCTTCAATGAACTTACAGCAGTTCTCCCATGTCATGTACGAGTACATGGCCTTGTACTCCATCACATACTGCCTGTATTGGTGGTCATCAATGCCTATGAGTATCCCAAGATGAGGATAAGCAACACTAGATCCGGTATCACGAGTGGCACGATGAGGCTGCGAACTACTAGCTTGAGATCCTCAGGACGACGACGACGGAGTAAGAAAAGATCTCTGCTGAGGAGGAGGAGGAGGAACTAGCATGTACTCAGGGAAGAAACCATAACTGTCACCCCCAAAGAAGCTGTCTTGGCTCTGCTCAGATTGGCTACCTTGGTAGTTCTCACCGCTGTAGCTACTGTATCCCCCATACCCACTATAACCATATGAATATGATGGAGGTGCATACGCTTGAGGAGGAGGAGGTCCTGGAGGAGGAGCATGAAAGTATTCCGGGAAGATGCCAAATGATTTCTCATCGTGCGACGATCTATATCCGCCTAAAGGACTTGGTGTTCCTCCACGATATGGGCTGTCAATATCCATGCAGCTCAAGGAACCTACAGATGAAATCAAATCGTCCATGTAGTTGTCGGTTGGACGATGGCCATGACCATACTCGTAATCCATAGGTCCTAGACTCGGACTTGGAACAAACTGTCCATGTGTGTTCCTCTATTGCTCAATATATTCAAGTTATGCATGTAGTCCTTCCTCAAATCTTGTATCTTGTGGTCCACGACCACCCCCTCCTGACCCACCTGAGTATGTTTCCCCACCATCACCAGGTCCACCACGACCATCATCATCATCATCATCATCATCATCTCCACTGTCATCCTTTTACTTCGATTTGGATTTGGAGCTAGTGGAGAGAATTTCATAAACAATCGCATCAATCTCGGCCTCCAACCCTCCAAGAGGGTCTATAATCTGCCCGGATCTTGCCAAATAGTCACCTACATCTGCTCCATTTGCTGGCTTATATTCTCATTTGATCTTCCACCTGGTTGATCGACAACGGGAGCACCATTGGAATCCATCCACCTCTGGAGAACATCTTCATCAGCATCGTCATCGTGCATCTTGAAAATGTATGTAAGATCAATAGGGTTTGTGTAGTCCTCTTTGTCTTGTCCCTCTCTTGCATGTTTCAACTTCAGCTTCAAGTTGTAATGCACATAGACAAGATCATTGAGCTTCTGTTCTCCCAACCTGTTCCATCTCTTCGAATGGATCAAGTTGAATGTGCTCTAGTTCCTCTCACAACCACCAACAAACGCGGTTTGAGACAACACTTTCACTGCCACATTTCGTAGTTGGGAGCTTCCATCCCGTATAATAACCACCATTCGGCTGCAAAAAAGATTGTCTTCCCATCGCAGTAAACAAGGAAGTTGATGATATGCTTCCTCGTGTAGCTCGTCCACCCATCGCACATCAATGTCACCCCGTACTCTGGCCATCTCCTTCTCAATTCGGCGATGTACTCATTCATCTCCTCCTTCTCCATCCGCAGATATTTGTTCATTATCTCGTAGGATGTAGGAGCCTTCACTCTCATTCTCGCTGCAACGATCTCCACAATGGCATGCTGCAGAGATGACCCGCTAGCAATGTTGGCAGGAATGCTCTCCCCAAAGAAGAGCTTGCTGATGGCCTTTCCTACCCTTTGTCGGGCGATCTCGTAGGATGTAGGAGCCTTTTTAATATTCTAATTTTCAGAGAAACACCTTACATTTATACATTAGGGTCTTAGATCTAGCAATTAGGGGACCATTTTCGAGAAAGACTACCTAATTGACACAAAAAATGTAAAAATAATAATAGATCTAACATATAATTTTCGGATTTACTCAAATTTTAAATTTCATTTACAAAAAAATCTGAAACATGTTTTCTACTTCCATAACCTAAGATCCGACTTTATCATTGAAAAACTCATCATCATTTCCCATTAAAACACAAAAGCCCCAATTTCCTCTTCCATAGATCTTACACAATGTTCTCAAAGTACGTTTACTACATGTTATACACATTATTGTGCAATTAAAACACAAAACCCCTAATTTTCGTCTCCAAAAATAAAGCTAGATATTCGAAATCTCTAAAAAAACACCACACCAAGCTAGATCAACATCTTACGAGTAAAACCCCTAAAAAATTGAAGGATTTGATGAAGATTTGGCTTACCTTGAAGCAAGGGATGGAAAATGGCCTTGGAGGAAGCATGGAGACGTCTTTGCTTGAACTCGGTCGAAATGAGAGTATTGACCGAAATTTCGGTCCATTTCGCCAAAAGGCCGTATTTTTTAATGCCAGATTCCCTTTGTCGGGCGAGATGCCGAGATGATCGAAATCTTGTCGATATCTCGCAAGATTTCGGTCGAGACCCGAGAAATCGATATTCATATGGGTTTCGAAACCCCCTCCAGAATAAAACACACAATTCTCATTCTCTCATTCTTTTCCACGACCTCAATGAGCAAGAGGCGTGTAGAGAGGAAAATCACCGAATAGTCTAAAAAATGCTTCTATGTATCAATCTTGACTTCTCCTACAGCAGGAGGGGTTACAACCAGTTTTAGTATGTTTGGAGATGACATTATTCCTGAATCTAATGCCTATATCACATTTGCAGGTAAAAGAGTAATTGAACAAACATTGAAGAAAACAATACCCGACGATTCACAAAATGCCGAGTATTTATTCCACAAGGGTTTAGTTGATTCAATTGTACAATGTAATCCTTTAAAAGGTGTTCTATGCAAGCTTGCCAACTTCTCAATGACGAAGTGCAAATTAGATTGCCGCGACCTACCACCCACCAATGGCAATCCAAGATATTGATGATATGTTGATTGCAAGGACGTGCTTGAGAGTAATAGCCCAAAGTGAAGACTATTATTTTTAGAAAACTAGGGATGAAAGGTGACATAGAAGTTTTTTGGTGTGGAGATAGAGATCAAAACAACAAGAGGGTTTGCCTCAACTAAAGGAATTACTTGCAGATGGTTCTAGAGATTTTAGACATGCTTAATGCCCTAAGAGAGAATCATATTGTTTTCTTCTTATATTAATTTCTTCTCAAAGCTCTGCCATCAAACGGAAGAGAATCACAAATAAATGGCATGAGTAGTGTGTTTTAGTGCAATATGTAACATGTATGCTATGATGTGCACTCATATAGATTTTGCTCATGCTACCAATGTACAACAAATCCATGTAAATGGCAAAGTCAAGCCATGAAGTGGATATTAAGGCTACCTAAAAGGTACCATAGATAGTGGGTTGGAGTTTGGCAGAAGTAAGGATCGTCTTTGGCTACATCGATGCTGATTATGCTGGAGGTCACGATAAAAGGAGACCTATGGTTGTTACAATGTTTTCTCCATTGGATTAAAAAAATGTTTTCTCCATTGGAAGATTCCAGTGAGATGGAGGGCCTATTGCAATCTATCGTGGCTATTTCTTCTACAGATGCAGAATATGTAGCAGATACTAAAGTAATCAAGGATGCTAAAGTCAATTCTGGTTACGAGATAGTTAGTGTATTTTGATAGACTCAAGTGCCATCCATATGAGGATAGGAGGCAGCATGAAAAGATGAATCACATTGATGCCATATCATTTCCTACGAGATGTGATTGCTCAGGGTTTGATTTTGGTATAGATCTCCACACCTGAGAATCCTGTATATATAATGACCAAGCCTCTTAGTCCAACCAAAATTCCTAATTATGTGGACCTGGTTGGATTGCTCAAGCCATGAGAAGACCTGAAGACAATGAGAAGAGGAAATTTCGGTGAATCTAGGTCTTCAAGTCAAGGTGAAGATTTGTTGATTTGGCTTTGAAGACTCATAACCTTATCATAATTCCAATTAAGATTGTACTTATTTTTAATTTTTTTGATCCTATTAAGGGTCTATTTAAAGTACATCCTATATGTGTGTTAGGGTAAGATGTGAGATTGCACTGTAAGTATTACATGAGAGCATCACCTCTTAGGGTTTCGTATACTTACTCTTTTTCTTCCTTATGACCTCTCTCTCTGCCCACGGTTTGTTTCCTTCTACATTGGAAGGATTTTTCCATGTAAAATCTGACTCATGGTAAGTGTCTTGTGATTTGTTCGTTGTGCATATTTATTCTCAACACAGCTAAATCCTTTATGAAGAAATGATCAATTATTTAAATTGTTGCATTGGTGTTAGCATAGTATCATAACAAAGATAGATTTAAAATGAAAGAGAGCATAATCATATCGCATTCACGATAATAATATAGTTGGATTTTTTTATAAAACCATTGCTATATCGCTTAACTTGTCCTCTACCGAATTATTGAAGTGATTAGGTAGAAAGTATTTTCCTGTTAGTTGAACTTATTTTAAGTTAATTCTAACTCTTTTTATTACATACAGTTCATTAGAAAAGGATCAGCTTTACATATTTCGAGTTGGTTCAGGTCAGGTAATGCAAAAATTCCTTGTCAACATTATGCATAAAAAATAGTCATTTTTATCAAGCTAAGCTAAACATCATTCATGTTGGAGTATGTGTGTTATGCGTCACTTATGTTGTAGATAGGTAAATGAATCACTCCAGGATCTATTTACCACATACATGTGTTTAGTCCCCCATATCTATCAGTGGTGAGACTTGGAGGGACTGAGGAGGCTATAGAAGAAACCCCAGACCTCCTGTAACAGATGAGAAAGTTCAATAGACACATCAGCCCTTAGAGACGTTCTCCCATGGTTTCATCCCGCTCCTTGGGGAGTAGGTTCCATGTAGAAATTCCCTTTTTCCTTATTGTTCTTATTCTTTTTCTCTGATACGCTTCCGCATTCTTATTTTCTAACATAGTATTAGAGCTGGTTTGATTCTCGAGGATTTGTTCTTGAAGATTTATTTTATATACTTTGTTTGAAATTCGATCAGAGAGCATATTCGATTCTCGAGATTATTGTTCATGTTATGAAAGAATTGTTCTTGGAATTTCTGCATTGATCTTTCGGAGACTCTTGGAACAACTGGAGTCAGAAGTCTCCAAGTTTTCGTCTCCTGGGGGATCGTCAAGCACATCCGACAAGGATCAAGGGGGATCGAGTTCTTGCAGGGATCAGGTCGAAGCAACGCGCCATCGGACGTGAAACAGGCAGTTTCACGATCGGGCATGAGTGTCCGGAAGTCTGCATTCTATACTCCCGCGGGTCGGAAGGCGGTGGGGGAAGGAGGGGCTTGGGTGGGGGGGGGTTAGGGGGCAGCGAATTCCCCATACAGATAGAGGCACCGGTGAAAAAGATACTCCGAAGGCTTCGGGATCGAGGTCTAATTAGCTGAAGAAGACCCTGGCCAATTCACGTGGCCTGCTTGACGAACGTCAGCGACGGAGACATCGTAAATTGGTCCACGGGCATCGCTATCAGTCCTCTATCCTACTATAGGTGTTGCGACAACCTTTACCAAGATCGAACGATTGTCGACCACCAGATCCGTTGGTCTGCCCTCTTCACCCTAACCTACAAGCACAAATCCTCGGTGCGGAATATAATCCCAAAGTACTCCAAAGACTCAAATATAGTAAATCAAGAAGGTGGTTAGACCCTTGCAAAGGGGGTAACAGTGACCGGGCCCGGGTATTTACCAAAAACACAAGTCTCCGCAAAGTCGTCAGAGCATGTATGGGGGTTGAGGCCTGCCCAGTGCCGGAAGGTCAAGGAAGTCGGTGACGTGATGATAGGTTAAGGAAGCTGGCGACCGATGATAGGGAAGTCGGTGATATTGATACTGAAGAACTAATGGCTTAGGGATGGTCAAGATTATATCTTATTATGTCACTAACTTGCTTCTATATATATATTTAATAATAGTTTGCTTTGTTAACTCGCTTGTTTTGGAGGACCTGATGGACTAAGAGATGCGTCATCGTATTATGCAAGGATGCTCCAAGCACATTCTCCGTGATGGAGATGTAGTACAAGTGGCCCTCTTGGGACAAGAACCACGAGTTTGTTCATTTTTATTAACTTGAAGTTGCGTTATAAGCTAAAACCGGCACACTAGGGAAAACACATCCATATGCAAGGCGAAGTCCGCTTGATAAAACATGTCAATGAGATGCAACCACAATCGAATCACAAGCTACATTTATTGATTATCGTTTCGGCTATTTTTCATGTATTGTACAATGCTCTCCCTTATAAGGCTCGCCACATGGTACTTAATTCATTTATTTACATTCTGAACCCTTTTTATATTGTCATTATCAAATAGACGTATAGTTATATATATTTATTGCATCTCATAAAATCCCGTATGATTGTCTATCACTCTTAGATTCCAAAAATCTAATTTAAAATATGATCTAGGACTAGCATATCCAGGTTGATCGATCATCTCATTTCATATGATGGATTTGACTCGATGGATCAGTCAATTGGTCTTTGATCGATCAATCATCGGACCAAATCGATCAATCATTGAACATGATCGTCATGTAAATTACATGATTCAATGTGTGCCAGAATTTTATTCCAAATCTTAAAAATACATATACATGTGTTCCTCTTCTCACCCTCATAATAATGATATTTTTTAAATTTTTTGATATACATGCTTTTGGACGGTAAAAGGTGCAATATCTTTTGGAAAACAATCTTGCATGCATCAAAACCCGTCTATTTTGGCACTAAAAACAAGTGCATATGGTGAAGCGCATTCTCCGTGGTGGATATGTATTGTATAAGTGGCCCTCCTAGGAGAGGAATCGTTCACATTTCTTAATCTGAAGTTGCATTATAAGGTAACCCGCGGGATACGGGAAAGACATCCATGTGCAAGGGGAAGTCCACATGAGAAAAGTTGTCCATGAGAGACAACCACATTCAGATCACAAGCTACATATGCTGATCGCCAATTTGGATATTTCTTGTGTATGTAATACAATGCTCTTCCTCGTGGAAGCGGATCTTCTGCTGGGCAGCAGCGATTTGCTGTAACCGGGAGTGAACCCGAGCCGCTCGATCGAGATCGAGCGGTTCGCACGAAATCAAGGGTTTTGTGGGTCATTACCGTGCGAACCGTTCAATCTCGATCGAGCGGCTCGGGCTCATTCTCGGGTTGCAGCAGATCCCAGTTGCACAGCAGAAGATCCGCTCCCCTTCCTCATAAGGCTCACCACATGGTACTTATACCATTTACTTACACATAAAGTTACATTTATTTATTACATTCATAAAACCCATGTCTGTAATTTTTTTATTCCAAAAATCCAATTTAAAATATGATCCATGTCCGACAGATCAGGATTGTTCCATCGTCTCATTTCATATGATCAATCAGCCTTGATCGATCAGGACCTGATCGAATCGACCAATCATTGAACCTGATAATCAACCTGACTGATTGGGTAAATTACATGATTGATCATAATTGAAGTTGAGCAATGCGTGTTGGAATTTCGTTCCAAATCTTACAAATAGTATATATGTGTGTTCCTCTCCTTACCTTCATCACAATAATGATTTTTTAAAATTTTCGATAGACGACGTTCTTTGACGGGAAGAGGACACGATAAATTTTGTAAAGCAACCTTGCATGCATCAAAACCTATTTATTTTAGCTATATAAGTGCATATGGTGCAGGGGTGTTGTGTGGCTCAGCAACAAGAGGAAGGGATGAAAATCGTACCTCCGGGACATTACGCAGGAATCTACTCACATAGGAAACAATGGTTCCAATGCATTGTTCTCAACACAAGACCATCAAGGCAATGACCTCGTCATCTACCTTGCGAGAGTGGTCTCAGATTATCAATCGGAGAAAAACTTTGTGGTGACAGTGACGGAGCTTCGACAATGATTTCAGCAATCCGAAAATGCTTCGATGATGGTCTCCGACGAGCTTAGCATATTGGTTAGATCACCGGTCCATTTATGAACTTCAAACATCCGTATCTTGATCTCTCAAACTTGTATTTTGATGTTCTTGTACCTTTTGAAAATGACTCGATGAGTACTACACAATAGAATTCATTTATCTGATTTGAATATTGGTTCCTTATTTAATTTTAGAAACAAAGGGTTCCATACTTAATGTTGCATTAAATCAACCATTATTAATAATCACATTTTTTATTATGCAATTTTTAACTTTAAAATATTTCAGGATAGATTCATTTATCTTGAAACCAAAACTAAGTTTGCTTAATTTTTTGGAGTTGATTTGAGACTTGAAGTTGATTTTGAAAGTTTCTTAAGTATATTATATACCCCGATTTCAATCAACTCCGGTGGTGTTTGCATTTATTTTCCCTTTTTATTTTGCATTAAAAATTAAAAAAGACTAAGAATATAGTGTGGATGACTTAATTTCTTGTTGACATGTCTATGGATTTCTTTGTGTGAAATTTCCTTCTTGAGTTCGACCTTGAGATCTGCTCAATTAAAATATACACTCCGGACTTTAGTCTTATTACTTAATGTGGATTTTGATCTGAACTTACTACTACTACAACTAACATTGAATTTAACAAGGTGGAAAGGTGTTTTTCAGTATTGTATGTGTCCAACTCAACATGACATAGAGTAATTGAGAGCGTTAATGTTATGGGAGAGACCATTCATTGCCAACTCCGGGAGGATCGTCTTCAATCGAACAATGTTCAGAAAGTAGAACACACGCACTCATCACATTAGGGTCGAGTCATGAAAACATAAATCGATCGATTGATAACTTAGTGATATATCATAAAACCGACAAGATCTTAAATAAGCAAGAATCTTGCCACTTCTACCATTCAATACATGTGCATGAGTTTGTATTGCATTTGTTTGTGTGTTTGTGTGGTCACCGATGTCTCATATACCTTCAAATCTTGTCTTTTAATATGATTTTCACTTCTACACTTTGTCATTTCTCTTTGACATCGAAGATGATCTGTCGATGGTCCATTTGCTTGCCTTTTGTAAGCTTGGATCCCTCGACCCGACCTTGAACGTAATAGTGGTCTCAAGATGACTTTCTTGACGAGGTGGTTTTTCTTTAGATTTACCAGTCCCAGGTTGATTCTCTACCTAACCTTTGTTCAAGGTTGACTTTTACATCAAAGTATTCCACCACCCCTCCTTCTTTTGTGTTGATCAAGTTCTTTTGGTCCAAAAGCCAATGAGATGGTTTAATAGAAGAACAAGGGAAAGGGAGGATCGAGTTTGGGTGATGTTTGGCAAGGGATCTTAAACACACTAGAACAATTGACACAATGGTTAATAGAACAAACTAAGATCCAAACTAAATGGAGAGCTTTGATGGATCTCTCATTAGCTCACCATCAACAGCATGCATATTCTATCAGCCTCACTAGCATGCATATCAGAGGCAAAATCAGCAATATCATCAACCCTCACACCATCAGCAACATTACCATCACTCCTTATGTCATCCCAGTGCCAGCCTCAACAATAATTCCTATCATCGACAATATGATTTTGATCATCAGAGGAATGTTCACATCAAAACACCTTCTAGTGTCCCAAACTCTTTGGATAGCTGGTTCAGATGCTTAGAACCCTTCGGCGCCTCGTTAAATATGAGATAGAGTCAACCAACATTATGATGAGTTGACCGTCCTCAAGACGGCAATCCCTACACGTGTTCGAGTTATAACCTGAACAACCAGCATAGGGCATTTGATCTAGTAGAGCAAAGTATATGTCATTTAATTAAATATCGTAAGGAAAAGTTCCCCACTTGTTTATCTAGCTTTATTTGTTTATGGAGAGATGGGAAGCCTAATGTTGGATCATGCAACAGGCAGGTATCTTATCTTGATGATGAGTTGGACAACGAGGAGGAAGGTGTTGGTGCAAGTCACCTCGAATTGTAATTTGTCCATAATAAAACCAATATAATTTGCTATTTACAAAGATCTAATATTTTTTATTAATAGTAAAAATAAGGATTTGGATCTTATTTGTATTTGGATTAGAAGGATCATATAGGAGAGGTGCTATGAACTACTAAGGTTAGAGTTTTGGAGAAAAAATAATTATCATTTTCTCAAGATACATTATATTTCCAGGAAAGACATCATAGCCACGATGACTCTCTTAGGGTTCTTGTACTCTTTCTACCCATCATAGTGGATTCGATCAATTTGCTCGTGATTTTCTCCACTACACCTTTGGGATTTTTTTTAACTCAGCCATGACCGGTCCTAAGCCCGGGTAAATGAGAAGGATTGCGTTAGGTAGCCGGCAATCAGCATAAAACAGTCAGAGATAAATTTGTAAATAGTGTTTAGAAAAATATCATTTAGATATTTGTCTCAAGACAATCGGATCTTTTCAATATGGATTTAAGCAAACATTTAGATTTCGTTGGCACGTTCCCTACAAGCGATGTGTTGCATCATCCGGATGCAATGAGAAACTGGTAAGGGTCGTTACATCGTTGCCCTGATGTAGTTTAAATTTTGCAAGGGTTCTTGAATGAAGAACACATACGATTAAATAATCTAGTTCCATTGCGTCATCGCCTAGATGCAGTCCAAAATTTGCAAGGGTTCTCGCATGATGGATGCATGCGAGTAAAAAGTTAGTCCAAAATAGGTTGCAAAAGAAGTTGAGGATAGATAGTTGGAATATTGGCACTTTGATTGGAAAATTGACAGTGATAGTAGATACATTGGAAAGAATGAAGATTCAGATACCATGTCTCTAAAAGATACAGTGGGATGAAGAGAAAGCAAGGGAGATCGAGAAAACATGTTTAAATTATGGTATCCGGGTAAAGAGAGGGGTAGAAATGGTGTTGGAGCGGTTGTTCATAAGGAATTTAAGTATAGTGTGGTCGATGTGTAATGATTTGAGGATCAGACTATTTTACGAAAATTGGTGCTAGAAGAAGAAGTTATAAATATAGTTTCAGTTTATGCACCGCAAGTTGGTTTGAGGAAAGGATTAAACAAGTTTTTTACAAGGATTTGGATATGATTATGCAAGGAATCTCACAAAGAGAGATGATTTTCCAAGATGGAGATCTTAATGGACATGTGGGAAAGGATGCTTCAAGGTATGATAGTGTTCATGGAGGCCATGGATTCAGGGATAGAAATGAAGAGGGAAAAGCCATTATGGATTTTGCAGCGGCTTATGATCTTTTCATAGCAATACTCTTTTCAAGAAGATGGAGGAGCATTAAATTACTTAAAAGAGTGACCTGACTAAAATATAGATAGGTTACTTTGTAATGAGGAGAAGAGATCGGTCGTGTTGCAGAGACTACAAAGTAATACCAGGAGAGAGAGCTTGACATCTCAACATCGCTTGCTAGTCATGGATGTGCAAATACAAGGGATGCCAAAGAAGATGATGGTTCCCAAGGTCATTAGAACTAAATGGTGGAATCTTCAATTGGAGCAATCATGATTCAATGAGAAGGTTTTAGAATACTTATATTTGGATTGTAATAGAAGTGCAAACGAGATGTGGGAGACTGTAGCATCTTGTATCTGAAGGGTAGCTAAAGAGATGCTAGGTAAGTCTAATGTAGGAGCTCCAGACCAAAAAGAGGCTTGGTGATGGAGTGAAGAGGTGCAAGAGATGCTTAAAATTAAAAGAGATTGCTTTAAAGCTATATATAATATAGAACATGGAAAAATATCATTAACTATAAGATAGAAAAGAAGGAAGCAAAAAATGCCATAAGCAAAGCAAAGTCAGAAGCTTATGAAGTTTTGTATAAAAAACTTAATTTGAAGGAAGACAAGAAGGATATATTTGAATTGGTCAAAGCAAGAGAAAGAAAGAACAAAGATCTTTCTCAAGTAAGATGCACCAAGGATGTGGAAGGACATGTGCTTGTTACTCAGAAGGATATAGAGACTAGTTGCAAACAATATCTCCATAAGCTTTTCATTGGGGAAGGGATTAAAGATATTACTTGTAGTGAGTGTTACTTGAATCGTGTAAACATTAGACGGATAAAAAGGAAGGAAGAGAGGGGGCTTTAAAGGTTATGAAATCCCGGAAAGGGGTAGGACTCGATGACATTACTATAGAAGTTTGGAGAGTTCTTTGTGAATGGGGTTTGACTTGGCTCACAAATTTTTTCAATGTTCTTTGACGAAGCAAGAAAAACATGAAGAATGGAAGAGAAGCAATGTGGTACCTATTTATAAGAATAAAGGAGACATTCAAAATTGTTCGAATTACAAAGGTATCAAACTGATGAGTCATACTATGAAAATTTGAGAACATGTGATCGAAAGAAGGTTGAGACAAGTTTCCAAAGTAATTGAAAACCAATTTGGATTCATGCGAGGTCTCTCAACTATTGAAGCTATCCACTTGTTGAGGAAAATAATGGAGATTTACATAGATAAAAAGATGAACCTCCAAATATTTTATTGATTTGGAGATGGCTTACGATTCAATCCTAACGGAGATATTATGGAGAGTTTTGGAGAAGAGAGAAGTACAAGTCATATACATTAATCTTATAAGGTATATGTATGATGGGGATTCATCTTGAAGGATAAGGAAAAATCCTTAAGCGCATCACAGAAGCGTGAGGATCGCATCGAAATTTGAGAATATGTGATCGAAAGAAGGTTGAGAGAAGTTTCCAAAGTAATTGAAAAACAATTTGGATTCATGTGAGGTCTCTCAACTATTGAAGCTATCCACTTGTTGAGGAAAATAATGGAGATTTGCATAGCTAAAAAGATGAACCTCCAAATATTTTATTGATTTGGAGATGGCTTACGATTCAGTCCTAAGGGAGATATTGTGGAGAGTTTTGGAGAAGAGAGAAGTACAAGTCATATACATTAATCTTATAAGGTATATGTATTATGGGGATTCATCTTGAATGATATGAAAAGATCCTTAAGCGCATCATAGAAGCGTGAGGATCGCATCGAAATTTGAGAACATGTGATCGAAAGAAGGTTGAGACAAGTTTCCAAAGTAATTGAAAACCAATTTGGATTCATGTGGGGTCTCTCAACTATTGAAGCTATCCACTTGTTGAGGAAAATAATTGAGATTTACATAGCTAAAAAGATGAACCTCCAAATATTTTATTGATTTAGAGATGGCTTACGATTCAGTCCTAAGGGAGATATTGTGGAGAGTTTTGGAGAAGAGAGAAGTACAAGTCATATACATTAATCATATAAGGTATATGTATGATGGGGTTTCATCTTGAAGGATATGGAAAGATCCTTAAGTGCGTCACTGAAGCGTGAGGATCGCATCGAATGCGATCGGGAGCGACTAGTCGCACTAGTTGCTCCGGGCAGCGGAAGTAAAAAAACCCGATGATGAAATCACATGATTCAAGAACACTTCTTGGATTGTTTCATCTAAACCACAATTAGGTATTATGGCTATCTCTTGAAGCGTGGTTACAATCGAGTCTCTAAACAAAGAGACCTTCGATCTCAAGTTTGATCCGACGGAGGAGACGCTTGCGAGCGCGTTGATGAGACGCATGCTCCTTGCAATCTAGGTTGATGATCCGAGCAACGAATCTCATGATCTTGTCACATGAGATCCAACATCTTCTTCACGAGCGAGGCGCACCGAAGGAGATGGAGATCTACGAGTAGATGATCCGGCAGCATAATGACGATGCTGTGGCGATGATGACTTTCTCTATGGATCCATGGTGGACAGCCACATGAGAGAGAGGGAAAGAGTCTTGGCATGTAGAGAATGAGAGAGATAGCATTTGTCGATATTGTAACTGCGTCTATTGGAGAGCAAGGGGTGCATTTTCTTATATGGGGTTTTGGGATCCATAGATCTCAATCCATGGATAAGACATAATCAATGGATGAGATTGATTTGTGTTTCTTTCAATGGTCATGATTTTTTTTATGAAAACATAATAAAAATAAATAATATATATGTATATAAATCAATATATTTAAATTCAAATCAATTAATTATCCTTGGAGATAATGAGGATAAAAACCTCATCCCCTTAAAAAGGGGGGACGGTCACTCTTCTCATGAGATCTCACTATCTCATGAGATCTCATTATCTCATGATATCTCCAAGATTTACAACAACAATTTTTGTAAACTATTTCACAAAAATAATTCATAATTATCTTGTAAAATTTGCAATCATGCTATTGGAAAAATGTGAATCACATTCACATCCCAAAATAAAATGTAAATTATATTTTCAATTAATCATCAAATGTGAATCCAATTCATATCAATAATTAATTAACAAATATAAATCATAATATGCTCTCTCTAATATATTATAAATAACATTTATAATATACCTGATTAATATGGATAGTGTTATCCATATTAAACATATCCATATAATTAAATCACATTTAATCATCTTGGATTTCAATTCTCTTATGCCCAAATAATATGAATCACATTCACAGTATTCACATCTTTGATAATTAAATCGCATTTAATTATCTTAGATAACTCTACTCATAATATGAATCAAATTAATATTATTAACGATAATCAAATCATTAATTATCAATTTTCTCAGTGCTCAGATATATAATGTCAACAATGAAATTATCCATGAACTCTTTCAAGGATAATGTGCTTTCTCCACGGCAAGGAAGGAAATATCGGTATCGATATCATTTCGATACAATGTCGATACCGATATATCGCCGATATATCGGCGATATATCGACGCATATCGCTGAAACCAGGTATCCACCAAGGCATTTTCTCCTGTCGATATCCGATATCGTCCATATCGGCGATATATCGGTGACCTGTCGATACCGATATATCGCCGATATATCGACGATATGTCGCGATATGGCGATCCCTGCTCCACGGATACTTGAAGATAAGGACAGGGCGATTGTATTGTTCCACGTATAGTGACTTGGATATTGAGATCACATCTCAAAACCATATCTTGCGGACCTCCCATAAATGTTTGATTAAATCAAAGCCGTAGATCTAATCTTCTCATTGTATCTGAATCACATTCAGAACAAGGTCCAACATTTGGACTAATATCAGATCTTCTCTATGAGAGGAGTCACTAAAATCCATACATGTTTCATTACTCCCTCGGATGGAAGCATCATGGTTATACAATCGTTTATGATCACATCACCCTCAGGTATTGATAATACATATACATTCTACATACTGGAAGACTCAGAATAAACCTGAAGTTTTAGATCTTTTTAAGACTATCTCCTTCAGGGTTTTATCATTAAGTTTCTCATTTAACTATTGGGAGTTGGTATCGATCATATACTTTCTAAAGGCATATATCATACCCAGGTATTGATCATATACTTTCCAAAAGTATATATCAAACACACAAATTCAGTCAAGCTTCTAAAGCAAGACGACAATGTACAGAATTTGATTCTTCCCAATATCTCATGAGTGAGCTCTTGTCTTCCGATTCAGCAAATGAACTTGTATGATCCCTTTAAGAGATCATATTATTCATATGCCCTTGCATGCACACCAGCGCACTGGTGTATAGACCTTATTTAGGTCATCAACCTATTGATCTACTAAATGTACATACTCATACATATAGTAACACATTTGTCTTCGGTCAGAGGATGTGTTCATATATCATGACAGCATACGACATAGGAATTTGGTTATCTCAATCTTGTTAAGTCAACTCTTTGACCTAACTAATCTGACACCACCGAATCTCTACTCCTATGCAGAGGACCTGCATCAAGAGGTCGGTCAGATATCAGCCCATAGAGAAAAGGATTGCCATCTCCTTCTCTGGCTGGAGATCCTCTCTTAATAATCATTTGACGGTGCTTGATGAGTCATCAATCTAACTATTTAGATATTCAACAAAACACTAGCCTCTATGATTCAATAAGTGAATCAATAGCTATATGATCATTAAGATGGCCATGGTACATAACCCTAATTGTACAAAGGGGTCTATTATGCAAATTAGTTATTCTTCATTTCATATCAAGGAATGATATTTGCAATAACATTTATTGCAAAATGGTCATCGTGGGCTCGCATGTCCAACACATCTTGTGTAAGGATCTAGTCTGGAAAGACCAATTATTTTAACATCGGCATCGATCTACATCAAGGTTCAGCTTTGAGTCCATTGCTTTTTACTTTGATTATGGACGAGTTGACTAGTCATATTTAGGATGAGATACCTTGGTGCATGTTATTCACTTATTATATTTTGTTGATTGATAAAGCAAGAGATGGAGTAAATGAGAAGCTAGAGATTTCGAGACATGCCTTAAAGACTAAAGGATTTCATTTAAGTAGATTTGGATTGTACATATGGAGTGCATATTTGATGGAAATAATGGTGAAGAATTTGAGGTGAAGATTGGAGATGATAACATTCGGTAAAAAGGTTTTTTTAAATACTTGAGATCTATTTTCCAACAAGATGGAGAAATTGATCAGATGTCACTCATAAAATAAGTACATGTTGGCTAAAGTGGAGAGGAGTCTCTATTGTTCTGTGTGATAAGAAAATCCCTTTGAAAGTCAAAGGAAAGTATTATAGAGCAGCCGTGAGACATGCTATGCTCTATCAATCAGAATGTTGGCCTGTGAACCATAGACGTGCAGAAAATGACAGTAGCAGAAATGAAAATGCTAAGGTGAATACGTGGTCATACATGAAAAGATCGGATTCGGAATAATGCAATCAGAAGGAAAGTTGGCATAGCTCTTATAGAGTATAAGATGAGAGAAAACCTCTTAAGATGCTTTGGCCATTTGCAAAAGAGGTCCATTGATGCACCGATTAGAAGATACGAGATTTAGGATGTTGAGCCAGTTAAGAGTGAGCAAGGAAGGCCCAAGAAGTGTTGGAATGAGACTATCCAAAAGGATATTAGTTATTTGAATTCAAGCTTGAGAATGACCCAAAACAGATTTTAATGGAGGTAAAGAAATCCATATCGCTGACCTTATTTAATTGTGGAAAAAGGCATTGTTGTTGTTGTCGTCGTCATTATACACCTTGGGATTTTTTCATGTAAATATGTGTGTCTCATTGTGAATTGGCTATAACAAAGTTGTGTGAATTCGTTTCCTCAACAACTGATCCAAGCAATCACTATATGGATTGTGTAAATTGAATTACAAAACATTCTGGAGCGTACCCACATAGTGCATAAAACATAGTTACAGTTACTATTAACCTTAAATAGTATCGATAGATGCTAAAGTTGCGAACGATCACAGAGAAACGATACTAACCCCTATTTTGTTATGGAACCTGAGTTGAGCATGAAATGGAGAATGGTTGCTTAAGAATTCTGGAGGATTTCTTTCAGTTGTTTGGCATGGAGTATAGAAAATATCTCACCTTGTTTGTGTCAAGAAACCGCCAGGGAATACGTATTTATAGGAAAAGAACAATGGCTGGAAATTCCCTTAAATAACCAAAATAGTTGCTTGTGATCGATCCTAATAACTACGACTTGACTCACTTTGTTCGATTAAACCAAATGACCAAAATTGGTTGTCATGGGTCCTAAAAAGTTAATCAATTGGATCAGTAAGTTTGATAGCTACAAAATATTATTCTCCAGTAATATCATAGATCAACCATATCAACAAGATTGACCAATCAAACTGCTCGGTGTGATAAATTACAAAACTGTGTTTAACTGAAATGTATTTTTAAAAAACTAAGAGCAAGGTTGAAATATATTTTAAAAAACTAAGAGCAAGGTTGATTGATTATGAAGAAAAGTTCTCTTTGTATTATGAAGAAAGGTAGAACTGCTTTTGAGTTTGGGTACTACAAGAACCATATCTTGTATCACGCTTATAATGTAATTATTTAAGGTTCCTTATAATAATGCTAACAAAGAAACCATAAATATTAAATATATCAAAAATCTGCAATAGCCATTCCGTTTTACTTGTGGTGTTTAGCTAATAGAAGCTTGTTTATTTTATGTCGGCTCATTCATTTATATTTTTGCAGTCCTCAAATTCGTCGAGTTAGTTGTTCTCAAGCGCCCAAAAAAATCTACATTTATCACTAAAACATGTCGTGCGGATGCATTTTTTTATTGATAGGATGCTAATAATACTCATCGTTTCCATGCTGTCTTGTGAAAACAAGCTTATATTCGACAAGATTCCTCGACGAACATTTATCGGAGATGGAGCAATTATTGCACTTGAGTTCTATAACTATATCTTTACTTCACAAAGGACGAAAACAGATGAGAACCTTTGGATTCTTATGTCTATGATGATTTAAGGAGGACGAGAATGCTGCTTTAATTTCCATTTGCTTTATGCCTAGTAATGAACTGTCAAGGCTTGATTGTCTCAACAAGGAATTCTCTCACCATTGTTGTTTAACTATTAAAATGGACCGTTTGAAAGAAGACTTGCACTCTCTTTGAGTACAATCTATAATATGGTTTGTGGAACTTTCTTTAAGGTTCGTGTCGTGTGGCTCAAGAATCTTCTCCTGAGCCTCATCTCCCCCTAACTAGATGCTTCATGCAAGACCTGGCTGACCGTTTGATAGTTCAAAGAAGTTACTCGACACTTCGACGAGCAAATCTTTAGGCCAAACTTGACATAGAACCTTGATATGGAAAATGCTTGTGTGTTCAACATAATGGCTCGATCCTCCGTTTGTATGGTGTCTCTGCCACTTTCTTTCAAGTTCCCTAGGACTTGGGCAAGTTCTATGTGCATGACCTTTGATTCAACATAGAGGCATTTATCCTAGATAAGAGCATGTTCCATTTCTATATGCATCATGGGGTTAACAATTTCCATGATATCATCTATTTTATAAAGTTGTAACTTTCTTATCTTCAAAAGTTCAAAAATCCAAAGGATGACGAAGTTACGTAAGAAGAAGAAGCACAAGCGAAGAGACATTAGAAGTGAGTTATCAGTCGACATTAGATTACTTATCAGGTAGCCGACAAGTGAATGCAAAGAAGATGAGACATCAGTATTAAGTGGAAAGGGAGTGGCAAAGCAAAGCACATGAGCGAAAGCAGTATGAGATGCTCACTCCTTTCAGCCAGCACTCGACTCTTCTCCGGTGCTGAATCCTGTCACAAATGCAGCCAACATGCCTTATAACGTTAAACAAGGATGTTCTAGAAAAGATACGCTCGCGTCTGATGAGCAGTTCTTGTTGTATCAATGCCTAGATACAACTACTACTGTACTAATCAGGAAGATAAATTACCGATTAAGTACATTTTCAAGGATCCGTTTCAGGAGGTTGCCATATTCCAACCATATGTTGTCTAGCAAGTGATAGAGGCTAGACTTGCTTGCTGCTTTGTTTGCGACAATTTAGCACCAGATTACCCCTAACGAGATTCTGTATTCTACTTTTACACATGATCTTAAGACTATCTATGGTTGTTTACAGAAGACTGGCATGGATATTATTCAATCCAAGGTCCGTGCCAACACCACTTAATACAACAAAATTGGCATACGATAACAAATAATCTAGATAGTCGTTGGTATATCTTTCAACGTTAAATTTTTACAAAAAGTTATTTGTTGCATATTAACTTAATATTTTTCTTCTAGTCCGCAACAAATCCACTATATGTTGCAAAATGTTCATGTAACGATGATTATCCATTGATTTTTCATTAAAATGTATACTAATCATCGTCAATTTAAACAGCGGTTACAGAAAATGGTCAGTGGATAACTAGTGTTATATATCCATAGCTAACAATATAACAACAAATAAGATTTCATTACGAATTGAAATAAACCAACTATGTTGCAGTGGATATCTGATAGTATGGATGTTGCCTTTGAATGTGTGGTACTTTCATAAGACTTCTGAAGGTGTCTTTACCAAGAAGGGAGGGTCCTCAAATCTCACCACGGGTTTTTTCCACCAAATATGTCCAACCATCTCCTTACCTCACCGCAGATTCTTGTAGCCAATAATGCAAGCGATAGTTCACCAAAATCCTCTCTTATTACCACATTTGCACTGAACACTCAGCAAGAAAGTATGCCAAAGTCCTACAAAAGATGTCGGATCCCATACGCTTCATCCTCCCTTTATGTACTTCAACTGTTCATTTAAGCTCCTCACACCTCGACAACAAATTGTTGGGGATTATAATCACGATGGTTCACATCTTAGTAAGCAACAAAGAAATAGAGTCAAAGTCCCTCCACTGCAGGCGCAAATCCCTTAAGATAACAAGCCCTCGTCACAGAGGTGCCAAAGCACCATGCATCATCAGAGAATGGCACCAAGTTATGGCAAACCCGCTTGTTTGTGCCTATTCTGAGGTCAACAAGCACAAAACCTCGGTCTGGATAGAAACCTCTACCAAAGCACCCAAAGGTACTACAGATAATTAGAGACTACTAAACAGCAACATCGGTGACTAGCAAAATGTCCACCAAGCAACCACTAACCTCAAGAAACTGATTATTCATTTCAGTATTGCTAAATGTCCACCAAGCAACAATCAACCTCAAAGAAACTGATTTTTCATTTCAGTATTGCTAAAATGTCCGTCAAGCAACAATCAACCTCAATGAAACTGATTACTCATTTCACAGTCGCTATCATCCACTGCTACATAAAACATCACCATTCACCTCGCATCGAAAGCAAAGACACTACAATCCTATGCAAAATGACCCCGATCCCTGCATTTTAGACGCCACATTCCTCGATCCGACTTCCAAGAGTCCCCCAAATAAAACAAAATTCCATCTTGTGAAGCCACCACCTTAAATAGCCTCTATACCATTAAAGACCTCCAACTTCTAGTTCCAATGATCCACTCTCCAACTCCCTCTCTCTTATCTCCATATTCTGCCCCAACCTTTGCCAACTCTAGGGTTGTCTCTCCTGTTTCCCCCTCTCCATCCCAACCTCGTCAAACAATCTGATTTTTAGCTTTCGTTCTTTCAGTTTAAATGTATGGCAATGTATAAATTTCCTTCAACATAAATATTCTAAGGGGGTTGAGACCTCTGCTTTTTATCACCATCATTACAAACATATTTTCCCAAATAACTTGACCAACCAATCCATACTTTAGAGCAGTGGGCATCGATTTTCCAATAATCAAGTCCATTGTCGAGCTTTACAACTCCATAATCAACTGAAATAAACAATCAGGTTCTCGATACCCCATCTAAAAAGGCAGTGGCTTTGGTTGTCATACTCAAGCTTTTAAAAGTGACATGGATAAAGGCCACTTTTTTATCATTGAGATGATGTGTAAGCCTCTAGGCACTCGAGGCATAAGCCTCAATTTATCGATTAAAAATGATAAAAAAATAGACATTTGTATTAAAATGCTTGAAATGAGAATGCGCTATGAAAATGACATTTTGATGCAACATAGTTAATTATTATATTAAGACAACAAAGTGACAAATCACACGTTCACAGCCACGGGAGAGAAAAGTCACACACAATCAATGGTCACTTATCAGTTCATCACCTATACAACAACAAGAACAAAGCCTTTTCCCACAATTAAGTAGCACCTATACATACTAAACAATTACATGTTATGTCAATATATGATATCTTTAAAAAGTAAAAACTGATGCACAAGTCACATAATCATCAAATCCAAGAGAAATTGAACCATAAATTCAATATACCAGAGGCCACGGTAAAACAAACAATTCAAAGAGCACCAGGTTCAAGAATTCATTAATTGTATAAAATCAGAACACAAACCAAATGATGGGCAATTGTACATCAGAATGTAATATCAAAGAGAACCACGTGCAAGAATACCATCTATTTTTAGGTACATGTTCTTTCTTCGGCAATTTTGCTGGAGGCCATTTCCATAAATGGAACACACGACCTCTGGTCAAATCAAAACACATTGCACCCCTCAATATATTCAGAATGCAAATATCTATTAACATTTGATTAAAGCTGGGGATAATGTGGATCAGATGTCATTTTTTACACTAGTGAACAACCATGTGAAATTAATTGGTGATGGAAATGTTATTATATCTACCATGGTAATTGGTGGAGATGTTATTATATTTACCATGTTTTAACACTACAGAAGTGGATAGATTAGTTTTCACATTTTGTATCTCTACAATTGGACAAGTAATTCTATGATTATGCATTTCCGAGCTGTAATTAGATTTTTTTGAGGAAAAAAAGGGTGTAAGTTGTGTAGATGCCCACCAGTAATCTTCTATATATTCACATTATGTCAAAAAGGAGTTACAAAGACCAAAAGGTCTTTAAAGAGCTGTGATTAGTTTTCAAGTGCAAACTGGTCATAGTTCCAACATAGAACATTTTATGGGGACAAGTTCAAAACACTTTTATACATAGCAGTAACAATAAGGCTAATTTAACACAAAAAGATTATATAAAGCTGAGATCCAGTTCATGATCCCATGCAGAAACAACTGACATCTCATTTGACCCATGACTATGTCATCATGTCCCAAGGGTTGCTTGAGCACAAAGCGATTCAGATAAAGGAAAGACCATGAACTCATTCCATGGTCTTAACACAAGGAAAGAAGTATCTTTTCTTGGAAGCTGAAGAAGAAAGATTGCATGAAGTTATAGGAGAAGAAAAATATACTTGGGTGGACTTTGGGAGGATGTCTGCACATCTAAATGGAGATGGGAAAAAATTATGGATCCCAACATTCAATGTTATGTTGGACACATGAATTTTAGGTGTGATATTAGGAAATGTTTCTCTGATTAAGAGAAAGATGGCTTGTTGATTATAATAAAACCAGCATCCCTTCTACAGAGAAGAAATGGAAAAAAATTAGAAAGCAAGATATTAAAAATAGGAAAGAAATCGGCATAAATGTTGATCATTCTCAACATGTTGCATTGAAAAGTGTGCTTCTACTATCATCGTACCTTGGTAAAAATACAGGCAATCTAAGGTTCAATAACACATGAATTATGGCAATCATCACTTTAAAATAAAAATATTAATAAAGTTACAATTCGGCTCAGGGCACTTCAAACCATTATTAATAAAGCAATATATTAGCTTCCCAGATGGGTCATAACACATCCTTTGCCCATACCTCCCATTTGGAATTCAGGCATGGAAATATGCCCAAGATGTTTCGTCCATTTTAAGCGTGCGAGGGTGATGGAGGGTTTATAGGATATGGTGACAGCCTTCTGGATGGAGCAGCAAGTTATGGTTTGTGTGACTGAATGGTTAATGTCGAAGCCTTTGCCATTGCAGAGCTGCTGGCCTCCTCCAAAAGGGAGATTTGTCTGAAGAGGGGAATAGGCAAATGTGTGGCATAGGTTGAGGTTCGTTGTTTGATGGTTAGGAGGATTTGTTTGGACGTGGAGGAACTCCATGCTATGAATGATCATCTAGGAGGAAGGCGAAACCATGAGGTAGAGTGGAGCAGAAGTCCCATCAACACTGGCTTGAGGAGAAGTGGAAGTGCAGAAGGAATCTTATTCATTCAATCTCTGTGGGAAAGATTGGTTTCATGGGGAGCAGGAAAGTGGTGATGTCATGGTGGAGCATTTCCAAAGCCCTTAGTTGACATATTCACAGTAGTCATTGACTTGCTCTAGGTGTGATTAGACTGTCATAAGAGCATATGGATAGATTGTTCCTTCCTTTGCAGTCTCGGGAGGTTCATAATGCGGTCTTTGGTTTACAAGTTATTGGTTCTTCAAGTCCGGATGGATCCCCTTTTTTCCTCAAAACATTATGTGATGTGATCAAGGACAAGGTTCAGAAAAGATGTATGTGGATTTTTTTGGATAGGTCGCCGCATAGCGACATACTCAGAGGAATGTAAGGAAAATACACATTTTCCTGCCATTTTTGCATCTTTTTTATTTAATATAAATGAGAAATTCATTATTGATGTTCATTTTTTAAATACATCGGACTTTTCCAAGGTTCAATAATAAATTTTTATATAAGCATGTAAATTTAACATAGATTTTGATAATTAAATCATATAAACATGGCTTATACGTAAGCAGTTATTTCCTTAATATTCATCAGAATAGCTATTGATAAAAAAATTATAGTTTCTTAAAACTAATACAGGTTAGAGTCTAAAGTAGCAACTCTATCTAGAATGGAGCTGAATATGCGGCTCGTGGCCTAATATGTGGTTATGCGATCCGAATAAGAAGCACAAAACACATTATGCACTGCATAGAGAAAGTGATTCAACCCAGCTACCATATCGGCATATATGGTTGCATATACCATTAATGCAACCGCATTCCTGACCACTGAGAAAAATTGATATTATGGATCTCCTAGATGACTTCATGCAGGGAAGCGGTTTGAGCAGCTTAACAAGTCTCTCATTTTTCTCTTGCCCAAGAGAAATGCAACCAAAAGGGTCGAGGACTTTAGGTTTATTTTCTTATCCAACATCATTTACCTCACTATGGTGAAGCTGCTAGCTAATCACCTTACATATGTTCTATGTTCCAGCGTTTTCCTTATTTAATTTGCTTGTCTTCCTGAATGAGAAATAACTAATGAAAAGTGAGGTTATTGTGACGAGCGAAATTGCTGACCGACAGACAAAATCAAAAGGGCACTTTGGTATGGATTACTTGGATAAGAAAATGCATTACCACTGCATCTTGTTTGGTCCTATTTATCGATCGTTCGGAATGTGATCTCTTCCAAACTCAGAGGGGTGCCATCCATGGATGGATGTCCCCTCGCTCACTTCCTATCCTCTCGGTTGTGCTTGCTCTTTAGATGATGGTGAACGGCGATTTTCTGCACCAACTACAGCAAAGATGAGAGTTTTATTCTGATCCTTCATGTTGACGATACTATCTTTTTTTCCTGGAGGGTGGGTTTTTGAAGTGTAAAGGGTCCTCAATAGTCCTAAATATTTTTGGTGATATTTCTGGTCTTCAATAGGGGTAAGTTTGTGTTGTGCCCTTTGCATGTTGTTGAAAGTGAGGCAAATCCAAAGGGCCCAGAAAGCGTACTTGCTACCTAGTTACATCAGCCTCTCGTTAGCGTAGGCAGCTTAGACAGTATGATTGGTTGTCGGGGGTGGAAAATTTTGGAAAAAGTTTTGCAGGATGGAGAACCGCTTGTCGATCTAAGGGTGGCAGATTGGTCCTCCTAAGGGGCCGTTCGGTTGGGGGGTTACCCCGCACTTTGGGTGGGTTACCCCCCAAAGCCCATATATATAACCCACTAGTGGGTCCCACACACTCTCTCCACCAAAAAATTATATTATACCATCATATCATCTAAAAATCATAAAATACTCAACTTCTACTCATTATTCCAAACTTCAATACAATTACATCACAAAAACTACCCACTTTTTCAAATTCCAATACAATCATATCATAATAACTACCAACTTTTTCAAATTCCAATACAATCACATCACACAAACCCTCCCAACCCTTAACCCACCAACCAAACACAAATACAAAAACGGGTTATCCTCCCCAAGATAACCCACCAACCAAACGCACCTAGGCTCTAGCCTTCATGTGACCCCTTCGACTAGTCATAAATGATGTGGTGTTTCGTCAAGAGAGGTTTTATGTGGATAATGTGATCGAACACGCTAATCTCTCTTCGAGTCTTGGTTTTCGTAGGCGTTTGTGGAGTTAAGAGTTATAGCTTTTGTTGGATTGTTTTGGTTATTTGACTAAGCTCTATCTGAGTATGGTTCTTTGTATTTTTATAATGTTGAAACTTGTGAAAATATAAAGTTTTTAATTGTACATCTAATTGGTGAATGCCCTTTTGTCTTTAAAAAAATATTATAGTTATAATTCATTTTTAAACACTTGTGATTTGTTTGGTTACTGGGTTGGGTTGGGGTAACCTCTTGTGAATAGTAGTTGTTTGGGTAGTTATGAGGGTTGGTGAGTGTTGAAATAAGAAATGTGATGTAATGTAACATTGGTTTGTGATGGAATTCCAATCCAGGATTGACCCAGGAATGCAGGGCGTAAACCAGGTTACCCTGGGATAACCCGGTAACCAAACGAACCCTTGGTCCTTTAACGAAAGGATTTAATGATCTAAATATGCAATAGCACAAAGAAATGATGTAATCTATACAACTCTATTTTACAGTGCAAGTCATTATCATGCGTAAGGTTGTAAAAATCGGTAATCGGTACTCGATCGAGTGGGTCATTGACTAAGGATTAATCGGATTTAGTCGGATTTTATTCGGTTTGAATTTTTTTTTAATTATTTTAAATATATAAATCATTTTTATACATATAGTATTATGTATTTACATATATTTGTATATTTTTTATAGGGTTTTTATCAGTTGTGCCCCTCCGAGATATTGCAATTTCAGTTATGCCCCTCCCTTTATGGGAATATCAGATGTACCCCGACTTCTTGCCGTTCTATCACTTGTGCCCTCCATTACTTTGACCGTCTATAAGCTGAACTTAACCATGGTTTAACCAAAAAATCATGGTGTAGTTAAGAGGGACATATCCGAAAAAAATCCCCCACCTCCCTTTAATTCTTCCTCCCTCGTTGCCCTCCAACCCTTCCTTCTCCTCCTACCACATCTTCCTCCATCCCCTTCTCCTTTCACCATCAACAGCAGCATGTTGGCGAGGCCATGGGTTCTTGGTTGTTGTAGAGGTTCTAAAAGTAGATGAGGCGAAGGAGAGCAAGGAGCGGAGGAGTAGGGAGGGTGGGGGCGGGGGGAGGAGCTTGGGTGGGAGGGAGTTGTAGGGCGGAGGAGGACAGAGGGCAAGGCGCGAGAGCAGGGGGAGGAGCTCGAGGCCTGAGGGAGGTGTGGAGCGGGACGGAGGAAGGAGGGGGAGGTGCGAGGGCAGGGCGAGGCGCAGGGATGGAGGAAAGGAGGGGTGGGGGAGAGGGGTGGTGGCAAGGTAACAGGGGGCAGGAGGGAGCTGTGGAGTGGAGGAGGGCGGAGGGGGAGGTGTGGGGTCATGGGGGATGTGCAAGGTCGAAGGAGGGCGGAGGGGGAGGTGCGGGGTCGAAAGAGAGGAGCGGAGGGGGAGGCATGGGTGCAGGGGGAGATGGGGGCAGGAGGGAGGCACGGGGTGGAGGGGGAGGTACGGGGGTAGGGGGAGGCGCGAGGGGAGGAGCACAAGGCAGAGGGGGAGACACGGGGGCTAGCAGCATGAGGTTGGAGAAGCTCGAGGCGGAGGAGGCGACGTGAGGGCAAGGGGAGGAGTTCGGGACAGAGGATGCGACGCAAGGGCAAGGGGAGGCGTTGGGATCTAAGGAAGGAGATGGGGACGGGGGGAGGAGGCGGTGGAGGAGCAAGAGGCTGGGGAGGAAGAAGAGAAGTGGAGGAAGAGGATGGGGGAGAAGGAAGAAGAGGATAAAAAAACTTTTTCATCTTTTTTAAATTTAATTCACATTATATCCCTAACGTTAGTGTTTGTTTGTGTTGGGATCGATGGCAACCAACCCGAGGGGTACAAGTGATAGAATGGCAAGAAGTTGGGAGCACGTCTGATATCCCAAAAAGGAGGGGCATAACTGAAATTGCAATATCTCAGACAAGGCTCAGAAAGTCGGTATGCGGTATTCGTTCGGTCATGCGGTCCCGACCGCGTAAGCGGGTATGCGGAAGTATATGCGGTTTGCATTATTTTAATTAAAAATATAGAAAAATATTTACTTGTGATGTCAGAGGCAAAAAAAACTACATGTTTCATTTATATTCCTACAAAAACATGCTTTTAAAATTTAAAAAAAGGCACCACAATAAAAGGCTACATAGTTCCTTTATATATCAAAATATGTTTCCTAATGTAGAATGTTCAAATATATAAAGTTATACACCAGCTTGTAAATTCTAATCTAGATCATCTTCAAAATTGATTGTTGGAATATCATCATCGCTTTCTGAATCGCTCATCAATTCTTCATCATCGAAAGTTGACAAAGCTTCCGCATTCCTTTGGCTCCTCCTATTCTCAACAAATTCTTCTTCCCCACTTGCTCCTGCAACCAAGTTCCACGTGAGCCCTGATCCTTGGAAGATTTCTTCATCTTCTTCTTCATTGGCACCAATCCAATCCATAACATGTGTTCTGTCCTTTGAAACGAATGGGTCTCTCCCAGTTAGTGATCGACGCTCCTTCAACTTTGAATTGAATTTCACGAAAACCAAATCATTCAATCTCTTGGTTTCTAGTGTGTTTCTTTTTTTGGTGTGAAACTGTGATAAGAATATGTAAAATTAATTAATTATAAACTATAAGGACTCAATGAAGTACATCCAAATGGTGACTGGTGAGAGTTATACAGCTGCAAATGAGCTCCAATTCCTCTCACATAAAGAAGAAGAGGATGTCAACTTCAGAATTCTCAAAGTCATTTCTTTCAAATAAGGTGTTTGAGAACAATATATCAACCACCAATGAGCTACAAGAGATTAGGCAACCAATTTCTTATAAACCAGTAAATATAACTTAAGAGCTTTATCAATAATAAGCTTGTGATAAATTACCAGGATTGAAATCATCATCATTAGTGGATCTTCGTCTAACTGCCATTGGCTTTCCAAATGATCCTTCTCCCCTTCGGTAAATATGAATCTCTTTCTTTGTGATTGCATCATGAATCTCCAACTCGAGATAAAAAATCTCCATGCATTCCATTAAACCATCAACGACGAAACTATCCTTAGAAATTGCATCGCTATCCCTATAAAAATAATAGGGATTGAGATAGAAAGCTGCAAGATGGAGAGAACTATACAATCTTCCTTTCGACTTCAAGGTAATAGCATCTATAAAGGGCTTGTAGGAATGTTCAACATCTTTGAAAATACCTTTATTTCCTTTTTTGCATCCTCCAATCCTCCATATACAAAGCCCATTGACGGCTTCCTTTCTCCATCAACCACACGCAAGAGGCAGACTAGTGGAGAGAAGATCTTCAACGTCAAGGAGACTTGGCTCCAGAATGATGAACTAAGGACAACGGATGCAGCTACCTCACCTTTTCTAGTTTTTTACCATTTACACTCCCTCCACTCATCAGAAGAGAACATCAACCGCAATTTCTCCTTCTTGTCCATCACGCTTTGTAGTGTAAGGAAAGTGGTGGCAAATCTTGTTTGTCCTGGCCAAACAATTTCACCTCTTTGGGTGAACTGTCTCATCAAGCTCAAAGTCTTTGCATGACTATAGAGAAAGAGAGTGAGAGTTCTAGCCTTCGTGATACAATTTTTTATCTTCGATTCCTTACCAATCTCCTCAAGAACACGATCAATGCAATAAGTTGCACGTGAAGACCAAAATATCCTTGCATATTTGGTCTTAAGAAGTCTCCCAGCCGCCATATTTGTAGAAGCATTGTCGGTAACAACTTGGACAACATTGTCTTCTCCAACATCCTTGATACACATCTCTACTAGAGAAGAGATGTATTCAGCAGTGTGAGAATCAGCAGATGCGTCAACAGATTTCAAAAAAGTTGTGCCCTTGTCACAGTTCACACACAAGTTCATAATACTCCGTTCCCTCATATCAGTCCACGCATCGATCATTATTGAACAACTGTTGTTCTTCAACGATTCATGGTGACTCTTTAATATTCTTTTGTTTCATCCACTTCCTCCTTCAACAATGTTTCTGCAATTTCATAGCATGAAGGCAGCTTGTATCCGCTTCCGTATTATCCAATTACCTCACACATTCGGATAAAAGAATTATTGGTCACCACAATGAAGGGAATGTCAGCACCATAAAAGAATTTGGCCACAAACTTGTTGATACGTGTACGCTCATCTTTGGTTAAGGCATCTTTAATCATTGTCTGCCGCATTGTTGTACCCAAAGAGACATCCTCTTCAGAAACACAGGGTCTTTTTACATCACTTCCTGAGGCCCCTCCTTCATATGGAAGGTTAGAAGATCCGTCAGATGCTTTGATGGACACTTCATCGCGCAATTCTCTCATACTAACAAATTTCTCATTCTTCTTCAAAATATCCTCCGCATAATTTCTGATTTCCTTCTGCACATCTCCATCAGCCTTTAGACATGCCTTTATATTTCCCTTTATGTGTGCGAGATGCTGCTTCATTCTATTTATTCCTCCTTTTATGACTTTACCACACAAACGACATGCAACCGTGTTCGAATCCGTCCTCTCAACGTGGTATGCATACTTCCACCCTGGATCGGTAGAGCCAGGTGGAACATAAAATGTGAATTTAGGAGTGGAATGGGTAGCCATATCAAAACACCTAAAGATGACACAAAAATTGTGTCATTAAAAATAAGATACACAGAATATAATCCTATTATCCAAAGGGACAATTCGATTACAAAAGTAACAAAACCATAGGTTCAATACAACCTAATCTCCAATACACACTTGATATGCAAATATGTAAAATATCCTAGGATGGATAATGTTAGTGGCTTGATAATATTCAACAACAGTATAAAAGAAGATCGTAAAAATTATAAAATAAGAAAACATTTCAGTTTGTTCAATATATAAATCCCTTGAACATGATATTCAACAACAATTCATTAAATCCATAAACACAAAATGAGGCATGTCACCAACAACAGAAAATGAACTAATAATATCATAAAAAAATGTCACCATTGCTGAACAAATCAAAGTTGAAACTTGCTAAAAAAATCAAAAACTGAAGTTGAGTTAAAATACATTGTACGACAGAGGCTGGAGAATCGTTAGAGGCGTGATGCAAAAGTGGTTGGAGGCGTTAGAGGCGGAAGGCAGTGCCGCAGCAGAGGCTCGAGGTGGTTGGCGGAGCTGCAAAGGGTTCTGCGTGACAGAGGAGGGGGCGTGAGAGCTACTGGGGCGATTGACGGAGTCTTTAAAAGCTGGGTGGTGAAGGAGGAGGCACCGAGGCGGAAGGCGGTGCCGCGGGAGTGGCTGCAAGCAGTTGGCAGAGGCAAGAGGAGGTGCTGGGGTTGAGTTAGGGCTGGGGTCGAGTTCTAGGGCTGGGGCGGATTTTCAATGGTGGGTCTTTCGTGTTTTGGTCGGGTGGGTTGTGGTTTAATCGGGTTTAAGACTCGTTAACCGGGTCGAGTTAGGGCTGGGGTTGATACTTGGGCGGACCGCATATTGGCCCGCATATGCAGCCGCATATGCGGTTTATGCGGCTTGCATGTGCGTCAGAGCCGCATACTACCGCGTATGTCATATGCTCTGTTCATGAAAGCGGTCCGTGCGGCCGCATATGCGGCCGCATATGCCTAAGCGGTCTCCTCACCGCACCGATTATCTGAAGCCCCGCTTTATGCGCCATTTGCGCATATATGGCCTACATATGTAGGCTGTGCGGGCACATATGCGCTCCGTGTGCCCTCTTAAGCTCTAGTTGGGTAATGGAATCCGAATCTTAAGATCCAGATCTTGTATTATTTTGATTCTATATATTAAATCGGATTATGTAATACTATCTTTGATGATTTTGATATTTAGTTTTACTATTTTGAGCTCTACATGAAAACCATTTTTCTTAGATCTTCTGTTGGATCACATTTATTCATAAATTCAATTTAGTTGTAGTCACTTTTGTAAATATTTTCTTATTTTTTAATAAAAATGGAAAACCGCGTAGAACCGCATATACCCCGCATATGCCCCCGCATACCGCTTAATCGCTATTCAGTTACCTGTCCGAACGCATACGCATACCGCTTTCCTGAACCTTGGTCATATGCGGTGTGATTGCCATCCCGCGTGCGTATATGCGGCCGCATATGCGGTCGCATGAACCGCATTTCTGAACAATGATCTCAGAGGGGCACAACTGATAAAAATTCTTTTTTATACTATCATAATGAAAGAAAAGAAATAATTTGATTTAAATAAAATATTAAGCATATTAGAATTTTGTAAGCATTTTGAAATAAGTTTGTTGTTAAAAGGCAAAAAAAATGGTATCTCCAAGCAAAAATCAATCGACTAGTCAGCCTAGTCGGAATTAGTCAATACTCAATCGACCACCCCACTGACTAGACTAGTCGAAGCTACTAGTCAGGTCAGTCGGATGACTTTTACAACCATGATCATGCGTACACTCCCATGACCTTTTCTCTATATTCCAATATATTATAATTCTTTCCTGGGATATTGAAAATGCCTCATTGTTTTTTTTCTTGCTAGACCAAGATTTTTATTATTTCGAGGTAGTGACGGATATTCACCTTTCGCAGATGTTTACACAACAACTCCATTTATTATCAAATAAACAGTAATGGAAGTATCACATACTACACCATGAGTTCGGAATTCTTCTCGGGAATATGGAAAATCCACTCACGAGTAGAGACCTTTTTTAATCCCACAATCCAACTTAATTAACATGGGAGAAGGCGAACAAATCAAAAGACCTCTTGCTCAACAAACGCATCCCTTTCTCCGCAGAGAATGTTCACATTCATAATGAGACTAAAGACTAAAATTTCTTTTTCCTGATTTCATATCTTATCATGGTTTTAAAAAGCATCGCCTCAAGGTGTTGAGGCATACACCACTAGGCGAGATGCTTCATTTCACCCTGAGGCGTGCACCTCGGATGCTTTAGTTGAGGTGTGAGGTACCCGAGGAGGCATAAGCCTCATGTCATAAGAGTTTTGTTACTATTTTTGAGTCTGTTTTCCCTAATTCAAAGACGATATTGAGGAAGAGGAGTTCCCAAATTCCAAGGATGAAAGTGATGATGAGGCTGGTGAGGATGTGCACTTGAATTCTATAAACGATTCTCAGAAGGATCCAACTAGTAGTATCAGCAGTGACAACAACACGACAACTTTAACAAGTAACGATTGATGTTGGATTGTTGAATGTTGATTACTAGTGATTTTTGGATGGATCATATGAATCTGATGGATAATATGTTGCATTATGCTTATGTTGAACTCATTTCCTACTTTATGTTTCCTTTTATGATTTCCCAATAATGTTTGTGCTTTAAACAATTAGAGTTGTAGTTTGCATTTTTTGGACAATATGTTGCAATAGGTTGCATTGCCATGATTTATTTCAGTATAATTCGCATTAGTTGTAATGTTTCTTTCAAAAAAAGTGAGGCTTACACCTAGACCTAGACCGCCTCAAGGTTTATGCTCGGGAAAATGCCTCAGACCACCTCGCACTTTTTTTAACCGTGTACCTTATAATGTGACATACAACATACTAACGGTTGTAGCAATGCATTTTTCGTCCACTAGCTTTCCTTTTTTACTAAAAATGCAATACATGGCCAAAAGTTTCTAAACAAAATCTATGAAAACCAGCCTTCATCACCAATGTACCAACCGCATTGACATGTTTTCCTCTTCTTGCAAACCTTTATTAAAATACATTATAAATATCAACGTCAAAGAAAGGTTCATCTCAGTTAAACAAACAAAGATAAATTCATTATGTCAGAGCTTTTTCTTAGTCTTAAATATTCCACACCATGTCAGAATAAAGCTTCTACTAACCATAGTAAAGCCTTTACTAACCAACTGCACAGGTTTTCAGAAATGTGGTGTATGGATTAGTTTAGATATTAGTAGAAAGAGACAAGGGAATTGCTTAATTCTATTCTTCTACCCTATGGCTCCTTGTATAGGTGGAGGCATTGAGGGTTAGGGTTGCATAGAGAGTCATCACGCTAGTCAAAAGACCGGCGTGCCCCTGAATGGTGGAACATAACAAGTTATTTAATGCTCCCCTTTAAACTGGAACATATATGTCAATCATGTTGAGCTCATTACAACATTAATCAAATTGAAATGGATAGAAATTCCACCGAAATAGACCGAAATTCCGCCGAAATGGATCGAAATGTCGACGAAATCTGAGAAAGGGAAGTGCTATGGAGTATTGATTTCAGACACTTATTGAAAACAAAATTCGATCGAAATTCGGTGGAACTTCAGTGAAATTTAAGGCCATGCCCACATTAATCGTCCTCTCAATCAAGATGTCCTGAAAATACAGCATCAAATATAACTCGACAATTAAGTTTCTCGCAAATCTGACTGAAACTCAATAAAAATATAACATTATCGAGATTGGTGTTAAGAGTGAGGTGAATGTCTCCCTTTACATATCATTACGGCCTCACATTTGATTGAGTAGACTCTTTTCTCTACACGGGTGAGTGGAGGTGCATGTATCAATCAACCATTCTGATACTGCAAAAATTTGGCAGAACCAATGAAGATATCTGCATGACCGATGGTAGTGGTTTCTAAATAGTCATCTTGCTAGGGACATGTAGTATTCCTGAGTTTAAGCATGTTCAAATGGTGCATCAAATCCTCCAAGTCCCTTTCCAGGACTGGCATGGATTAACCCTCACCGTCAGTAGTGATTGTTCAAACAACAGGTGATGAATACACATGTCTATTGTAGTCGATAGCATCAGTACGACCAAGTTTGCCACAAAAATGTACTAAATTGTGTTACATCCTCATGTCGATATAGAACGATCACGAGCATGGAACATGCATGAGTCATGACCTCATCTAAATGAAGCAAGAAGAGTTGTTGTTAGTCCCCCTATACCTTTTGAGTAACAATGTTGTGGGCGACCACAGGAATGAGAATGTTATAAACCTCCTCTATGGTTGGTAAAGTGTATGTTATGATCATCTGGTCTCAGGCAATATGATGTCCCATGTCAAGTTTTGCAAGGAATACCATAATCGCCATGTGTTGGAGGTATTCCTTTTGTTTGTGGTTGTGCATCTTAGAACACAAGCATTATATCCTTCAAATAAAGATTCGATAGATAAAATACTCTGCTAGTGGAGGTCATGCTTTTCTTCAAGTTCAATATGTCAAAAATACATCTCAAACGTTCTTCTTGAGTTCTTCTCCTACCCATATGAGATTTTTGAGCAAGTCCACATATTAAAGGTGCTCTCATAATATACTAGTGCATTAAAGATTCTATTGGTCACACATATTATAATCTATGTGTGGAGAAAAGAATGAATCGTTGTGTTCTTTCCATAAGTCTAAAGTCTCTTATATTGAGAGACATCCGAGAGAGCAAAAAAGGGAAAATTACATAAAAGATCTCAACGGGTTACATGATATAAATAAAGTAAAAAATATAATAACTCTAACACTCCCCCTCAAGTTGAAGCATATCTTGTGATCATGCATCATGTAACGAACCTGAGATCCAGGCTACCCGTTTACACAACATTCACATATAAATTTGTGATCGATCGTACTATGCTACGAAAATGAGGAAAAAATCATGATTGAATGGCATGCACACTTCATTTAACCATCCACATCCCCACGTGTCACGGCAGAACATTTGAATTTATATCCATATAATATTACACTTATCAACAAGTAACATTGTCATTATGTACATATATCCCAAAAAAACAATAGAAGAGAAGGAAAGCGCAAAAGAGTTATAATTACCTGTACAACGGCTATAATGTGTACCGTCAAAGGAAACGTCTGATTCTCAGAAGCTAAGAATCCAACTGTCATGCTACTGTACTGCAAGCGCCTTCCTTGCCATCCCTGTTAAGAACAACTAAATGTCAACAAAAGCTGAGTACAGCCAATGTTCAGGAAGACGGTATGCGATATTCAATCGGAGGGGTCACTGCATAGAGAATATGCGATATGCGGGAGAGTATGTGGGGAGTATGCGATTTTATGCGGTTTGATATTTTTTATTATTAAAAATATAAATATATTTTTAATATCATGTTAATATCATCTAAATATTATATCTCTTAAATATAATAAAAAAATTAAATGTACAAGGAACAAAACTATTGGGATAAAAAGTAATATAGAGTCAAATGAGCAAAAGCATCAATTAAAAGAGCGTTAGGTCGGGTGTCTGAGTTTAGGTTTGGTTTTACAAAATGTTTATTTGAAAATCGGCCGCATACTCGACCGCATATACCGCATACTCGGCCGAGTATGCAGTTTGACCTACCTAGATGCCGATTTGGTCATACTCGGAGCGTCAAGGCTTCCGAGTACGAGTATGCGGCCGAGTATACGGTATACTCGACCGATTTCCTGAACACTGAGTACACCCATATTTATAAAACGATAAAGAGTTATTTAAAGTGGTTACAAAAGAAAGTAAGTGGATAGGCAATGGCATTGTAATTCATTAAGCTACTTGCATGGAAAGTTGGTTTTCTACTTGTTCAGTACATAACCGTATATAATTCCCTTTTCCACTCAACATATTTCAATCAATAATTTATTACCTTCTTGATTCATTCTACGATAATGATGACCAAGGTGATCTAGATCTAATGTACATCCTTTTTCATTAGTGTTAATTTAGATGTTATGATAGATCTTAATGAATGTATTGTTTGATGAAGATTTTCATGATCCGAACTTTAACCTCGCCAGATTCAACTAGAGTAATAGTAACTAAACTCAAGCAAGAAGCCTCCTAAAAGACTCTTCCGCCTCCCCTTCCCAATGGAAGTGCGGTCCAGGAGAAGGCTAGGCACACTCCAACTACGCCCCTGAGACGGGTAGGAAAGATTCTCCGATCCAAGTCACTCCAATCCTACCGACCAGTGTAGTTGGAGGCTAGGCACACTCCAACTACGCCCCTGAGACGGGTAGGAGAGATTCTCCGATCCAAGTCACTCCAATCCTACTTGACCAATGTAGGTCTGGGATAAACGAGCTCGAAGAAAAACTAACTGACCCCCCAGCCTAGGCACCCTAACAGAAAACAAGGTCAGCGAAGCTAGTCAAACTAAAACACTTGGATCCCACTGAATCATAACAACCAATTGTTTCAAAGATTTCAGAGTATTGTAGATCACTTAAGTTCTTGGTCTGTTAAAGCACTGAGATCCCTACATAATTTAATCATTGATCAGTTTAAACCATTAAGTATCTGATAGTAGATAAATTGGATCATATATAAGAGTATATAAAGATACCAATCAGTATGCCACATGTATTTGATTCGTACCAAGGTATATTATGATAAAACCTGATCTGTGAGGTGGAATAAAATATTTCTTGGCATTTTTAATCCAGTTATTGATGTCAATTTTCCAGTCAAAGTTTTAGAAGTCAGTTCATACAAAAACCCCAACATATTTCATCTTTACAAATTGAGATCAATGGTCTAGTTGGTCTGAAATTTAATTCAAATCCATGCCAAATTCCCCCAATATTTTATTTTTACAACATGATTTCATAGGCCAATAATTGGTCTGCAATGTAGTTCAAATTAATGCCAAATTCCCTCAATATTTTGTCTTTAAAACGTATATTCTGGAGCCTAAGATTTGGTCTGAAATTAGGATCAATTTGAATGCAAATCACCAAATTTTAAATCAAAAAACAAATGACATTTGGAGCAAAGTAATAGATCTGAACTTAGGATCAATTACATGTATAACCTCAAATTTTAAATCTTTAAAACATGAGATTTGGAGCAATTGAATAGGTCTAACCTTAGTATTAATTGCATGCAAAACACCAAACTTTAACTCTTAAAAGCATGAGATCTGAATCAATTGAATAGGTTTGAATTTAGTATTAATTGCATGCAAAACACCAAACAAACAATTTCAATCCATAAAGACATCTGGTTTACTTATCCGTGGCCGTGAACCATCTATTTCCTCGTATACCAGTACAACATAGTGGTTTAATAATAGCTTAAGAAACAGAATCATTGTGATAGTGATACTGCCTATTTTTCCGCACATTGACCAATTTTACCATCTATATCATGCACCTTCTTGACACTTTAGTGAATGAATGGCAAAGTGTAGTTTCATTGGGAAGCAAAAGGGAGTAACAAGCCAGGCATACAGTGCTAACAGTGATAGATAGATGAATTAGTGTTTACAGAGCCTCAAAAAAAAATTAATGTTTACATTCATGCTATGGGCTAGAAAGGTGTAACAATTTTATTATGGCAAAACAGGAAATGAAAAGATCGTTGATGGACATGCATATCCATTGAGCATAAAGAGCATCCACAATTGTGATTGGACAATAAGGTTTACTGTAAAAAAGACACAAGTAAAAGACTCTAATTGATAGCAATTTGATGCACGTCCTTTCTTGAGATTCTTTAAAGATATCATCTCTAAGGATGTGATTCTTAGAGGATGACTTTCTTGAGAATCGAGATGAAAATGAAGTGAAGGAACTCATTTAACCTTGAGATGATAATGAGGCTCCTGAAATCGGAAACTAAAAGGATAGCTAAAGATGAAACACTCATACCTCTTCAAATGAGTTTGAGGAGGTATTCCATGTGCCAGTTAAGTCTGACAATGATCTGACTTCATGTGATAAAGCTTATGAGGATCATGACATGAAAAGATGGATGTTAGCAATAAGTCTAAAATAGACTTCATATACAAATGTTGTATATGGACCCTCGAGGATCCACCTATATGAGTAAGACCCGTTAAGATGTAAATGGATCTTCAAGAGATAGAAAGAACCTGATGAGAAGGTAGAGACCTTCAAAAGCACGGCTCGTGTCCTCAAGATACACACCGAAGAGAAGACATCGCTTGCGGTGAGACTTGCTCTTCAGTGACCTTGCTTATACCCATCAGAATATTGCTAACTATAGCTGCATAACTTGGCTTTGACATCTTCAAGATGGAAGTCAAGATTGCATTCCTTTATGAATACCTCTCCGAGGATATTCATATGAAGTAGCCCCATGGCTTCATGGTTAAGGAAAGCTAAGTATGCAAGCTGAATGACTCCATCTATGGACTCGAATAAGCTTCTTATAGTAAGAACATAAGATTTGATGAAATTATAAATGTTATGATTTCAAATAGAATCTTGAACCATGAGAAGCTTAGTGGGAGTGCCATTGTGTTCATCATGCTAAATGTAGATAATATCCTGATCATTTGGAATGATATAAGGATAGTAATAAGTATTTTATAGACTAACTATTCCATACCTTGAGATATGATTTTAAGGATAGCTCTTAGATCTTAGTTCTGAAGATGTTCAGAAGCAAATAGAAGAGGGTATTGGGACCGTCACATTAGTTGTACACCTTAGGCATGTTTCATTTTTTGGAAAATTCCAAGAAAGGCTTCTTTTCCTTAAGATATGGTACTGACCTGTCTAAAGGGATAGCACCTCAAGGAGTTGAGGAAGTGAATGCTAGAACTGCTTGCCCTTGTGCATCAGTTACGAGAAGCCAAGTGTATGCTAGATGTGTACAAAAGTCAGATGTTTGTCATGCAGTGGGAGTAGTAAACTGTTATTAATCCTGTTATGGAAATAAAACACTAACAATATCATCAAAGATGACAAGACTTTCAAGATAGTGATCTAGTCTTATCTTCAAGTAATTAAGACTTTATAGATAGTGATCTAAAAGGTCTTAACTGCAGATACTTTAGGAGATAGAGATCTCCGGGAATAAGGGTAATCTGATAAGGATTATAGAAATACCGGTTATAATAATTATTGAAATGTAATGTCAAGTACATTATAACTGACAATATGACAATATTGGGTATTAGTTGCATAAGATGCAACATTTGCATTGGATGTGAGCACTGTTACTAGGGGATATGCAAGTGTCGTAAAAGGACTTGGTATACTCTCTCGAGAACAGACTGACGGATCAGCTTGCCTAGCTATTTTTCTAAATAGCGTATGATTGTCACATGAGTGCGGGTTTAAATGATTAGTTCATTATGGCTCTTTGGGCTAGTGGGAGATTGTTGGACATGCGAGCCTACGGCGAGCCATTATGCAATAAATGTTATTGCAAATATCATTCACTGATCTGAAATGAAGAATAACTAATTTACATAATATGTCCCCTAGTACAATTAGGGTTAGGGTGGAGCATTGGGCTCGACTCGGCCCAACCCGGGAAAGCCCGACCCGAGCCCATCGCGGGCTCGGGTTCGGGCCGGGCTCGGACTCGGGCTGGGCTCAACCCGCACTTATTTTGATTCCATGAAGTTGCACTTTGATTCCAATTTATTTTTATGGATATAATTCATGCATAACACATGAATATTTGATGTATTGTTACTATATAATATTACCATTGATGGATGAAGGAAATATTAAATGTATTTTAACTATAAATCGGTGTCCTCTAATTTAGTTGTAATATGATTTTTTGAAATATGAGGGCCCGGGCCCGACCCATTTGTACTTCGGGTTCAGGCCCGGCCCAGCCCGAGCATAATATTTTTCAAAATCGAAGACCCGGACCAGGCCCACTTGTACATCGGGTTCGGGCCGAGCTCAGGCTTTTGCGGGTCGGGTCTAAGTCGGGTTCGGGTCGGCCCGGCCCAATGCTCCACCCTAATTAGGGTTATGTACCATGACCATCTTAATGATCATACAGTTGTTGATTCAATTATTGAATCAGAGAGGCTGATACTTGGATGAATATCTAAAGAGTTAGATTGAGGACTCATCAAGCACCATCAAATGATTGTTAAGAGATGATAGGACTCATCAAGCACCATCAAATAATTGTTAAGAGATGATCTCCAACCTGAGTAGGAGATGGCAATCCTTTCTCAAAAAGGTTGATATCTAACTGACCTCTTGATGCAGGTCCTCTGTATAGGAATAGAGATTCGAAGGTGTTAGATAAGTTAGGTCAAAGAGTTGACTTAATGAGCTTGAGATAACCAAAGTCCTATGTCGTATGTTGTCACGATATTGGCATGCATCCTCTGGCCGGAGACAGATGTGTTATTATATGTTTGAGTATGTACATTTGGCAGTCCAATAGGTTAATGACCTAACCAAGGTCTATACATCGCGCGCTGGTGTGCATGCAAGGGCATATAAGTAATACGATATCTGAAAGGGATTATACTGGTTCATTTACTGAACAGGAAAACATGAGCTCACTCATGAGATATTGGGAGAAATCAAATTCCGTGCACGGTCATCTCACTTTGGAGCTTGACTGAATTTGTAGGTTTGATATATACTTTTAGAAAGTATATAATCAAGACTTGGGTATGATATATGCTTTTGGAAAGTATATGATCGATACCAACTCCCAATGATCGAATGAGAAAACTTAATGATAAAACCCTGAAGGAGACAGTCTAAAAGAGATCTAATACTTTGGGTTTAATATGGGTCTTCCTGTGTGCAGGATGTACAGGTATTGGGAATACATGAGGGTGGTGTGATCATAAACGATTGTATAAGCATGACGCTTCCATTCCGAAGGAGTGATGAAACAGGTCTGGATTTTAGTGACTCCTCTCATATAGAAGTGATATAATCTTAGCCCAAATGTTGGACATTGATCTGAATGTGATTCAAATACAATTAGAAGATTAGATCTACGGCGTTGATTTAATCAAACATCTATGGAAGGTCCGCAAGATCTTGATTTGAGATTTAATCTCAATATCCAAGTCACTATACGTGGAACAATACAATCGCCTTATCCTTATCTCCAAGTATCCGCGGAGAAAGCGCATTATCCTTGAAAGAGTCCATGGATAATTTCATTGTTGATATGTGTATCCGAGCATTGAGAAAATTGATAATTAAATGTGATTTAATTCATGAATAATATGAATTTGACTCATATTATAAGGAGAGTTATCTGAGATAATTAAATGTGATTTAATTATCAAAGATGTGAATAATGTGAATGTAATTCATATTATTTTGGCAGATGAGAATAGAGATTCAAGATGATTAAATATTATTTAATTATCATGGATATGAATAATGTGGATAGCACTATCCATATTAATCATATATATTATAAATGTGATTTATAATATATAAGAGAGAGTTATTTGTGATTTATATTTGTTGATTAATTATCGATGTGAATTGGATATATCATGAAATTAACTGAAAATATAAATTACAATTTGTTTTGGGATGTAAATACGATTCACATCTAATGGCAAGATCGCAAATTTCACGAGATAATTATGAGTTATTTTTGTGAAATAATTTACAACAATTATTGTTGTAAATCTTAAAGATATATCATGAGATAATAAGATCTCATGAGATAATGAGATCTCATGAGATGATGATGGACGTCCCCCTTTTCTAGGGGATGTGGTTAGTCTCCTCATTATCTTCAATACTAGCCAATTGATTTGGTTTGAAATTAACTTATATTGATTTATCAATATATATTAATTTGAATTAAATTATTTGTTGTTGTGTTTTTACAACAAGATCATAGCCATTGGAAGAAACACAAATCAATCTCATCCATTGATTGTATGATGTCCATGGATTGGGATCCATGAACTCCCAAAACCTTATATAAGAAGAGGTACCCCTTGCTCTTCAAAATACACAATTACGAATGCTCGCTCTCCCTCTCTATTTCTCCATGCCAAGCCTCTCTCTCTCATAATGGTCGTCCACCATGGAGCCATTTGTGAGAGTCGCCACCACCGCAGCATCGTCGTTATGTTGTCAGATCATCTACTCGTGGATCTCCATCTCCTTCGGTGTGTCTAGCTCGTGAAGAAGATGTTGGATCTCGTGTGACGAGATCAGGAGATCAACCGCTTGGATCATCAACATAAATTCCGAGGAGCACGTGTCTCATCAACGAGCTCGCAAGCGTCTCCTCCATTGGATCGGACTTGAGACAGGAAGTCTCTTGGTTTAGAGACTTGATCGCAACCACGCTTTAAGAGGTAACCTCAATACCTATTCTGGTTTAGATGAAACGGTCCAAGAAGTGTTCTTGGATCATGTGTTTTCATCATTTTAATTTTTTTAAAATTCCGTTGCCCGGAGCAACTAGTCGCTCCATATTGCATTTGATGCAATCCTCACACTTCCGTGATGCGATTGAAGATTGATCCATATCCTTCACTCTCTTCTTTGTCAACCGTGTCAGAGGAAAAACTATTATGGAAAAATCATTGACGAAGCGTCTGTAATATCCCACAAAATACACAATTACGAATGCTCACTCTCCCTCTCTATTTCTCCACGCCAAGCCTCTCTCTCTCATAATGGTCGTTCACCATGTGCCATTTGTGAGAGTCGCCACCATCGCAGCATCGTCGTTATGCTGTCAGATCATCTACTCGTGGATCTCCATCTCCTTCGGTGTGTCTGGCTCGTGAAGAAGATGTTGGATCTCGTGTGACGAGATCAGAGATCAACCGCTTGGATCATCAATATAAATTCCGAGGAGCATGCGGCTCATCAACGAGCTCGCAAGCGTCTACTCCATTGGATCGGACTTGAGACAGGAAGTCTCTTGGTTTAGAGACTTAATCGCAACCACGCTTCAAGAGGTAACCTCAATACCTATTCTGGTTTAGATGAAACGGTCCAAGAAGTGTTCTTGGATCATGTGTTTTCATCATTTTAAATTTTTTAAAATTCCGCTGCCCGGAGCAACTAGTCTAGTCGCTCCCGATCGCATTCGATGCAATCCTCACACTTCCGTGATGCGATTGAAGATTGTTCCATATCCTTCACTCTCTTCTTTGTCAACCGTGTCAGAGGAAAAACTATAATGGAAAAATCATTGACAAAGCGTTTGTAATAGCCCACTAATCCAAAGAAGCTACGAATCTTAGTGGTCGTCTTAGGATGCTCCCAAGACATAACTGCCTTAATCTTCACAGGATCAACTGTAATACATGCTACAGAAATGACATGCCCGACGAATGAAACCTGGGATAACCAGAACTCACACTTGCTTAGCTTGGCATACAGCTTGTGTTCTCGAAATGGGTCCAAGACTATCTTCATATCATTTGTATGATCGCATTCATTTCGAGAACATATTAACACATTGTGAATGAACGTGACCATAAACATGTCCAAGTACTAAGGAAGATCATGGTCATCATGTCCATGAATGTTGCAGGTGCATTTGTGAGCCCAAACGATATCACATATAGATCCCTGAATGCTATTTTGGAATATCGGGTTTCCAAATCCTCGGCTGGTGATAACCTGATCGAAGATCGATCTTCGAAAACACCGAAGATCCCCGGAGTTGATCAAACAAGTAATCAATGTGTGGCAAAAGATAACGATTCTTCATCATTCTCGTGTTCAGTTGTCGGTAACCAATGCACAACCTCATATATCCATCCTTCTTCCTGACAAAAAGAACGGGAGCACCCCAAGGTGAAGTGCTCGACCTCACAAAGCCCACGTCAAGTAGCTCCGGCAACTGTGCCTTCAGCTCTCTCAACTCAACCGGTGCCATGTGGTATGGAGCCATCGAGATCGGGTGTGTATCTGGTAGCAACGTAATCTCGAACTCAATTTCTCCCTCAGGCGGCAATCATGGCAAGTCACCAGAAAATACATCTTGTATTATGATACCACTCTGATGTCCTAGGTCATCGACTCCCTATCGGATGTCTCTCGGACAAATGCTATGTAAGTATCGCATCCTTGATCAACAAGTCTCCGAGCTCTCATCACGGAGATGTACTCCATTTTAGAGTCATGTAAAGTATCCTCAAAAGTAAACTCGGGTAAGTCTGGAATTCTGAAGACAACTATCTTCAGAAAGCAATCGACCAGAGCATGATGAGCTGATAAACAATCCATACCCAAATCCAGATCAAACTCATCAAACTGTAGTAGAAGACAATATGCGATCATCTCATGATTGCCAATCAACACCGGTAATCCTTTAACTACTAAGGAAATGATGAATAGTTGGCCACCTGGCCCATGGATGTGATATGGAGGATCTAGAGCCTTTACAACTCTACCTACTTAAGCTACTAATTTTGAAGCAATAAATGAATGGGTCACTCCAGAATCAAATAAAACATGGAAAAGATGGCTCGAAACGGAGATCATACCTTTCACCACAATAGTTGTTAATCGTGTCTGCTCCTGGGTTACTGCATACAATTGTCATGTCTCATTGGTATAGCACTCGAACTGACCACACTCTGGGTTTATCTCTGTGGCCTCCTGAAGCTGGAGCTCTGTATCTACCGATGTGAAGGCTTTGGTTGTGGTCAAGGACCCGAGGTTCACAGGAGCACTGAGACCGAAAGTGACCCCACTGGTTGCACAAGAAGCATCGACTAAACGAGGTAAGTATAGCGGTCATATCGATGCTCTGAGTTGGTCCTGATGTGGGTCTCTCCACTCACAATGACCCAGATATTCGTGTTGTACTGGTTCCACGTCTGGCAAGTGCCCCTAACAAAGTAGTCGTTGGAAATGAGCAAACACCGTCTGAAAATGTTGATCTCGTAGGACAAAATCATCGGGTTGGCCTCTATTATAGAAACGGTCGTTGCATCGATCGAAATGACCGATGTGGTGTAGGTGTTGCTCCAGAAGAACTCCCAAACGTCTCTCTCTGATATCCTCAAACTTCTCCGCTACATCAGTAGCCTCAAAGATAGATGTAAGACGTAGGCCAGCTAGTTTCTCCTGCACCTCTTCACTCATTCCCTCGATGAACTTCTCTAGGTTCTCCTGTAGGAATGCAGTTGTTGCCGGTGCATGGTGAAACATCTTGGTGTAACGCACAAAATATTCTCAGGATGTCATCCGTCCATGTCTGAGTCTGCAAAAAGTAGTCGATGGGACTCCTTCCACTTCCCAAAGAAAAAGTGGGATTTGAAGCTCGTCACAAAATCATCTCATGTAGGCTCACGTCCCATCTCAAAAACTATCGTCTCCCACCATCTCTCGGTGAACTCAATCAAGAATACTATGCTAAAGGTAATCACGTGTCTCGTGGTATGCGAATCATCCAAAGTATCTTTACGACTCTCTTCAGCCACTTCTCCGCCTCATCCGGTGTCCTTGTGCCTTCAAACTCATGCACATTAGCTCGTTGATATGAAGTGAAAATCGATGGATGCCTATGTATGGCAGAGTGCATGCGCGCAACCTCATCTGCAAAAGGCATAGGGCACTACTCCCTGCCATAATCTCCATCATCTGCTCCATGTGTTGGTACCTCATTACGTAGATCATCGAACTGAGGTTGTTGACCTCCACAGACTGAGGTTGCTCCGGTGGTATTCCATCATGGGAGGGATGGTAGGTGAAATCAGGCAGCCCCTCAAATCTCATCTCAACATCTCTGTCTGTCAGCTATCTCTGTCTGTCAGCTATCTCTGCCTGTCAAGTCAAGATCTGATCATGCGGAACTCTCATCTCTAATTGTTGATCTCTCATAGCAGCATGCTGCTGCTGGAGATACGTAAGTGTAGTCATGATATGCGTCAACTGGTCTGCTATCTCCTGATCAGTTCTAGACGTCATGGTTTTGTGCAAGAACCAATATCATTAGTCATAATGGTGATTGTTTGCAATTATAATTGATTGTGCTTTTTCTCTTCCTAATATTATTATATGAATATTAAATGCAAATGTGACACGTGTGTATTAAACATCATTCTTTTCTTCTCAGACTCATGACAAGTTAGAGAATTGTCGCTATCCGAGAATTTAATACAATCACAATTATTATGAATGCTTTGTAGCGGGATACCACTTCTCTGACACCATTTTGCAATGACCCTAAGATGCGAGTTACCCGTTTACACAACACTCACATATAAATTTATAATTGATCGTACAAGTTACGAAAAATGAGGGACAAAATTTCGTAATTGATTGGCACTCACACTTCATTTAATCATCCACATCAGAACAAGTGTCACAGCAGAACATTGCATTTATATCCATATAATATTACATTTATCAACAAGTAACATTGTCATCATGTGCATATATCCCAAAATAGAATAGAAAAGAAGGTAAGCACAAGAGAGTTATAATCATCTGTACAATGGTTATAATGTGTATCATCAAAAGGAAATGTAATATCCTCAGAATCTAAGAGTCCAACTGTCAGACTACTGTGTCGCAGGCGCCTTCCCTGTCATCCATGTTAGGAACAAACAGATGTCAACAAAAGTTGAGTACAACCATATTTATTGAAAAATAAACAGTTATTTAAGTTGTTACAAAAGAAAGCAAGTAGATAGGCAATGGCATTATAATTAATTAAATTACTTGCATGGAAAGTTGGTTTTCTAGTTGTTCAGTATATAACCGTATAAAATTACATTTTCCACTCAACATATTTCAAATGTCAATAATTTATTACTTTCTTGATCCATTCTATGATCATGACGATCGAGGTGATCAAGATCTAATGTACATCCATTTTCATTAGTGTTAATTTAGACGTAATGATAGATCTTAATGAATGCAGTGTTTGATGAAGATTTTCATAATCTGATCTTTAACCTCGTCGGAACCTACTGCGTAACGATAACCAAACTCAAGCGGTGAAGAAGCCTCCTAAGAGACTCCTCCGTCTCGTCTTCCCAGTGGAAGTGTGGTTCAGGAGAAGGCTAAGCACACTTCAACTACACCCCTGAGACGAGTAGGAGAGACTCTCCTGTCCGAGTCACTCCAGTCATACTCGATCGATGTAGGTCCGGGCTGAGCTCGAAGAAAAACTAAGGGCCCTCTAGCCTAGGCATCCTAACAAAATACAAGATCAGTGGAACTGGTCAAACTGCACCACATGGATCCCAGCAAAGCATAAAATTTGTGAGCTCGCGAAAAATCGAAGAGATTGGGATCCTAGACCCGTGCACTATGTAGTCGCTGCCCAATCTGAACACCCTATCTCCAGCCCAGTTGAGGGTCACCGCACCCTCGCACGGTCAGGTGTGAGGGCACCATAATTGGCAACAATAACAGTCATTATTGAATTATAACAACCAATTATTTCAAAGATTTCAAAGTAATGTAGATCACTTAAGTCCTTGGTCTGTTAAAGCATTGAGATTCTTGGATAATTTAATCATTGATTAGTTTTAAACCACTAACTATCTAAGAGTGGATAAATTGGATCATATATAAGAATAGGTCAAAATACCAATCATTATGCCATATATATTTGATTTGTACCTAGGTTTATCATAATAAAACCCGATGTGTGAGGTGGAATAAAATATTTCTTGGTATTTCTAATCCAGTTATTGATGTCGGTTTTAGGGTCAAAGTTTTAAAAGTCAATTCATGCAAAATCCCCGAGTTCTTTCATTTTTAAGATATGATATCAGTAGTCTAATTGGTCTGAAATTTAGTTCAAATCCATACCAAATTCCCCCAATATTTTATTTTTAAAACATGATTTCAGTGGCGAATAATTGCTCTGAAATGTTGTTCAAATCCATGCCAAATTCCCCCAATATTTTATCTTTAAAACATGTATTCTAGAGACTAAGATATGGTCTGAAATTACAATCAATTTATATGCAAATCACGAAATTTTAAATCTAAAAACACATGAGATTTGGAGCAAATTAATAAATCTGAACTTAGGATCAATTATACGCATAAACCCAAATTTTAAATCTCCAAAACATGATATTTGGAGCAATTGAATAGGTCTGAACGTAGTATTAATTGCATGCAAAACACCAAACTTGAACTCTTAAAGGCATGAGATTTGAAGCAATTGAATAGGTCTGAACTTAGTATTAATGATTTCAATCCATAAAGACATCTGGTTTACGTATTAAGGGTCGTGAACCATCTATTTCCTCGTATACATGTACACACTATTGTAAAAGTCGGCCAACTAGGCTGACTAGTCGGTCCGACTAGTCGAGTTGGGGGGAAGCCGACTCGACTAGGCCTAGTCGGCCATTAGTCGGTCAACCCGACTAATCGGGCCGACTACTCGGCCGACTTTTACATAGAGGTTTTTTATTTTTTTTTGTTTTTTTAAATCAAACCTATTTTAATATGCTTAATGTTATATTTAAAGTCAATTACTCCTTTTGTTTCATTATAATAGTATAGAAAATGTTCAAATCTATGCAAATATATAAGAATATATGTATGAAAAATTATTTATATTGCAAATATATAAGAATATATGTATATAAAATGATTTATATATTAAAAATAAATAAAAAATTCAAAACCGACTAATGCCCGACTAAATCCGATTAGTCGTCCGACTGCCGATTAATTCTTAATCGGTGACCTCACCGACTGAGCACCGACTACCGATTTCTGCAACCTTGCATGTACAACACAGTGATGTCATCTATATTATGCACCTTTTTGACACATTAGCTAATGAATGGCAAAGTGTAGTTTGATTGGGAAGCAAGAGGGGGTAACAAGGCAAGCATACAGTGCTACCAGTGACATATTGATGGATTAGTGTTTGCATTCATGTTACATACTAGAAAGGTGTAACAATTTTATTATGGCAAAACAGGAAATGAGAAGATCATTGATAGACATGCATGTCCATGGAGCATAAAGAGCATCCACAATTGTGATTGGACAATAAGGTTTACTGTAAAAAAAGATCACAGGTAAAAGACTCCAATTGATAGCAATTTGATGCACATCCCTTCTTTTCATCTTGTTTGATTCCTTCATTTTCCCAACAACCACACCCTTCTAGACTCCCAATATCTCTGTTAGAGCAAAACTCTTCGTTGTTATTCCACATAGCCCTAGGGTCTCTTATATAGAGAGAAAACCCTTGGGTAAATTACATAGATAGTCATAAAGAAAATAAGAAATACGTAACGGTACATCATGACATAACGTAAACCTCTACACTCCCCCTCAAGATGGAGCATAGATATCTATCATGCTCAGCTTGGAAGAACATTTCTGGAACGGTCCCCTGAGCAACGGCTTGGTAAATATATCAACAGTCTGGTCCTCGGAATTGACATGTGACGTGGAAATAAAGCCCTTCTGGATCATGTCTCTAGTGTAATGACAATCTACTTCGATGTGCTTCGCTCTTTCGTGAAACGCTGGATTATTGGCAATGAACAACGCTGCTTGATTGTCACACTGAAGCTGCATGGGTAAAGAGACATTCACATTCAAATCTTCCAAGACTGCTCGAACCCACATCATTTATGTGCTTGCTTGTGCCATGGCCCTATATTCAGATTCAGCACTAGATCTTGCGACAACGGTTTGTTTCTTGCTTTTCCAAGAAACCAGAGAGCTTCCTATAAAGATAGCAAACCCCGAAGTAGACTTACGATCCTTTGGGCACCCTGCATAGTCTGCGTCTGCACAAGCTGAAATAGACAAATATGTGTTCTTTCTAAATAGCAAACCTGAGCCTGGAGAAGTTTTCAAGTATCTCAGTATCATGTATAGTGCTTCCATATGGACCTGCCTAGGCTGCTCCATAAATTGACTCACACGGCTTACAGTAAAAGCAATATCAGGTCTAGTTATGGTGATGTATAGAAGCTTACCCACCATCTCTCTGTATCTTCTTTTGTCCACCTCTTCAGTATCATTGTCATACAATTTCATACTTGGATCCATAGGAGTGCTCGATGGTCTGCACCCAATCATTCTTGTTTCAACAAGCAAGTCTGTAACATATTTTCTTTGGGTCATCACCATCCCTTGTGCATTTCTTGCAAATTCTATTCCCAGAAAGTATCGTATGGTGCCCAGATCCTTCGTAACGAACTCACTGCCCAAGAGGGCTTTAGTCATCTCGACTCCCTGAGCATCATCTCCTGTAACTAGAATATCGTCAACATATATCATGACAACAACTGTACCTTTGAGAGTCTTCTGAATAAACAACGAATGGTCCGCATTTGATCTTTTGAACCCCTGTCGTTCAATCAGTTGAGAAAGCTTTTGGAACCATGTCCTTGGACTCTGTTTAAGGCCATAAATCGCCTTATGAAGTCTACACACCATGTGAGTCTCCCCCTCAGCAGTAAAATCCGGTGGTTGCTGCATGTAGACTTCCTCCTGTAGATCTCCATACAGAAACGCATTCTTAACATCAAGCTGAAAAATGGGTCAGTCTCGTACCACAGCTACGGATAAAAGGATGCGAAGTGTGGAGTGTCGAGCCACTTGAGAAAATGTGTCCAAGTAGTCGACACCATAGGTCTGGGTAAAGTTGTGTGCAACAAGTCTTGCCTTATATCGATCAAGATGGCCATCTGCATGATATTTAACTGTGAACACCCATTTACAACTAACCACAGACACACCTGATGGAATAGGAACCAGAGTCCAAGTCCCTCTAGACTGTAAAGCATGCATCTCTTCCTCCATAGCCAACTTCCAGCACTCAATCTTCATGGTCTCCTGATAGGTCCCTGGGATCTCTACTGAAGACACAGTTGCTGCAAACCTCTCGAAATCACCAGTAAGACGATGAAAGGATACCTGAGACGCAAGGGGATAGGACCGCACATTTCCTCTTCTGCCTTCGAAGGGCAATAGGGATATCAATATCATTATCCACTGAGCTGACTGGCGGATCCACCCTCTGTAGCAAAGAGACCTGCACCGGTACATTATCTAACCCATCATTAGTAGTCGTATCGGAGCCTACCTGAGGCGTGGTGGATGGTTGACTTGTAGCTTGAGCAGGCCCCGACCGTCGTGTGTAGAACTTAGGAAATGGTGAAATAGGATGATATGGAGGTGGTGGGGGGTGGAGTGGATTCAGATTGACCCAGATTTGGAGGTAGAGGAACATAGACATGATTATCTGAAGACGTGGAGACCAGTCTATCACCTGCAGGGGAGAAGTACATAACAGGCTCAAAAAATGTAACGTCTGCGCTAGCATAGTACTTGTTGTTGATAGGATCATAACATCGATAACCCTTCTGTGTCCTCGGGTAACCTACAAAGACACACTTGACAGCTCTAGGAGAGAGCTTGTCAAGTCCCGGAGACAAGCGGTGAACAAAGGTGACTGTGCCAAAGACACGAGGTGTAAGTGAAAATAAATCCTTATCTGGGAAGAGAACAGAAATTGGAGATTTCTCCCCAAGAACCGACGAAGGCATACGATTGACCAGATAGCATGTTGTAAGTATAGCATCTCCCCAAAAGGCTAATGGCGCACAACTCTGAATAAGTAATGTTCGCGCAATATCAAGAAAATGACGATGTTTCCTTTCGGCGACACCATTTTGTTGTGATGTGTAAGCGCAGGAAGTTTGGTGAATAATGCCTTTAGAGGAAACTGAGAGAGAGAACGAGTACAGAACTCCAACGCATTATCTATGCGCACATATTTAACAGTAGAGGAAAAAACATTGTGCACTTCATTGATAAGATTCTTGATAACACTTACTGCTTCAGATTTATTTTTAAGTAGAAAATTCCAAGAGACACGAGAAAAATCATCAACAACAACCAGATAAAACTTGTGTCCCTGATGATCAGGGACACGACTAGGACCCCAAATATCTATATGAAATAATTCAAACGGGGAGCTACTGCTCCGACTCTGACGACTTGGGAAGCTAGAGCGATGGTGCTTCCCTAACTGACAAGCTTCGCAACGAAATGATGAATTGGGAGAGATCTGAGGCAGGAGGTGACGCATTTTCTGGTGCGGAAGGTGACCAAATCGAAGATGCCACATATACAGAGAGACCGATCCCTGTGAATGAAGAGAGACGCCAGCAAAGGAATTCCGAACCAGACGATATAAGCCATTATGCTCAGAGCCACAGCCAATCACCCTGCACGTTAGTATGTCCTGAAAAATAAGAGATGATGGGTCAAATATAGCATGACAATGCAAGTCTTTTGTAATCTGGCTAATTGATAATATATTCATGGAAAACTCAGGTGCATGTAGAACAATCTGTAAGTGCATGGAGGGTGTCAAAGAGATCTCCCCATGTCCAACAATAGGGGAATGAGTGCCATCAGCTATAAGCACAGAGCGACCAGAAGAGATATCCCTGTAGGACTCAAGTTTGTCTCTGTCACGACAAAGATGATGAGTGGCTCCAGAATCGACAATCCAACCAGATAGATCATGGAACGGACGAACAACAGTAGTACTACCTGAAGAACTGGCAGCAGCATAGGTACTGGTTGATGCAGATGCTGCAACATCTGAGGTACTCGCAGCATCCGATGATGTCTGGGGCATAACGTCACGAAGCCTCGGCACAAGCTCCTCGAACCTGTGATCTGGAGTAGACGCTGAAGAAGGCTGAACATGTTCAGCTACATGTGCTGAAGCCGGAAACCCATGTTTGGAATAGCGTGTGTCTTCTGAGTGACCAGTGCGATGGCAATATGAGCACGTCCTTGGAATACGACCTCCACGGCCACGGGTAGCTCGGCCACGAAACGAAGACGAACCACCTCTCCTACGTGATACTGCCATTGCCGAAGAAGGTGGAGTAGACGTGCTGGACGAAACTGGGATACGACTGAGTCTCCTGTAGACCTCCTCCATAGGAGGAATAGTAGCATCGACCAGGATCTGAGAGAGGGCGGCCTCGTACTCAGGATCAAGGGGTGCAAGTAAGACTCCCACCATGGTAGCATTGTGGAAAGTCTTCCGTTGCTCAGGAGTAGCTGTGAGCGAGATGGTACTGTATAGTTTCTCGAACATCCCTCGCAGTGACGTGTACAGAGAATGAAGTGGTCGTCCATTTTGTTTCATTGTGAAAATGTCATGCTGCAGCTGCAGCATCTTAGTCTCGTTCCGTACCTGCGAATATGTAGTAGCAAGAATATCCCACATCGCCTTGGCGGTGGGTTGATAGAGGACGTTATTGGCAATCTCCATCGAAAGCGTCCCTGATAGCCAGACCTTGGCATACGCATCATCAGCCTCCCAGGAGGCATATATCCCCGTCTTCTCTGCCGGTTTATCTTCGGTAAGAATGTGCTTCTTACCACCTGACTTCATTAAACTCATGAACTGCATCGACCACAGCTCATAGTTTGTCCCGTCCATTTTGACTATTGGCGTTGAACCCCTTAAAGGCACTTATGGAGGGCATATCAACCTTTTGTTCTGACATATCGCCGGAGAAGAAGACCTAAGGATGATAAACGAAAGAACTGGCATCTACAAAGACCCGTTGGGATTCAAGTGCATATGCAGACTTTATGCACTTGAAGCCATCGTTGAATCGATGTCAACCGGAGAAGGAGAACCGCGAGTGGCGGCGGCTGTGGTCGGCGGCGGCGGGAGGGGTTGGCGACGGCTGGTGAGGTCGGCGGCGGGAGGTTGGTGAAGCCTCGGCGGCGGGAGGGGGCGACGGCCGAACGGTTGGGGGTAGGGGGGCGGCGGGCGGGTGGAGGAAAAACCCTAGATTAGGGTTTTGGCTCTGATACCATGTTAGAGCAAAACTCTTCGTTGTTATTCCACATAGCCCTAGGGTCTCTTATATAGAGAGAAAACCCTTGGGTAAATTACATAGATAGTCATAAAGAAAATAAGAAATACGTAACGGTACATCATGACATAACGTAAACCTCTACAATCTCAAATTCAGACAGTACAAAATACTCAACTTATGTTTCAATGTAGCAACATTGAGTGTATAATAGCTAATACAAATCAAAAACTAATCCTAAGGAGTAAAATACATGGAGGGCAGCAAAGGGATTTAAATTGAATCGCCGAGATATCCTTAGATGGAGGAAATGGAATTTTCAGTGGTAGTTGCAGCAGCAAAAATAGCTGCAACAGCACCAGTAGCTGCAACAGCAGCTAAATCAACAGCATGAACAGCAGCTGCAGTCGCAGCATGTAGCATCAACATATAGCTGCAACTGCAGCAGCTTCAGCAGCAAAAGAAGAGATCTTTTTTGGTGAAAAAGAAGAGAAGAGGAGGGAGGAAATGGGGGAAAGAAGAAGAAGGGTAAGGTGATATTCACAAGGAAGATGGAGATTTAGAATGTACCTGAAATCCTTGAAATGGAGGAAAATATCGGCTCAACAGCAGCTGCAAGTCAGTTGTAGCAATAGCTTCAGCAGCAGAAATTGGCAGCACAGCAAGAAGAAGAGAAAAGGAGATGGTTCTCTAGTTGGGAAAACGTGTGTTGGGTTTTGCTTTACTATTTTTTATTTTTTTTAACTTTATTTCTAACTTAGATGAAAAGCCAAAGTCATCACCATAAACAACTTGACTCTCCGATTCAGGTGTATAATGGCTCCTTTCGACCGTCTCAGAGCGACGGTCAAAATGAGTATAATATTTATATTTTTCCAACATAAGATGAATTTAGAATTTGGCAAAATATGGTTTCGATTTATGATTAAATTTTGCGATAAACCGGGTCAAACGGCCTCCGATCGACGAACAATAGATCCAATTGATTTCAATTTGTCGAAACAAAATTTGTGGTCTCAGATTATGTTCGCAGCTCCAATTGCATCATGGCTTTTTCGATGGCACGAATTACGATGCAATTGATATTTAGTCGATTGTATCCAAACAATTTTTTTACGATTTATGGATCGATTCAGATCATTTAATATCAATCAATAGTTTTATCAGATCATATGGACCCTACTCAGGTCGGATTCGGTTTCAAATCCGAGTGTTATAATGCCCAACTTGGAAACTAAATACAAGAGGTACTTCTTTGGATGTGCCTTCGTAAAGATGTCCGCAAGTTGAAGTTTAATGAAGATGTGTGGAGTATTGATCTGTCCTCGTACCGCGTCACGAATGAAATGACAATCAACTTCAACGTGTTTTGTCCGCTCATGGAAAACAGGATTGGTGGCGTTGTATGGATCAGAATTGTTGTCACAGTATAAAGGTACATGAGTAGCAACTGAAAGTTCATGTTCCTTTAGAGAAGAGACAAGTCATGTGATCTCACAGGTGGCTTGGGCCATTACCCTGTATTCTGTCTCTGCACTTGATATGGAGGCAATTGTCTTCTTGCTTCGCCAATGACCAGATTGTCCCCAACAAACATAGTGTAGCCTGTAGTGGATCGGTGATCCTCGGGCTAACTATCATAGTCAGCATCTGTATAGACAGGGACATTAGTGTGCCCATTTACTCCATAGAAGAGTCCACATCAGGGAGAGTCCTTCGAGTATCGAAGGATCATCAATGACTGTAAAGAGGTCATTCCATGTGCTGGTTGGCTCTGCTCACAGCATATGATATATCCGGCCTAATAATAGTGAGATAAAACAATTTACCAACTAAGCTTTTATACCGTGTAGTATCCTCAAACGCTAGATTAGTAGATGTGGAATGTTTTCTCACTTCTGCAAGAATGCCAGATGGTTTGCATCCGAATAGTCATGCCTCAGTTAGAATGTCAAGGCAATATTTCCTCTATGAGAGATAGAGCCCCCCTTTATTGTAGTGTGTATCACCTCAACGCTAAGGAAGTAATGGAGTTGACCAAGATCTTTCATGACAAAGGCATGCCTTCGTCTCCGAAATGTTGGCTTTGTCGTCTCATGTAAAAACCATATCATCAGTATGACAAAGACAGAGTCGTCAGATATCGTCCTCTAAAAACCAAGGGTGTTGATCTCAGTAGTGAGTCTGTCAAACCATGCATCGGAACTCTTCTTCGAGCCATAGATGGCCTTGCGTAGTCGGCATATACATTCCCCCTCGACTATGTAACACAGCGGTTACGTCATGTATACATCCTCCTCAAGGTCACCATAAAGGAAAGCATCTTTCACATCATGTTAGCAGCAACAGAGAGAATTGTCCCATTCTGGTAACGGGTGAGAAGGGCTTAAAATAGTCCACCTCAAATGTGTGTGTGAAGCCTTTGGCAACTAATCTAACTTTCAACCTGCTGATAGACCCACCAGACGACTGTTTGGTCGTGAAGACCAACCCAAAAGCCACGGGTCAAACTCTCGGGGGGTACGTCATAAGATCCAGCATGCCATGTGAGGTAAATGTATCTATCTCCTCATCCATGATGGCATGTCTTCAACACTGATCATGCATCATACTATGATGATCTCGGGGATAGAAATAACATATAGGGCATCTGCAAACCTCTTGTCAAAGCTAGGTAAACCATCAATAGAAGTAAAATGTGACATATGATGATAAGTGCATTGCCTTGTTTGCTTGCGGAGAGCTATCGGAAACTCCTCAGGTATATCCAGGGCAGCAGTAGTGGGAGTACTTGAAATGGTCATATTATCCTACATAAAAGGGACAGAAAAATGGACAGAGAAAGATGCAAAAGAAGGTGTAGGGGTATGCTTACAAGTATAAACAATTGATGGAGGAGGGAGGTCTAAAGGGAAATCACCCATAGCCTATGTGAAGAAGCTTGTTTGCTCGAAGAAGGTGACATCGACAGACACATAGTATCGATGCTCAACAGGATCATAACATCGATAGCATTTCTGAGTACGAGAGTCCCCAAAAAATACGTACTTGATAGCACGAGATGATAATTTGTCAGTTGCATGGAAGTTATAAACAAAAGCAACACAATCAAAATTTCGTAAAGGTAGAGGAAAAAGAGACTCGATAGGATATAATAAAGAGAATAGAGTTCCCCTTTTGAGAATAGAAGAAGGGACTCTGTTAATGAGATAGACAGCAGTAAGGATGGCATCCCCCAATAGTGCTTAGGAACACTCATTTAACTAAGGAGAGATCTTGCAATATAAATAAGTGTTACAGTTTCCTTTCTGCTACCCCATTCTACTGCGAGGTTGAGGTTTGGTGTACAGCCCCCTGAAACAAAAGAACGATGCCAAGTCATGTTGAGTGAACGCAAGAGCATTGTCAGTCTGAATGATCTTAACACATGTAGAAAAAGATGTTTTAACATATTGAAAGAAATTCCTGACAATATTATTAATCTCCGAACGCTCCTTTATTAGATACACCCAAGAAGATCTACTATAATCATTGACAAAGACAATGAAATAGTGATGACCACTCGATGTTCGGAATGGACAAGATTCCCAAACATCATAATGAACAAGACCGAAAAGACTAGTACTACAGGACTCAATACAAAAAGGAAACGAAGCTAGATGTTGTTTCTTGAACTCACACACCTCGCACATAAAGGACTTCAGAGTAGAGAGTTCAAGAAACATCATAGAGAGAGCCTTGACAGAGGAATGCCTAAGGCGCAGATACCATAGGAGTGGATCTTAGGAGATGGGCACAACACCAAGGAACCTAGAATCAGATGGTATGTCACAATAATATAGGACGTTCTTCTCATGACCCCCACAAAAATCTACGTCATTCGGATGTCCTGAAAATAGCAATAAGACTCATAAAATATCACATGGCAATCAAGCTCAACACAAATATTATGAACATAGAATAAGTTAAGAGGGAAATCAGGAGCACGATGAACCCTAAACAATCGATGCTTGGATGAGAGCTACATTGTTTCGATAGTAGTAAAATTCGAGTAAGTCCCACTGGCAACTCGAGTTGACTTCATGGAGGAAGATGGTACGGGGGATATTAGCGACTACCTTCTCCAATCAGATGAGTAGAGGCGTCAAAATCAATAATCTGAGCCGGAGCAGAAGTGATGGTAGAATTGGCTATTGTATCTGAAGGAGTAACCAGGCAGCAGTGGTAGTATCAGTGGAGGTAGTAGTCGTGGGAGTCTGGAGAATATGCATCAGGCAAGAGTAATCTGCGTCATTGAGTTTGGAGTGTCTTGCCACTAGGGGTTGTTGTGGTTGACGCCTCTTCCACATCATAGGTACTCTCATAGGCACTATTGGCGTGATAGAGAGATATGCCAAACTTCTGCCAGTATCATTAGGGCGAATGGTTCCACCGACCACAGTAAGTGTATTGTGAAAAATGAGGAGCAATAGAATCCCGACCACAACCACGGCCAAAGTCACGTCCACGTCCAGGATCTCGCCCACCGCCATGGTCAGAGTCACGGCTACATCCTCCTCGAAAGTTGTATCATCCTCCTCTCTCAGATGAGGCTGAACATGTTGTAATGGTTTAGTGGTTGAAGCAGTGGACTCCCCACTTCAATTACCAGGGTTCCAACCCCCCTCCCTCCCCCTTAACTAGTAAAAAAAGATGAGGATGTGTGAAGAGCTCTCTGTTGAAGGTAAGGCGAGAGAACGAGCAGCAGATACCTCAAGTTCCTCAAGATGGCCAAAAATGTCCTTCACCGTTAGCAGTGTATTTGATATATGAAATTGCCCCTTTGCTACCCGGTACATAGAATGTTGGCCATCAAGAAAACAATATATCTGTCAGTCTAAACGCTCTTGTACATGTTCGGTACAACATGAAAGATGAAATATCACAAGCTCCTCATACATGCCAGTGAGATGCCTTTAGTACTTGTAGAGATAGATATTATTATGCTATGTACCTGTTTGTTATTTCTTTATTTTTGTCTGGACTACTTTGTACTTTACCCTTAAGGTCTCTCCCTATATAAGAGAGCCTAGGGTTTCTCTGAATAATTGATCTCAGATTTTCTCCCAACATGGTATAAAAGCCCAAGCCCTAGGGCTCTCTCCCTCTCCCCACCCGCCGCCCTCTCTCCTCTTGCTCATCCCGCTGCCGGCTCGGATCCCCGCCAACCTCCCGGCAGTTCCCGATCCCCGGTGGTTCCCAACCCCGCCGCCAACCCCCCCCCCTCCCCGGCGGCCCCCTAGTCCCGCCGCCATCATCCCTCGGCGGCCCTAGTCGAGTCCCGGTGCCTCAAGGCGTGCCCTAGTCGATCTTTCGGCATGCCCTAGTCGATCTTTCGGTGTGCCCTAACCGATCCTCGACGATCCCCGACGTGCCCGTACTCATCTCTTCCTCCGGATAGATGGATTTGAGTGCGTAACGTCTACATACGCACTCGAATCCTATGCAGTTTGTGTAGACATCTGTCACGTTGTCTACAAACCCTAGTTCTTCTTCAGCGGCAATATGTCAGAATCGAAGGCTGATATGCCCTCCATAGGCGCATTCAAAGGTCATGCGCCAATAGTCAAGTTGGACGGGTTGAATTATGAGCTTTGGGCGATGCAGTTCATGAGACTAATGAAGTCGAATGATAAGAAGCACATTCTTACCGAGGATGAGCCAGCAGAGAAGACAGGGATATATGCCTCGTGGGAGGCTGATGACTCCTATGCAAAGGTCTGATTGTCAGGTACATTGACTATGGAGATTGCCAACAATGTCCTCCATCAGCCCACTGCCAAGGCGATGTGGGATATCCTAGCTGCTACATATTCGCAGGTGCGAAATGAGACCAAGATGTTACAGCTTCAACATGACATATTCACAATGAAGCAGAACGGCAGACCTCTTCACTCCTTATACACATCCCTGAGGGGGGTGTTTGAGAAGTTATACAGCATTATCCCACTCACAGCGACTCCTGAACAGCAGAAGACATTTCGGAATGCCACCATGGTGGGCGTCCTACTTATGGCCCTTGATCCTGAATATGACACCGCCCGTTCTCAGATCTTAGCCGATGCAGTTATTCCTCCAGTGGAAGATGTTTACAGGAGACTCAGTCGCATTACAGTTTCTTCCAGTTCTTCTACTCCACCCCAGATGGCAGTTTCGCGTGGGAGAGGTGGCCCGTCTTCTGGTCGTGGACGTGGACGCGGACCCCAGGGAAGGGGTGGTCGCTTTAGTCAGCCATGTACCTATTGTCACCGCACAGGACACTCAGAGGAGACATGCTATTCTAAGCATGGGTTCCCAGCATCGGCACGTGTTGCAGAGCACTCACAGTCCCAGTTGGCATCTACTGCAGACAACCGTTTTGAGGAACTTGTGGCACGTCTCCGCGATATTATGTCACAATCATCTGGTGATTCTTCTGGTGGACCGTCAGATGTTGTTGCTACAGCCTCCGCCAGTTCATTTGTTGTTGCTAGTACCTCAGGTAGATCTACTGCATTTACACCGTCTCATGATATCTCTGATTGGATTATAGATTTAGGTGCCACACATCATCTCTACCGAGATCGAGATAGACTTGAGTCCTACAGGGACATTCCTCACGGTCGATCAGTGCATATCGCAGATGGTACTCATTCCCCCCTTGTTGGACAGGGGGAGGTCATCCTATCCTCTACTATGCATCTACAAATGTCCTACATGCTCCTGAGTTCTTGATGAATCTGTTATCTATTAGTCAGATTACGAAGGATTTGCATTGTCGTGCTATATTTGACCCGTCTTCTCTTATTTTTCAGGACATACTAACGGGCAGGGTGATTGGTTGTGGCTCCGAGCAGAATGGTCTATATCAGCTGGTTCGGAATTCTTATGCTGACGTCTCCTCACATTCTGCCGGACCAGTTTCTCCGTACATCTGGCATCTACGTTTTGGTCTCCTCCCGCTCCAGAAAATGTGCCATCTTCTACCTCAGATCTCTCCCAGTTCGTCCTTTCGCTGTGAAGCATGTCAGTTGGGAAAGCATCATCGGTCGAGCTTTCCTAGTCGTCAGAGTCGGAGCAATAGCTTCCCGTTCGAGTTGTTTCATATAGATATATGGGGTCCAAGTCGTGTACCCGATCATCAGGGGCACAGATTTTATCTAGTGGTAGTGGATGATTACTCTCGTGTATCTTAGGTCTTTCTTTTAAAGAATAAATCTGAAGCAGGAGATGTGATCAAGAATTTAATTAATGAAGTGCAAAATGTGTTCTCTTCTACTGTCACATATGTTCGTACAGATAATGCTCTAGAATTTTGCACACGATCCCTTTCCCAATTTCTTTCATCAAAGGGCATTATTCACCAAACCACTTGTGCGTACACATCTCAGCAGAATGGTGTGGCGGAAAGAAAACATCGCCATCTCCTTGACATTACTCGAACCCTACTGATTCATAGTTGTGCTCCTATTTCTTTCTAGGGGGATGTTGTTCTTACCGCGTGCTATCTGGTCAATCGTATGCCATCCTCTGTTCTTGGTGAGAAAATACCTCTCTCTATCATTTTTCCTGACAAGGAATTATTCTCACTTACTCCACGTGTCTTTGATACTGTGGCATTTATTCATCTTCTGTCTCCTGGACTTGACAAACTCTCTCCTAGAGCTGTCAAGTGTGTCTTTGTTGGTTATTCTCGGACTCAGAAGGGCTATCGGTGTTATGATCCCATAAACAAGAAATACTTCGTTAGTGTTGATGTCATATTCTTTGAGTCTGTTATGTATTTTTCTCCTGCAGGACAGACTGGTACCATCCAATACCAATGATGATGTCTACGTTCCTCCACCTCCTACTTGAAGTTCACCTGAGTCTCCTCCTGTTCCTGCCCCTACATCCACTTCACCACCTCCACCTCCACCTTTTCCACGACCTCCCATTCCACCTCTACCAAAATTCTATACGCGTCGGTCAGGTCCTGCTCAGGTTATACGTCAGCTAGGGTTGGGCATGGGTCGGGCTTGGGCCGGGTTCGCCTTGGCCCGACCCAAGCCCATTTTAGAATATGGGCTAACGGGTCGGGCCTAGGCCCATTTTATTTTCAAAAATTAGGCCCAAGCCCAAACCCGGCCCAAACAAAATGGGTCGGGTTCGGGTCGGGCCGGCCCAATTTAACACCTATGTATACCAATATCATGTCTTCCATTCTTCCTGCATTTGTGTGGTTGTTTCTTATGCATGTGTGCATGTTTAAAACTATAAAGCATGCTAACTAATTTGTGATTTTAACATTAGTTGTATGTTGGAAATACAAATGTGGTAAAAATATGGCGACCTAAACCACCATTCAATTCACCATTACATATTCTATTGTAGATGCGGGCGCTACGACCCAATACAGATTAGTTACTTACAGTTGTACATGTTGTAACACTTGAGGACACAGATTCCATTCTTGCATATTAATTTAATAATCTTGTATATTAATGTAATAATATCCTCAATCCACCAATGGATATGATTATTAATGTGTCTAAGCATTTATTCTACATTCGAATAAGGATATTAAAGTTAGAACATGGTATTTGGAATGAACATGAATATAATTGATATAATTAGACCGTACTAGATATGAATATACTTGCTTTAGAAAGGGTCGGGCTATCGGGCTAACGGGTTTGGGCCTTCTCAGGCCCAAACCCAGCCCGATAATCAATATGGGCTCATTTTAGAGCCCACGACCCACCCATTAAATTTCGAGTTCGGGTTTGGATCGGGTTATACGGGTCGGGTTGTGGGCCGGGTCGGGTTGGCCCAGCCCAATGCCCAACCCTAACGTCAGCCACCCATCACGCCTCAGGTATGTTCAGATGGCATTACTACTGACGGGTCAGATATGGTACATGTGCAGAATTCTTCATTGCAGGAGGAAACTACACCATCCAGTACAGCAGAAGATGATCTTGATATTCCTATTGCTATCCGGAAGCAGAAGCGGATGTGTGCCTCTTATCCCTTTGCTTCCCAGGTGTCGTTTCACCGTCTCACTGGCGACTTTCAGAGATTTGTTGTAGCCTTGTCTTCCGTGGATATACCACGGACCTACCAGGAAGCTATGAAGATTGATTACTGGAGATTGGCTATGGAAGATGAGATGCGTGCATTGCAGTCTCTTGGCACATGGTCTTTGGTTATTGCTCCTCCTGATGCATCTATTGTGAGGGTCTTTACAGTTAAATATCATGCAGATGGCAGTCTAGATTGGTACAAAGCACGTTTGGTCGCGCGTGGTTTTACACAAACCTATGGCGTGGACTATATGGATACTTTCTCTCCAGTGGCTCGACATTCTACCCTTCGCATTCTCTTATCTGTGGCCATGGAAGGACATATCGATATCGACAACATATCGATACAATGTCGATACCGATATATCGCCGACGCATATCGCCGACATCCCGTATCCAGCAAGTTGATTTAGCCTGTCAATACCTGATATCGTCTATATCGGCGATATATCGGTGACCTGTCGATACCGATATATCGCCGATATATCGCGATATGGCCGTCCATGTCTGTGGATGTGATCCGTGATTGGAGTATATCTCAACTGGATGTCAAGAATGCCTTCTTGTATGGAGATCTGCAGGAGGAAGTCTACATGCAGCAGCCACCAGGGTTTACTGCTGAGGGGGAGAAGCATATGGTGTGTAGACTTCACAAGGCAATTTATGGCCTCAAACAGAGTCCAAGAGCGTGGTTCCAGAAGCTTTCCAATCTTATTGAACAATAGGGATTCAAGAGGTCAAATGCAGACCACTCATTGTTTGTTCAGAAGTCATCGGCAGGTACGGTTGTTATCATGGTCTATGTTAATGATATTATGGTTACAGGAGATGATATTCAGGGCATAGAAAGGGCGAAGGCGTTCCTAGGCAGTCAGTTCGTTACGAAGGATCTTGGAACCCTAAGATATTTTCTGGGGTTGGAATTTGCCAGGAATGCACAGGGTCTGGTGATGACCCAACGGAAGTACATTACAGACTTCTTGGTTGAAACAGGCATGGCTGGATGCAAACCATCAAGTATCCCCATGGATCCAAGCATGAAGTTGTATGATGGTGATACTGTGGAAGTGGATAAAAGGAGATATAGAGAAATGGTGGGTAAGCTCCTTTATATTACCATAACTCGACCTGATATTGCCTTTGCAGTATGCAGGGTGAGTCAATTAATGGAGCAGCCAAGACAAGTTCATATGGATGCTATACACATGATACTGAGGTATCTGAAGTCTTCTCCGGGTTCAGGGTTGCTGTTTCGGAAGGGCGCAGATTTGTCTATCTCAGCATGTGCAGACGCCGATTACGCAGGATGCCCTAAGGATCGAAAATCAACCTCAGGATTCGCAGTGTTTGTTGAAAGCTATCTGGTTTCTTGGAAAAGCAAAAAACAAACTGTTGTGGCAAGGTCCGGTGCTGAATCCGAATATAGGATCATGGCGCAAGCCAGCACGAGATGATGTGGGTTCGATCTGTACTAGAGGATCTACATGTAGCCGTACCTCTACCCATGCAGCTTCAGTGTGACAATCAAACAGCATTGTTCATTGCCAACAATCCAACTTTTCATGAAAGAACCAAGCATATAGAAGTTGACTGCCATTACACTAGAGACTTGATCCAGAGAGGATTGATATCTACAACTCACGTGAGCTCAGGGGATCAGACTGCGGATGTATTCACCAAGCCGTTGCTCAGAGGACCTTTTCAGATATGTTCATCCAAGATGAGCATGATAAACATCTATGCTCCATCTTGAGGGGGAGTGTAAAGATAGATATTATTATGCTATGTACCTGTTTGTTATTTCTTTGTTTTTTTCTGGACTACTTTGTACTTTACCCTTAAGGTCTCTCCCTATATAAGAGAGCCTAGGGTTTCTCTGAATAATTGATCTCAGTTTTTCTCCCAACAGTACTCAATAAGGGTAGAATCACCCAGAGACGCAGGCAGACCACATCAGCCTATGAATGTCTGTAAGGCGTGAGTTTGCCTTCTTCTGGGAGCATATTTGCTCAAGATCCTCTCACATCTCCTTAGTTGTGTTCTCGTAGAGAAGATTCGAGGCAATGTGTGCCTCAACATTGTTGGTAATCCAATTGATGATCAAGTAGTTGTTTGTCTATCTGTTGTTGTATTCTTTATCCTTTTCATCTAGACGATCTCGAGTCAGAATGTAGAGTTTCCGACGTTCCGTTAACCACCAATGAACATCGTGAAAGATTGAAACCAGAGTACATAATTTTTTGTGCCCTTAAGTTTGATAGCAGTGCATTGCGTCATCAAGTTCATGGCCAAGAGCTTTGTCTCGGTAGAAGAAGTAGGTGCCGTGGTGGTCTTTAAAGATGATGGAGATCTTATGATCAACTAAGTATGCATACAAGGGATAAAAGATGTCCTAAAACTCATGTTTGGACGTGCACGAGATCTGAAAAACGTGCTCCACAGCAGATTAGGAGAAAAACAAGGATCTCACAGCAGCAGCGGCGGCCCTAGAAGGTTGGTGGCTGCCCTAGGAGGCTCCAGCAGCAACCCAAAGACCCTGAAGGGATGTTGATGGTGCCTGTGGGCCATGGAGGGCTGATGGTGGTGCCTGCATGGGCCACTGGAGGGTTGTTGCAGCACCTGTGACGGACCTGGGGGGTGTAGCGCCTGCTGGCAGTTGCCTAGGAGCTGTTGCAGCGCCCTGAGATGGTTGCCGCTATTGTTGCGGCACTCTGGGGGCTTCTGGCAGCGGCCCTAGAGGGGGCTATAACAGGGTCGAACACGCTAAGGGTCGGCGGCAACCCTAGAAGAGCCCGCATGGGGTCCATGCGAGGAAGAAGGGCTTGCACAGGCACGAGGAGAGACTTGAAGGTGGCAGCGGGATAGAGTTAGGTCATAACCTCAGTCTATGACCGTTGATATGATGTCATGTGGAGAAAAGAATGAATCATTGTGTTTTTTCAATAAGTCTAGGGTCTTTTCAATAGAGAGAAGCCCTGGAGAGCAAAAAAGAAGAAAGTGCATAAAAGATCTAAAGGGTTACATGACATAAATAAAGCAGAAAATATAATAACTCTAACACTACGAACGCACCATCCCATTATCTTCGTCTCAGACAACACGTTTGCGACATTGGTTGCAAGCGCTAACTCAAAGAGAAAATGCTCTTTGTCATAACCTCGTACAATCATCAAGAACATCACCAACCATTTTGGATAATCGATATAAAAAATAAATTCGGACGGAACCAAATTAGGGGAGATATATCTTCCCTTCTGGCAGCGGCCCTAGAGGGGGCTACAACAGGGTCGAACACGCTAAGGGTCAGCGGCAACCCTAGAAGAGCCCGCACGGGGTCCATGCGAGGAAGAAAGGCTTGCACAGGCACGAGGAGAGACTTGAAGGTGGCAGCGGGATAGAGTTAGGTCATAACCTCGATCTATGACCGTTGATATGATGTCATGTGGAGAAAAGAATGAATCATTGTGTTTTTTCAATAAGTCTAGGGTCTTTTCGATAGAGAGAAGCCCTGGAGAGCAAAAAAGAAGAAAGTGCATAAAAGATCTAAAGGGTTACATGACATAAATAAAGCAGAAAATATAATAACTCTAACACTATGAACGCACCATCCCATTATCTTCGTCTCAAGCAACATGTTTGCGACATTGGTTGCAAGCTCCAACTCAAAAAGAGAAAATGCTCTTTGTCATAACCTCGTACAATCATCAAGAATATCCCCAACCATTTTGGATAATCGATATAAAAAACAAATTCGGACGGAACCAAATTAGGGGAGATATATCTTCCCTTCTGGCAGCGGCCCTAGAGGGGGCTACAACAAGGTCGAACATACAAGGGTCAGCGGCAACCCTAGAAGAGCCTGCACGGGGTCCATGCGAGGAAGAAGGGCTTGCACAGGCACGAGGAGAGATTTGAAGGTGGCAGCGGGATAGAGTTAGGTCATAACCTCGGTCTATGACCGTTGATATGATGTCATGTGGAGAAAAGAATGAATCATTGTGTTTTTTCAATAAGTTTAGGGTCTTTTCGATAGAGAGAAGCCCTGGAGAGCAAAAAAAAGGAAAGTGCATAAAAGATCTAAAGGGTTACATGACATAAATAAAGCAGAAAATATAATAACTCTAACACTATGAACGCACCATCCCATTATCTTCGTCTCAGGCAACATGTTTGTGACATTGGTTGCAAGCTCTAACTCAAAGAGAAAATGCTCTTTGTCATAACCTCGTACAATCATCAAGAATATCCCCAACCATTTTGGATAATCGATATAAAAGACAAATTCGGACGGAACCAAATTAGGGGAAATATATCTTCCCTTCTTCATGACTCTAGGATGTTATCTCATATTCTAACATCTTTCTTTACGGAGCCAACGCCTACTTGTGAACGAAAATTGGATGGTATGTATTTAGATCATAACACGGTGCATCTAACCTCGATCAAATGTTGCTCGGCAATCTGATGTAGATCGAGATAGAGCGGTTGTAACCCGTAGAGGTTGGTGAAGGCTTGTAGGAGTTGTAGTATCATGCTATTAGTATGGCTTTTGGAGGTTGAAATAAGGCCCATCGAGGTTAGAACCGCATTTGATAAAGCATGTGGATGCTAAGGGTTGGCCAGTGGTGATGGGTGGTGTTCGGTGGTATTGGTTATGGTATATGATGGTGTCTGGTGGTGATGGAAGATCAGCTAGCGATGGTGGGAGGAAGCTACCGGCGATGGGAAGAGGTTGGTAATAGTGGGGGTGATGATGGAGGCTAAAGGTGGTGGGGGCCAACTGTGGCGTCTATGGGATCGATGGTGGCCAATCATGGAGAAAAAGAAGTGGCCTGGAGGGGGAGAGGGCGATAAGCGGAGAGGAATCTCATGCATTTGATACCAAGTAAAAAGAGATTAGGTAATTGCTTGATTCTATTATACTACCTGAGGTATCCTTTACACATGTGGAATCATCGTGTTAGGGTTACATAGGTAGCCACCACTAATAAAAAACTATTGTTCCCCTAAATGGGCAGAACCTAACAAATCACTCAACAATATTCCACGCTAGAACAACTACGTGGTATACAGAGTAAACATGGAATATTGAGGTTTGTGTGATTTTACATTTTTATTTTAAAATAAATGGTAATTCGTTGTTAATGATCCATTTTAAATACAATAGATTTTTAAAATATTTATTGATGTAGAACTAACAAAAATTTTAATAGAAAATCATGCAAACATGGCTTATATGTAAGCATTAATCTACTTATAAATAATAATAATAATCAATAACAATAAATAAGTTCTTAAACCAATTGAATGTAAAGGTCTAAGCTATACATCAACTCTATATTGATTATGAATTGAATATATGGTGCATGCATCCTAATAAGAAGTTATGTGGGCCCATATATGCGACATACACTGCATAGCGTATTTTATAGAGAATACGATTGGCCCACCTACTGCATAAGCATATACGACCATATATGTGGTTCATGTGGGTGCAATCGCAATCATTTGACCCAATGACAAGTTTTTAACCTAGACTTAACCTCAAATAACCATATATCACATTCCCACAACTAAGAAACTTTTAAGGATGTTATAGGTAGAGACTTCATGAGAGGGAAGGAACATTGTTACTAGGAAAACTTTTCAGGCGGTGCGTTAACGATGATCCATTTGATGTTGCATTTTTTCAACCAATTTAGGAGCCCTTTGTGAAGCATTTTCCCTGCTGACATGCATTTGCATCAAATTCCCTGGCCTCAACTTCCAACAGGTTGGTCGAAACATAACGAACCTAGTATTATGTTGTCTTTCATCCAGTGTTGTTAAAAGCGAGAGGCGCTCCAAGGCGCTAGGGGATGCAAAATGCTCGAGGCGCTAGGCGCTCGCCTGAGAAAAGCAAGGCGCCATATATAAAAATAAATAAATTATGCACGAGTCTATGTAATATATGCACATACACACATGTGTATGTATGTGTAATTGTAAATATATGTACGTATAACTTATATTTCAATCTAAGACCAATCCAATATATTTGTGGGTGTGTTTACATGCACGTATATAAATGTGTACGTGTACATGTGTGTGTGTATGTATAGTTGTAAATATATGTATGTATAGCTTATATTTCAATATAAAATCAATCCAACATATTTGTGGGTGTGTTTATAAGCGTGTATATAAATGTGTGCATGTACATGTCTATATGTATATGTATATGCTATCACCAAATTATATTTTATGATCAATCCACTATTTATTAATATGTGTATGTATAATGTATGCATGTACTTGCATATGTATGTATATGTATTAAATATTTGTGTTTATGTGTGTATTTGTATGTATGTGTATCTGTATGCGTATATATAAGCATACATGTGTACGTGTTTATGTATAAGTGTGCGTACATGCCTATGTATACATGTGTGTTTTGTCTATTTATATGTGTATATATATATGTATGTATTTATAATACTTCAAGCTATATAGAGAAAAATATATACTTTTTAGTCAAAAGTATATGTAATACTTAGAACTAAAACATGAACGTACATGTATACGTATATGAAATAGAAGTGTGTGTAAATTACATATACATGTGTGTGCATATGTATAAGTATGTGTGTTAATGATACTTAGAACTAATATATATCTAATATAAAAACCTAAAAATGGACAAAAATCACATAAAGTTGACAAAAAGCCTTACTTTTGCCTTAGGCGCTCAAGGCGAGCGCCTAGAGCCTCAAGCCAGGCACTCACCTGAGCGGCGCCTGAGGCAAAACGCCTCGCCTGGAAGGAGGCAAGGCGCTAGGGCCTCGCCTCGCCTGGGAGCCTAGGCGAGCGCCCGGAGGGATTTTGACAACACAGCTTTCATCCACATACAAAAACACTCTTCACTGCATTAAGTGTTCAACCACTATTGCTAGGCATGAAAATTTCCAATTCATGGGCTTAGACCAGGCAAGTTTCCGATGCACATGGTTGCTCGATCGTTTCTGACAGGGCACTAGAAAGGTATGCATCTTCTAGCTAAAAATTAGAGTTATGTGGAGTGCAACAGTTTCAGTTGAATGTTTGCTTCACATGTGGCAAAATAGGATACTCACTAAGACAGACAGATACAACCATGCTCTATTCTCCACACTAATTGGGAGACTGATGCCCCCATTGATTGTTCGGTCACTCTTTTGCTAAAAACCTATGGAATATGATCAATACTTGGTTGAACGAGATTTACGCACAAAAATCTCCTCTGCAACAATTTATATTCCAGATAAAATCGAAGAAAGGCATATTTCTGTTTCAAATAATAGAATCAAGGTTGTGTCTTTTCTCTCATCACTTCAGAAAAGTAGTGGTGCCATCTCATCGCAATTACACTAGGTTACGACAAATGATAAGCTTATAAACTATGTTAGTTACTTTCATAGATTCGGTTCTTTAATAGAATGAATGTGTGCTGATGATAAATCATGATTCATGATCAAACTCAATATTTTTTTGCACGGAGATCTAATATATTGAGGTAGTATTCCAAGTATTGTTAGTCATGCACAAATTTTGAATGGTGCCATACTTATACCGTTGTATACACCAGCATATCTAAATCCACATTGGCCCTCCCTTTATCAAGCCCAGCCCTGAACAGTCGGGGACTTTGACTTCACCTATAGAAATATCCCTGAAATGGAGTAATTTTTTTCCAACTATTGAACTTAAGTTCAATAAGATTTTATAACCAACTCAGCTTATATTGATATACCATTGGGTGTCTAGTACACAATAAAACCCACGAGTACAAACTAATCTAATTAAAATGTATATATTAAACAACAGCAAACAAAAAAGGAAGCGAATCCAGTTGCCAACATACGCATTCAAAATATAGGTCCAATCAAGGCATTCAAATTGGAAATCATGAACAGGTAGTCATAGATTCTGAGCACATTCTTGTCTCAGGTAAAGTATATCAAACAGAAAGTCGCAACGGGTGCAACGAGGGCATCTGCATCGTGATCGTCGATTTCTCGCATCCAAATCAAACAAAAGGTCCAAGATTTCCACCGTTCCTCCCCTTATTAGGAACCCTAATATCTTCGGGTTAAAAAAGAAAGACGAGAAAGAAACGAGGCAACATTGGTATACCTCCTAGGGGGTGTCCCAGGGCTTGGGTTCGGGGACGGCGACGACCATGCCCTGGAGGTCGGGGGTGAGGACGACCTGGCAACCGAGCCTGGAGTGCGGGTTGAGGACGCGAACCCTGGAGTTGCGTTGGAGGACGTAGGTCTCGTCGTAGGACCTTGGGGGGAGCTTCTCCAACCACTCCTGGGCGATGCTTACCTCGCACTCAGCCGAGCACGCGTCAATCTCCTCTAGCCGATGGGATTCCGGATCGATCAGCCCCGCGTTCGCCAGCGTACGAAGGAGGGTCTGACCCGCGAGACCCACCACCTCTCGCCGGAATCCCGCCGGATCCACTACGGAGAGGCGGACGATGCGATCTGAGACCTTGGCGGAGGTGGCGGAGGTCCGCCGGAGGTGCGGGAGGAGGAGGGAAGGGAGGCGACGCGAGAGGAAGGCCATTTGGGATGGGGGAGCGAGGGGAAACAAGAGTTTAGTTTTATAATTTATTTATCAACGCCTATTGGTTTGGTCTTGGGTAATCTACGGTGAAGTTAAATTTTTTTTTTGAGTTCAAGTTATTCTCATATTTAATTTAATCCATTTAGAATATCATTAAAATGGATATTCAATTAAATAATTTAAATTATTTTATTGGTGGTGATAATGAATGATATTAAAAGAACTTTTGATGTGGCATTCAATGAATATGAAATGATTGGACTATAAATAAATTGGATGATTCCGTAAATTGAAACAATTGATGGTGTTAACATGTACTTACCTATTGCATTATTTGTCCAATTAACCCTAGTAAAATGGTTGACACCTTCGTTAACCTCATATTTGAACAAAACCTATTATAGCATAATAGTACACACATCACCTGTCAGTTCATCGTCATGGCTTATATTATTATGTGTTATTGGTCTTTTAAATGAAAGAAAATAATACATCAAGAACAAGGAGGTGTTCCTTAACCATCAACCCATCTTTATTTTACATTAAAAAAATAAAATATTTTCATGAAGTAATTAAATAAATATTAGACTAGTTTCATTTATTTAGATTTCATTGTAATTCCCCTCTCCCTGAATGTGTTTGTTTAGAGGGAAATATAATGATAATTTCTTTAACTCTGAGGATACACCCATTATAACTCCTTGCACTTTGAGGTTGTGTATAAAGTTTTTAAGTTGAGGGCTTGACTTAATGAACCACATAGTCAGGGTCGGTCAGATTCAATATGTTGGTTGTTATATTCTCTGAATCGGGAAGAGTAGTAACATACAAATCTAACCTAAATTATTTTGCTAAGGATGGACTTTGGTTGGAATATATTGTAAGTGCATGTCAAAATTTAAATAACTTGATATTGAAATACTTCACTTAGCTTTAATTATTGATGCTCGGTAGATTGTTTAATACATGATAAATGATTTTCAATTCATTTGCTTAAGTTCAAGTATATGAGTTTCTCTTATTAATACGAAGTTAATTATGACAATTACGAACTATACATTAAAAATTGAACATCTACTTAGTATTTTATTTGATTGTCAACTTACACGTTATCTTTCATCCCACCTTTGGCAAAACGGTTTTTGCAAGGTGGTCGATGAGTGTGAAATCCCTTTAAATATATACTTGGATCATGAATACAAAACTTAGATCCTCATCCAAATGTAGATACATCTACGAGCTTAATGATGAGGTCTCATTCAAATAGATGTAAACCAAAAGGGACCATGTATCCCCTTAAGAGAAGTCACATCCTTCGAGATATGTACCCCGACAAAGGGTAGAAGTCAAACCCTGAGAAGTGTGACCTTAAAGAGATTACATCCAACAATGTATGGGCAGTGCTCCTTGGGATATGATTACTGATCGACGGTCAAGATTTGAATAACCTAGACATAATCCCACATCAAAAACTTTAAAAGAAGTGAGTTTAGATTATAGAAGTGAAGGATGACTACTTGATAACACATGCTTAATTATTTTGAGTGGTTGTTTATGATCCAATTAGGTCGAAAATTAGCGTGCTATCAGGATAAGTTTTCCTTGATAATTATAATTTGTGCATAAGCGTGCATATTTTGATGATAACAAAACTTATGTATTTAGCCTGAAGTTGTATCAAAAGCGAGAAAGCTAAAAGATCAAGAAGAAGCTCGAGCATATGGAGCTTTAGTCTCAAGGAAGAATAAGCGAAAGCTCTAATTTCTTAGATATTCATCTTGCAAGTGCTCTCCTAACTCTGTAAAATCATTTTTATATTCTCTTGCATTATTTTGCATAATCATTTACTATTATGGTTATAGATTTTTATATTGTTGTAATAGGTTGTAAGTTATCCGCATTAAACATCATGTTGTAATACAATTGGGTTACCCATGTAAGTAATCCAGGTTAGTGGAAAGACCTGTTCGGGTTAGGTTGAAAGATCGGGTTAGGGAATATTGGTCGTGGTTTTTACCCGTATCATTTCCATGTTAAATCTCTGTGTCATTTGTGTTTTGATTGCATATCTACTATCTTGTGATTAAAAATGCTTCATAACAATGTGGTTATTTGAGATTTTTGTGATTCCTATGATCCGACTATAAGACATGATATGCATGGAGATCCCAATAGATAATGGCTTGAGTCTGGATTTAAGATGTTACAAATGTTATCCATGCCAAATTCATTGTAATATTGTGAATGTGTTGATGAGTGTTGAACTCTTATCATTACATGCCATTAGCATGGCATGCCAAGAAAATCAGAAGAGAAATCAAATAAGATATAAGGGTCCATCATTCCTACCTAATAGCTTTAGCCATATGAGCACACAAGCCCACACAAGTGTTTTAACATTAGCCTAATCCTTTTGATGATTGGTGACCAAATAAAATTCAGAGAAGCACATAATGCTAAGGTCTACTTGATATGTGACCATCAATCAACTATCAATTAATGAATCTTGTAGATCATGAGAGATAAAACATCTTGATGATACATGGTCAACCACATCGTCCATCACCGTGGTCATCTCCATTGACATCGTAAAGATCATTAATTAGATTCATTCGCTGGCCACAAGTGGATCACATCATCCGATCTTTTTCACCTCCCTCTTCCATCTTATACAACAGAAGATGAAAGGAACCATATGGGACTCCTTCTAATTCATTTAAAATTCTCATATGAAAGAAGACATAAAGTTCTATTTCTTCGACCTTCTTCGCCCCTTCGCTGATAGAGAACATGTATTGTAGACAACGAGGATTGTAATGGAGCATTTTGAAGAGTTAGTACTTCAAACTATCCAATGATTAAACCAAAACTTGTGGAGGTACCTTGTATTTATTGTTCTTTTTTTTGTTTTTTCCTACTATAATTTCTAACGTTGGAGATCAATTTGCATATGATAAAACAAAAAATCATGTTTTTTAATGTTATTTCCATGTTATTTTCATTGTAAGCTAATGATCCATTTCAAAATTTAAAAATAAAGAAGCAAATAAAGTGTTTTTATGAATAGCTTGGAAGGGTTGCAAACGATAGATATTGGGAGGGGCACCACTATTAGTCGAGGTAGTAGTAGAGTAACTCATTGAAGCAACATGATTAGAGCTAGTGAAAGAGTGGAGAAGTGTATCATTGTTTAGTTATGGTGACGCTTGGAGAGCACAATGACGATGGGAGGAAACACGAGTGGAGATGACAGAGGAGGTTCCATGTTAGGGCTCGAACCATAGAGATGGCGGTGATGGAGTGGGATCGCAGAAGACGCACTCACTATAGTGGAGAAACATGGGAGATGGAGAGGGCCTACGATGGTTGATTCATCGATAGGATGCAAGGTTGACTATGCAGAGAAATGGCTGGTAGTGGTGCTAGAGCATCACAGACCACCCCCGATGATGGGTCCTCCCCATGGGTCCCTTTTTCTATCCTCTTATATACGTACCAATGGTGTTCGAGTTGTAGGAGGTAGGGCAGTGTAGCATGATAGGGGAGAGCATGAATGCCACATAGTTAACAGAGGCAGGTAGGTGAAGGGGTGATGCCCCCTTCAAGCAGGTTGGAAGAGGATGAAGGAGGAGAGTCTAAGTGAGCCATGTTGGGTGCTAACGTCAGTACTTACTAATTATTTTTTTGAAAAAAAAATTATCTGATGAGCTTAGAGACAATGTGTCCATTATAACGGGCCTTGGACCTACATAAAGGAATGAGAAACAGTTTTAAATACTAATTCAAATCATTGATATATGTGTGTTGTTGTATTTAAAATAAGTAATTTATGTTTTAGTTGGAAAACCTATGTAATTACTATAAAAGTCAATTTGTTTGCAATTAGGAAACCAAATGGCTTGGAGGGAAAGTTGAGAATTCCCAAATTTAAAACTTGGAAAAGCTTGGATGAAAGTTGAGAACCATACCTAGTATCTCTAAACTTTTGGTAGGCTTATATATGAGTTCACAACCCAAGCTCTTTAGCAATAGTAGAGAGGAGGAATGGAGGACCACACACGCGTGTGCGCGCGTGCTCCGCTCCGTCTCCAGCTCCGGCTTGGGAGAGTTAATTCGGATCTCGGATCTCGATACTTTTGCTGCAGGTTTCATTTGGTTAATTGATTACATTAATCAGAAAGATTAATTTAGATTCAATTGCATTGGGAATGTGACTCGATCCAATCATCTCGTTTTAGCCGTGTTTTTGGAATCTGAAGGGACACGCCTGTTGAGGGCATTTTCGGAAATCAAAAGGTGCAACACGCTAGGGCACACGAGCTCTTCTTTTTATACCCCTTTCCCCATTCCATTTTTCTTCATTCACAAGAAAAATCCTCTTACGTCGTCTTGGCTTTGTTCCCGTTCTTCCTCTCACGAACGAGCCTGCTTTTCTTTCTCTCAGCTGCAGTTCTTTGAGTTACATTCGAGGATGATCTCGTCGGTGTGCGCAGACGAAGATCGTGTGCCGTCGTATCCTGGAAGCGGATCGCCAGTACCCTACGCACCAGTATTGTGGGGGTGATATCCTCTTTTAGGACAGTCCATTTCATGGACGCTTTGGTGATCTCTAACCTTATTCTTCTTTTACTTTGTTTGCCGCAATTTGTTTATTACTTTACTTTCTCTGGATCACGCCCTAATTCTTGTTTCCATTTAATTAATCGTTTTTTGTATTACATAATCGGATAATGGATGGGAAGTGCATGATTAAATAATGTTAATCTGTAATGTTTTTTCGTTAATTCATTTGAATTCGTGTAATTACTGTTTAATATATGCAATTATGATCTTGATTTAAACAATCTTAGAGAGGATATCCGGAACCGATTTTAAAATCATGTTGGAAATAATGTTTAAATCAAGGGTGGATATGACGGGTATTCCTGAGAAATTCGGTGGTCAGAACTTTAAGCATTGGCAACAACGCATGAAGATATGGTTAACCACCATAGGATTAATCTCTATGCTTCAAACTGATTGTCCTATAGTAGAAAAGGAAAACCCCTCACTCGACAGCCAGAGGCGCAATCTGTGTGGAAGGAACGCGACCACATATATCATGGTTGCGTCGTGTTGGCTCTGTCCAACACATTGTTTGATGTATAGTGTTCATCCACGCAGACTGCGAAGGGGTTATGGGAAGATTTGGATTGGAAGTATAATACTAAAGATCTTGGTATTGAGAAATACTCCGTGGCCAAATTTTTGAAGTTTTCCATGGCCGAAGGGAAGTTGGTTTCTGAATAGGCACACGAGTTTTTACCCATGCTCCATGGTTTAGAAGATGTTGAAATGAAACTTCCAGAGAAGTTTCAGGTGATGTGCATCATCGAAAAATTCTCCAAGTCTTGGGAAGACTTCGGTACGACTCTGAAACACAAGAAGGGGGAAAATTCTATAGATGATTTGATGGTTGCAATTGCCATAGAGGAGGAAGACATGAAATAAAGCATGTGCTTCCTGTCGATATTCAGGCTAAGGTCAACTTAATGACCTCGATGGGAAAAGATAAGAAGGGAAAGGGTCCGAACAACAATAAAATGAAACCAAAGGGCAAGATCCAGAAAAAGGCAAAGAATAAATCCTGCTGGCACTGTAATCAGGTTGGCCTTGGAAGAAGGATTGTCCATCCTTAAAAGCTCAACCTAAGGCTGCAGAAGGGAGTCCACAAGTGAATATGATCACTGTAGGACTTGGGGCTAGCGAAGGGTATGTCTCTGTAAAATCGGAACTATACCATATTCATGATCCAAATGAGTGGCTTGTGGATGCGAGAGCAAATGTAAATATTTATTCTGACATAACTTTATTTTCTTCTTATCATACCTGCAGTGGTGGGACTGTGAAGATGGGGAATGATTCTGCAGCTAGGGTGTTAGGGTCGGGACAAGTCAACTTGAGGTTCTCCTTTGGACGTGTCCGGACGTTGCACAGGGTGCTGCATGTTCCTGACATCAAGAAGAATGTTTTATCTAGCTCTATCTTAATTAGAAATGGCTTTGAATTAAATTTTAAATGTAATAAAGTTGTTATTCCGAGACATGGTGTTTTTTAAGGAAAAGGCTATTTAGCTGATTTTGATGTATTATTTAGAATTAGATGTGATTCAATAAACATTGATGCAATGAATGTTTTAAGTTCTGGATGTTCTAATTCCGTGTCTCATGTTGTGAATAATTTAGAATCTTGTGATCGGTGGCATGGTAGATTGGACATGTAAACTTAAATTCAATTAAAAGAAAGATGAATTTAGATTTGATCCCAAAACACATTGTTGATAAAACTCAAAAATGTGAAATTTGTGTATAAGATAAGACACCTCGAAAGTCTTTCTAGACTGTCTTTAGAGATAGTGAGATCCCGGATCTAGTACACACAGATATTTATGAGTTTAATGGTGTGTTGACCAGAGATAATAAGAAATACTTTATCACCTTTATAGATGATGGCAGTAGATACTGTTATGTATATCTAATGAAAATCAGGATGAAGCCTTAGAGAAATTTCTTATATTAAGAATGAGGCTGAGACACAAACAGGAAAGTGCTTAAACGTCTTAGGTCAGATAGAGGAGGCGATACTTGTTTGATGAATAATGCAAATCATTTGTCCTAGTTCACGAAGTTACTGCTCCATATTCACCACAATCAAATGGGATAGCATAACGGAAAAATAGAACCGTAACTGACATGATAAATGCTCTCCTACAGAGTTATGGACTTCCAACCTATATGTGGGGAGAAGCCTTGAGTACGACTTGCCATACTCTGAACATGGTTTCTCCAAGGCATATGGAAAAGTGTCCTTTTGAATTTTGGAGAAATAGGAAACCAAGCTTAAGATATCTCAAAGTGTGGAGATGTCTCGCTAAGGTTTTAGTCCCAAAACATAAGAGAAAGAAGCTAGGTCCTAAAATTGTTGATGTGGCCTTCTTATGTTACTTGGAAAATAGTTATACATATAGGTTCTTGGTAATTCGGTCCGAGATACCTGGCATAGATGTTAACATAATTGTTGAACTCCATGATGCTACCTCTTTTGGGGACGTCTTCCCTATGAAGATTGGGATTCCTCAGAATCTGACCATTGAGATGCCTCCACATCAGGATCTATTACAAATCAAGTGGAAAGGATAACGAATGGGGGGTTGACACTCAACCTGAACCCAATGATCTTTCAGAAGAAATTGAGCCAAGGAGGAGTAAACGACCTCGGATAGCCAAGGATCTGGGTAGCGACTTGTTGTCTACCAGATCGAGGTGATCTACCAAGTTACAAGGAAGCCATGGCTTCATCTGAAGCAAAACAATGGAAGGAAGCCGTCAAATCTTAGTTGGACTCCATTATGACAAATAGAACGTGAGAGTTGGTTGACTTATCAAAGGGTGCTCTACCATTGGGTGCAAGTGGGTGTTTAAGAGAAAGCTTAAGCCTGACAGATCAATTGAAAAGTATAAAGCCATATTAGTTGTCAAGGGTTTTACGCAAAAAGAAGGTATCGATTATTTCAATACTTATTCCCTTGTGACTAGAATGACCACAATCCAGATGCTCATACCATTGACATATGTATATGATCTCTCTATCCACCAGATTGATGTGAAGATCGCCTTCTTGCATGGCAATCTTGAGGAGGAGATCTATATGGATCAATCTGATGGGCTTGTGACTCCTGAAATGAGGGAAATGTTTCCAAGCTCCTTAAATCCCTATACAGATTGAAACAGGCACTAAAGCAGTGGCATGAAAAATTTGACAAAACTATTTGTCATGTGGCTTTAACGTTCATGAATCTGATAAGTATGTCTACTCCAAGGTGAAAGGTGATTAGTGTATTGTCTTGTACATATAAGTTGATGGCATACTTTTGTTTGGATCACATGCAAGGATTATTAATGAGACTAAATCATTCTGAAGTAGCAAGTTTGAGATGAAGGACATGGGTGATGCTGATGCGATCTTGGATCTCAAACTGACAAGGTCAGTTGATGGGATTGTTGTTTCTTAATCTCATTACGTTGAGAAGATACTTGAGAAATTTGGACATCAAGATTGCAAAGTTGTAAGCACTCTTTTAATTCATCCAAAACATTGTTTAAGAATAAAAGTGGAGTACCTGTAGCTCAGCTGAGGTATTCACAAGTAATGTAAAGTTTAATGTATCTTGCAAATTGCACGATACCTGATACTTCATTCTCTGCTGCAAAGCTGAGTAGATACACTAGGTGCCCTAACCGTACTCGCTGGGAGGCTCTGGATCGATTACTGAAGTACTTGAAGGGAACTATTTCCCTTAGTTTGCATTATGGTTGACATCCATCTATACTAGAAGATATAGTGATGCAAGCTGGATAGGGAAAATAGAGGAGTCTGGGAGTAATGGTGTTACTGGGTATGTCTTTACCCTTGGAGGCGGTGCAGTCTCCTGGAGGTCTGTGAAGCAGATCATTCTAGTTCGATCCACCTGTGAGGCCGAGTTGTGTGCTTTGGACACCACTAGAATTGAGGCTGAATGGTTAAGGGAACTTCTTTCTGAAATTCCCATGGTAGGTCAGCCAGTTCCTACGATCTCGATACATTGTGATAACATGACCACAACTGCCAATATCAAGAGTTCAAAGTTCGATCAGAAAACAAGAAGACACATACAAATTAGACTTAAGACGTTAAGTGATTTGGTGTCTCGAGGGGTGTTAGCTGTGGATTTTGTGGGATCCAAGGACAACACGATAGATCCGTTGACTAAGGGACTTGATAAGTCTTTAGTCCTAAAGTCTAGGCTTGGGATAGGACTGAGACCCATTGGGATTTCTTCTACAGTAGTAATCCAACCTATCTAGTGGAGATCCCACAAAGTAGGTTCAATGTGGTAATAATATACTGTTTGGAGAGCTGGTTGGCACTCTTAGTTTAATGCTTATGCATGAGCGTCTTATCCCTGGAAGCATGAGTGCCATTTAAGCTGCAAGTTTAGGAAGAGCATAGGCTCTGAATGGGTCCAATCCTTTGAGCAGGATGTTAGCAGTGCATCCTTGTGGAATGCCACCTATGTGAGTGTTACTGTGGGCTGCAATTAATGGAAGAGAGTTTTTTCATGAACACACTCATGGAATGGGATAAGGGTGCATGGCCTTTAAGAGCACCAACCATGAAGATTGTACCAAGAACATCACTTTGTTGTTTCTACCGTATACTTTAACACTAAGGTCTGAAGTTCAATACGTAGTTCACTTCGTTCCTGTTAAAGTGAAAGTAGTAAACTCAGGTAAAGGTTCAAACCGGAAGGTAGCTTTACTGAAAGAAAAGTGTGGTAGCCGAAAGATGTGTTTTAACTCTCTTTGAATATCTTTTTCAAATTGGTGAATTCATATGGGATTGTTTTATTTAAAATAAGTAATTTAGGTTTTAATAGGAAAATCTATGTAATTACTATAAGAGTCAATTTGGTTTTAATTGGGAAACCAAATGGCTTGGAGGGCGAGTTGAGAATTCCCAAATTTGAAACATAGAAAAGCTTGGATGAAAATTTAGTACCATACCTAGTATCTCTAAACTTTTATCAAGCTTATATATGAGTTCACCCCAAGATCTTGTAGCAATGGTAGAGAGGAGGAATGGAGGATCACATACGTGCGCACGCTCCGCTCGGGCTCGGGAGAGTCAATTCGGATCTCGATATTTTTGCTACGGGTTTCATTTGGATGATTGATTAAATTAATCAGAAAGATTAATTTGGATTCAATTGCATTGAGAATCTGACCCGATCCAATCGGCTCGTTTTAGCCGTGTTTTTGGAATCTGAAGGGACACGCTTGTTAAGGGGCATTTTCGGAAATCAAAAGGTACAACGCGCTAGGACATGCGAGCTCTTCTTTTTGTACTCCTTTCCCCGTGCCATTTTTCTTCAGTCACAAGAAAAATCCTCTCACGTCGCCTTGGCTCTGTTCCCGTTCTTCCTCTCGCGGACGAACTTGCTTCTCTTTTTCTCGGCTGCATTTCTCTAAGGTACATTCGAGGATGATCTCGTAGTTGTACGCAGACAAGGATCGTGTGTCATCGTATCCTGAGAGCAGATCGCCAGTACCTTACGCACCGGTATTGTGGGGCCGATATCCTCTATATGGACAGTCCATTTCATGGATGCTTCGGTGATCTCTGACCTTATTCTTCTTTTACTTTGTTTGCCGCAATTTGTTTATTGCTTTACTTTCTCTGGATCACGCCCTAATTCTTGTTTCTATTTAATTAATCGGTTTCTGTTTATATTACATAATCGGATAATGGATGGGAAATACATGATTAAAATGATGTTAATATGTAATGTTTTTCCGTTAATTCATTTGAATCCATGTAATTATTGTTTAATATATGCAATTATGATCCTGTTCAACATGTGTGCGTTCGCGTACACTCTTTTAATAAGAAGGAGGGGAATCACAAATATAAATACCCATATTAATTATTTTTATAAATGATGATAGATATAAATAGGTAATGCAGTTACATGTGTGAAAATATATTTAGAAATATATCCTTATGTTATGTAAAATTCTAATTCTAAGTATATGAATATTCTCTTTTGATAAATAAAATCACTTCATCAATCGTGTAAGCAATATCTTAATATCTTGAAGGATGGATATAAAGTTATATGATTATTCACGAGTATATAAGTTTTATAAAAATAGTTGTGTTACTATACTTTAGAGAGGAAATATATCTATGAGAATGAGATGTGTAAACTCTGTGATATTAAATATGGTATTATTAAAAAAAGGAGTGATTTTTACAGTGTTATGCAATGCGTTTACAGGAACAAATGTATCCATGCTCAAAGCAAGGTAGAAATGCACAATTTAACTCTAGATCTTCCTTAGTTTAAACATGTTAAGATGATGAATATGTGATTCGTCACAACCCATGCTTAAATCTTTCTACTCTTGGGCAAGACAATTATGAGAAAAGTAGTGGAAAACGAAATGGAGAACACAAAAAAGGATTTGCACCACATACACCTGCAAAGTCTTTGACATCGTAACTAGACATGGATAAGAAATAGACACACAGTGAGTTGACCTTTTGATTGACGATTAGGATAGATTTGCCTTAAACTCATGAATTTAATTCAACAACTCCCAAGTTCTATTAACTTGAGATAGTTCTAGATTTCGATCAGGTCAGTTCATCCCGATCAACAACTATTTCTCTTTAACCTTGATGTTTCACTCCCTTTCTGAAATTGAATGAATGAATGCACTATAAGGTCCCTCTGTACAATCAGGGTTATGTAACATGGCCATCTTGATGATCATATAGTTGTTGATTCACTAAATGAATCATAGAGGCTGGTTTTGGATGAATATCTAAAGAGTTAGATAGAGGACTCATCAAGCACCATCAAATGATTATTAAGAGATGATCTCCAGCATGAGTAGGTGATGACAATCCTTTCTCACAGAGACCGATATTTGACCGACCTCTTGATGCATGTCCTATGCATGGGAATAGTGATTCGGAGGTGTCAGATTAGTTAGGTCAAAGGGTTGACTTTAGGGTTGGGCATTGGGCTGGGCCGGCCCGACCCGGCCCAAAACCCGACTCGTATAACCCGACCCAAACCCGAACCCGAAATTTAATGGGCGGGCCGTGGGCCTTAAAATGAGCCCATATTGATTAACGGGCCGGGTTTGGGCCTTAGAAGGCCCAAACCCGTTAGCCCGATAGCCCGATCCATTCTAAAGCAAGTATATTTATATCCAATTCGGTATAATTATATCAATTATATTCATGTTCATTCCAAATACCATGTTCTAACTTTACTATCCTTATTCAAGTGTAGAATAAATGCTTAGATACATTAATAATCATATCCAATAGTGGATTGAGGATATTATTACATTAATATACAAGATTATTACATTAATATGCAATAATGGAATCTGTGTCCTCAAGTGTTACAGCATGTACAACTGTAAGTAATCAATTTGTATTGGGTCATAGTGCCCGCATCTACAATAGAATATGTAATGGTGAATTGAATGGTGGTTTAAGTCGCCATATTTTTACCACATTTGTATTTCCAACATACAACTAATGTTAAAATCACAAATTAGTTAGCATACTTTATAGTTTTAAACATGCACACATGCATAAGAAACAACCACACAAATGCAAGAAGAATGGAAGACATGATATTCGTATACATAGGTGTTAAATTGGGCCGGCCCGACCCGAACCCGACCCATTTTATTTGGGCCGGGTTTGGGCTTGGGCCTAATTTTTGAAAATAAAATGGGCCTAGGCCCGACCCGTTAGCCCATATTCTAAAATGGGCTTGGGCCGGGCCAAGGCGAACCCGGCCCATGCCCAACCCTAGTTGACTTAGCGAGATCGAGATAACCTAAGTCCTATGTTGAATACTGTCACAACATAGGCACACATCCTCTGACCATAGACAAATGTGTTGCTATATGTCTGACTGTGTACATTTGGCAGACCAATAGGTTTATGACCTAACCAAGGTCTATACACTGGCGCGCTGGTGTGCATGTAAGGGCATACGAGTAATACGATCTCTCAAAGGGATCATACAGGTTCACTTATGAACCGGAAGACATGAGATCACTCATGAGGTATTGGGACCGATCAAATTCCATGCATGATCATCATGCTTTGGAAGCATGATAAGAGTTTGAAGGTATGATATATGCTTTGGGAAAGCATATGATCGATACCGATTCCCAATGAACAAGATTGAGAAACTTGGTGATCAGACCCTGAAGAGGACAGTGTAAAATTGATCTACATCTTCAAGTTGATCATAGGTCTTCCAGTATGCAGGATGTACAGGTATTGGGAATACCTGAGGGTGATGTGATCATAAACGATTGTATAACCATGATGCTTCCATTCCGAGGGAGTGATGAAACATGTTTGGGTTTTAGTGGATCCTCTCAGTAGAGAAGCAATCTGATCTTGGTCCAAATGTTGGACATTGATCTGAATGAGATTCAGATGCAATGAGAAGATTCGATTTGCGGTCTTGATTTAATCAAGCATCTGTGGGAGGTCCGTGAGATCTGGATTTGAGATAAGATCTCAATATCCAAGTCACCATACATGGAACAATACAATCGCCCTGTCCTTATCTCCAAGCATCTGTGGAGAAAGTACATTATTCTTGAAGGAGTTCAAGAATAATTCCTTTGATGAATTATGTATCCAAGCAACAAGATGTTGATAATTAAATGAGATTTAATTATCAAGATAATATGAATAGGATTCAGATTGTGAGAATAATTATCTAAGATAATTAAGTGAGATTTAATTATCAAGGAAAGACATATTGTGGATAGTGATATCCATATTTTCTGTGTATATTATAAATGTGTTTTATAATATATTAGAGAGAGAGAGCATTTTTTTAAATAGCATTTGTATTAATGTGAATTGGATTCACATTAAGCAATTAATTGGAAATGTAATTTACAATTTAGTTTGGGTTATGAATATGATTCACACATTTTCAATGGCATGATTGAAATATTCACTAATTAATTTGGAATTAATTTAGTGGATAAATTTGCAATAAATTTTGTTGCAAATAATTAAGAGATAATGAGATAAAATAAAAAGTGGATAATTCACCACCAAAATGAGGTGGTGTCACCCATGAATTGGTCATGGGTGACGCCCCATGTTTTTAAGGTGGATTATTATCCTCTTTTAATTATTATCCTATTATCTTATGATAATTGATTTTATTGAATTAAATTATGTTGATGATAATACAACACATATTTAATTTAATATAAATTAATATGTTATTATTTTTGAACAACAATAATCATGGCCATTGATTAAAAACACATATCAATCTAACCATCGATCTTGTGTATTCCATGGATTGTGATCCATGGACTCCCAAACTAGTATATAAAGAGGGCAACCCTAGCCTCTTGAAAAAACAACATTGTGCACGTCTACTCTCTCTCTCTCTCATCTCTCATTCTCACCATCTCTTTCTCTCTAAAGGTGGTCGTCCACCTTGTGATTTTGAGGGAATAGCAGTCACTTCTACACCGTCGTGTTGTCGCTTCGATTGCTCGTGAATCTCCATCTTCTTTGGGGCTTCTTGCTCTAGAAGGAGACGTCAGATTTTATTGGACGAAATCAAGAGATTCAAGGCTTGGATCTTCATCGAGGATTGCGGGAAGCACGTGTCTCATCATCGCGCCCATAAGTTCCATCTTCGTAGATCGGACTTGAGTCAAGAGGATCTCTTGCTTTAGAGATCTAGTGATCGCAACCACGCTTCAAGAGGTATTTCTAATACTTATGGTTAGATGAAATGATCCAAGAAATGTTCTTGTGATCATGTGGTTTCATCATATGATTTAAATTTTTTAAATTCTGTTGCACCAAGCGACTAGTGCAACTAGCCGCTCCGATCGCATAAGATGCGATCAACACGCTTCCGTGATGCGCTTGAGGATTCCCCATATCCTTCAAGTGTTTTTGAATAAGCACATTCTTTGTGAGATTTTGCAAAATTTATGGGATTTTAAGTATATCCTTTTTACCACATGCTTACTTCAAAGGACTAAAAATACCATCATGTTTTTGAACTCATGCTCTACATTTGAGAATCAAGTTTACAATTTTTGGATCTAAACTGATTTTACTAGAACCATTTAATTGGAAATTGATCTTTATGCTTATTTTAATTCTAGAAAATTGTGCATGTTTGATTTTTGTGATATAATTTGGACTGAAGGTGCCTTCATTCATACTTGAAATTGTTGCTAAAGAAAATTCAAGGATATAATAATTAGTACCTTTTTATGAAGTTTGAAAGATTTGGACAATAGAATTTATTTAGTGTACAAATTATATGATTTTCAAATAAAAAAGCCTTGGGGAAGAGTCTACGAGGCACTTCAGGAAATTATGTGGAACTTTTTGAACTTAATATACTATTTTGTAAAAAAAATCAAAATCCTAGTTTATTATGTTTTCAATAGAAAATTCATAAAAAATTCAAAACACCTTTGAAAATTTACCAAAGAAATAATGTAGATGCCTTTGATTACGTTTTGTCAATTTATAAAATCATAAAAAAACATTGCATATTTATCTTTAAATCCAAAAATATTGCAAAAAAACCCAAAAATTCATGAAAACTAAAAAACCCCAAAAGTTACATTTTGTTCCTTGTCTTTTTTATCTACTAGAACTTTTTTTTGGCATAATTCTAGAAATCAATTTGGAGCGTTAATTCACATTTTCTAAGTCCTTGATTGGCTTTATTTTTAGAATAGTCTCTTTTTATTTATTATTTTGCATTTATTCTATTTAAAAAATCTAAAAAATATCGAATATCTTTTTAAAATCCATAAATATATTGTTTATTTTTATTTGTTTTTACCCATTTTATTGGGTTGATTACTTGTTGTGTGTGTGTTTTATATTATTTTTTGCTCTTCTATTTTTTTGTTCTCTCTTTGCATTATTATTTGGTATACAATGTTCATCTATGTGTGAATGTATTTTATCTTTTATATTGTATCTATGCAAGTTTACTAAGTGAATTTGAATATAATAAGTTAAAAATCGACCAAATTAAATCTTCTTAGAAAGTTCTCCTTGAGTTCGTTCTTGGGGCATGCCCAAATAAAACTACATAAACTTCATTTCTACTATATCTTTATTTTTTTATTAGAGATTTCCCTGTACTACATGACGAGTTGATTCCTTAGAATTAACACACACGAAAAATCTCTAATCAAAAGACAGAGTGAAAAGGGGAGGATATGATAATATGAAGAGAATACTTGGATGTGTGGGTACTATGATAGATGGAGTTTACCTAGAAGGAAGGTGCTTAAAGATGGCATTAGATTATCACCTCAATCCTCCAATAAAGAAGAAAGAAACTTAACATGGCTCATGTTTCTCCTACATAGATAGGAATCCATAGATTCATCAAGAAGGGGAAATTATCACATGCTCGCCTCTTTGAAGTTGGAGGGATAATGCTTGATAATGGAGAATAAAGGACAAACTGGTAGGAATTTTAGGTTTTTATTCAATAGGTGGTTAGGTTAGGACTAAGATAGAGGAGGAGAGAGCTATGGATGTGGAGACAAGGTTGCATGCACTTGCAATGATTGTTAGGTGGCAAATGAGGTAGAGATGAACATGGAGGAGATGAGGGTGGTAGGGAAACGATGGTCCATTTAGCTGGAACCGAGAGGGAGGTAGAGTTGTCTCGAAGCCAATGGGTGCAATGAGGAAGATGCATAATCCCTATGGGGAACATACGAGGAAGCACCACACAAAGGAAAGACTCTAGGTGGGATGATCCCGTGCATTCACTACAGGTCAATGATGTTCTGACGACTAGGTAGGGCGATGGGTGAGTGAATAATAGTGCACCACATGTCAATTTGACATGAGGGAAGAACAACGGGTGGACTGAAGATGACACACGTCGACATAAAAAAGGAAATAAAGAATAAAGGAAAGATAAAATTAAATAAATAAAATTATCACTAAAAAAGTGATCATCATAAAAGTTGTATATCTTGAGAAGAACCACACTTCATGAAGGTTAAAAATGTACATTAGGTTATTTACAAGAGTTAATGATTTTTTTCAATTATTTTATAGATATAAAAAAACCTATTTTTAGTGTTTTTCTATTTTATGATGTTCTTTTCTTCTTAATTGTATAGAATATATATATATATTATAATAGTATAACATATTATATAGCTTATTTATTTTTTGGATTTTCAAAAGATGGCGTTAGTTTATTAAGAAAAAGAGTGGCAAGTATAGTTAATAAGATTAATAAATATTGTTTTATATGTTGTTTGTTTTATATTTTTCCATTTTTTATTTTTAAGTCTTTAGTGATTAGCAATCTTAACGAACATGTTTACAAAAATAATAAAAGTCAAAATCAAAAATAGAAAATACAAACAGAAACTCATAGGATTTGTATATACAAATTTTTAGGTTTCTTCTAAGCTTTCAACGGCATACTGTAAAACCTTGAACTTTGTCTCTCTCGGATCCTATATCATAAGATCCGGCTCATCAAGAAAAAATCAATGGAATCTGTTTCGTATGAATCAGACTTCTTTTGGAATTATTATGATTTTTGGAAGAAAGTTAAGGAGGCTTAAGATGTCATTAACCAGTAACGACCGTCACTAAGACTAATTATACATGATTAAAGAAAATAATAATGTATTGAGGAGCATTGATGACCATTTGCGAATACTAATCAAAGGTTAGTGAAAGTTAAGTGTAAGCCACAAAAGTTAAATCGTGATTACTGAAAGTTAATCGTGATTAGCGTTAATTAAGCATCATTAGTGAATCTAAAAGATTTTGGAAAGTTCTAACTTAAGCCTTATTTTGGATAAGCTTTGGCCAAAACCATGGGTCAAATCATGGGTTGTTAACCACAGTTAAGGTCTAAACCATAGTTTCCTAAGCATGTTTAGCGTATTTCTGAAGCCTATAAATAGCCCCCTCCCACCCATTCATTCTCTACGATTTCCACTACCATCACTACCCCGAGGGCTAGGGTCAAGAGATTGGGAGGAAGAGTGGGAGGCGGGGAAGGAACGCTAGCAAAGCGTCGTTGGGAGGACAAGGAGGATGAAGGTATGATCATATCCTAGTGGGCTTCATAAGTAAACTCTAACTTGAGTTAGGTTTTTGATTCATCTTCTTTTTCCAGCTTAGTTTTCAATTTATCTTCCTTTTCCGATTTGTTTGTTGTTTTGGTTTGAGGAGAAATCTATGTAACATCCTACTTAGGTGCGAGCAGCTATGCACGTATGTGAACCCTATGATTCGTCACACCTTCATTCACCTAAGGTGTGGTGTCTATCGATTCTTCATCGCTTACAGTTCTATTATATTCTTTCGATTTTGCTTTTATAGTTGTTTTGATGGAGAAATCTATGTAATACCATACTTAGGTGCGAGCAGTTATGCACGTCAGTGAACCCTGTGATTCGCCACACCTTCACTCACCTAAGACACGTGGTGTCTATCGATTCATCATCGTTTGTAGCTTGATTATATTCTTTCAGATTCGTCGTTGTTTTCCTCTCGGTGATTTTATAGAGGAATCTCTTTCCGTTTCCTTTTGAAACATGTCCCGATATAAGGGGAAGCTCTCCCAAAATTTTCATAGAAATATATCCCAATATAAGGGGAAACTATGCTTAATTTTTATTAAAAATATAATCCCGTATAAGTGAAGGATACGAGAAATCCTCAAGCGCATCACAGAAGCGTGTTGATCGCATCTCATACAATCGGGGCGACTAGTAGCACTAGTCGCTAGATGCAACGGAAATTAAAATTTTTTATTCAAGTGATGAAACCACATGATCACAAGAACATTTCTTGGATCGTTTCATCAAATCACAAAGTATTAGAAATACCTATTGAAGCGTGGTTGCGATCACGAGATCTCTAAAGCAAGAGATCCTCCTGACTCAAGTCCGATCTACGAAGATGGCACTTGCGGGTGCGATGATGAGACGCGTTCCTCCCACAATCCTCAATAAAAATCCAATCCTTGAATCTCCTGATTTCGTCCAACAAAATCCGTCGATGGAGATCCACGAGCAATTGAAGCGACAACGATCTGGCATGGAGACGATTGCTTCTTCCCTCAAAGCACAAGGTGGACGGCCACCTTAGAGAGAGAGAGGACGAGAATGAGAGAGAGAGAGAGAGAGGAAGAGTAGGCATGTACTCTTGTTATTTTGTGTACCTTGTAGAGGTTAGGGTTGCCCTCTATTTATGTTAGTTTGGAAGTCCATGGATCACAATCCATGGCATATACAAAATCAATGGTTAGATTGATATGTATATTAAATCAATGGTCATGATAATTGTTATTCAAAAACAACAACATATTAATTTTTTTAAATTAAATATATGTTACATTATCATCAACATAATTTAATTCAATAAATACATCAATAATCACAAGATAATGATATGATAATTAAAAGGATAATTATCCACCTAAATCACATGGGGCGTCACCCATGAGATTTGGTGGATTATCTCTTCCTTTTAATTCATATCATTATCTCTTGTTTATCTTGCAACATTATCCACTAAATTAATTCTAAATTAATTAGTGTATATCTATTGCAAAATTATCCACTAAATTAATTCCCAATTAATTAGTGAATATTTATTGCAAAATTATCCACTAAATTAATTCCCAATTAATTAGTGAATATTTATTGCAAAATTATCCACTAAATTAATTCCCAATTAATTAGTGTTATATTTCAGTCATGCCATTAAAAAAATGTGAATCATATTCACAGCCCAAGCTAAATTGTAAATTACATTTCCAATTAATTACTTAATGTGAATCTAATTCACATTAGCAATTAACAAATGCTATTTACAAAGGTGCTCCCTCTCTAATATATTATAAATCACATTTATAATATATACACAGATATTATGGATAGCACTATCCACAATTTGCATTTTCTTGATAATTAAATCCCATTTAATTATCTTGGATAATCATTCTCATAATATGAATTCCATTCATATTATTCTTGATAATTAAATCTCATTTAATTATCATCATCTTGTTGTTTGGATACATAATTCATCAAATGAATTATTCTTGAACCCCTTCAAGAATAATGTGCTTTCTCCGCAGATACTTGGAGATAAGGACATGGTGATTGTATTGTTCCACGTATAGTGACTTGGATGTTGAGATCTCATCTCAAATCCAGATCTTACGTACCTCCGACAGATGCTTGATTAAATCAAGACCGCAAATCTAATCTTCTCATTGCATCTGAATCTCATTCAAACCAATGTCCAACACCTGAACCAAGATCAGATTGCTTCTCTAATGAGAGGAGTCACTAAAATCCAGACCTGTCTCATCACTCCCTCGGAATGGAAGCGTCATGGTTATACAATCATTTCTGATCACATCACCCTCAGGTATTCCCAATACCTGTACATCCTGCATACTGGAAGACCTATGATCAACCTGAAGATTAAGATCAATTTTACACTGTCTTCTTCAGGGTTTGATCACCAAGTTTCTCAATCTTGGTCTTTGGGAATCAGTATCGAGCATATGCTTTCCCAAAGCATATATCATACCTTCAAATTCTTATCATGCTTCCGAAGCACGACGACCATGCATGGAATTTGATCGATCCCAATACCTCATGAGTGAGCTCATGTCTTTCGATTCATAAGTGAACCTGTATGATCCCTTTGAGAGATCGTAAACTCATATGCCCTTACATGCACACCAGCGCCGGTGTATAGAATTTGTTTAGGTCATCAACCTATTGGTCTGCCAAATGTACACACTCAGACATATAGTAACACATCTGTCTCTGGTCAGAGGATGTGTGCCTATGCTGTGACAGTATTCAACATAGAACTTAGGTTATCTCGATCTCGTTAAGTCAACCCTTTGACGTAACTAATCTGATACCTCCGAATCACTATTCCCATGCAGAGGACCTGCATCAAGAGGTCGGTCAGATATCAACCTATGTGAGAAAGGATTGCCATCTCCTACTCAGACTGGAGATCATCTCTTAACAATCATTTGACGGTGCTTGATGAGTCCTCAATCTAACCCTTTAGATATTCATCCAAGCACCAGCCTCTATGATTCAATTATTGAATCAACAGCTGTATGATCATCAAGATGACCATGGTACATAACCCTAATTGTACAGAGGGACCTATTATGCAAATTATTTATTCTTCATTTCAGATCAGGGAATGATATGTGCAATAACATTTATTGCATAATGGCTCGTCGTGGGCTCGCATGTCCAACAATCTCCCACTAGCCCAAAGAGCCATTAATGGGCTAATCATTTAAACCCACACTCATGTGACAATCATAGGCTATTTAGAAAATAGCTAGGTAAGCTGATCAATTACTCTGTTCCCGCGAGACTATGCCAAGTCCTTTTAAGGCACTTGCATATCTCCTAGTAACAGTGCTCGCATCCAATGCGAATGTTGCATTGAATGCAACCAATACTCAATCTTGCCAGTCATAGTGTCCTTGACACTACAACTCAATTATTATTATAACCAGTATGTAATTTCTATTATCCTTATAAGAATACCCTTATTCCTGGAGATATCTATCTCCTAAGGTATTCACAGTTAAGACCTTTTAGATCTCCATCTATAAAGTCTTAATTTCTTGAAGATAAGACTTATAGATCACTATCTCTAAAGCCTTGTCATCTTTGAAGATATTGGTATTACTAAAATCAAGTGTTCTATCTCCATAGTAGGATTAGTAACAGTTTACTACTCCCACTGCATGGCAGATATCTGGCTTTTGTACACATCTAGCATACACTTAGCTTCTCGTAACTGATGCACAAGTGCAAGCAGATCTAGCATTCACTTCCTCAACACTTTGAGGTGCTATCCCTTTAGATAAGTCAGTACCAAATCTTAAGGTAAGAAAGCCTTTCTTGGAATTTCCAGAAAATGGAACATGTCCAAGGTGTACTATAAATGTGATAGTCCCAATACCCTCTTTCTCTTTGCTTTTGAACACCTTCAGAAATAAGATCCAAGAGGTCTCTTTTTGAGATCATATCTCAAGGTATGGAATAGACAAACCATAAAACACTTATTATCATCTTTATATCATTCCAAATGATTAGGATATTATCTACATTTAGCATGATGAACACAATGGCACTCCCACTAAGCTTCATATGGTACACCAAGATTATATCTGAAATTATAACATTTATAATTTCATCAAATCATATGTTCCAACTTCAAGAAGCTTATTTGAGTCCATAGATGGATTTCTTTAGCTTTCACACCTCACTTTCCCCAATCATGAAGCCCTGCGGCTACTTCATGTGAATATCCTCAGAGAGGTATTCTTAGAGGAATGCAATCTTGACTTACATTTTGAAGATGCAATAGTCAAGTTGTGTAGCTAAGGTTAGCAATATTCTGATGATTTTAAGCATGGTCACCGAAGAGCAAGTCTCATTACAAGCAATGTCTTCTCTTCTGGTGTTAACTCATGGCTATGAATCATGCTTTGAAGGTCTCTACTTTCTCATCAGGTTTCCCTCTTCTCTTGAATATCCATTTACACCTTAACGGGTCTAACTCTTATAGGTGGATCCTCGAGGGTCCATATACAACATTTGTATATGATGTCTACTTTAGACTTTATTGCTAATATCCATCTTTCCATGCCATGATCATCAGGAGCTTCATCACATGAAGTCCGATCATTGTCAGACTTAATTGACACATGGAATACATCCTCAATCTCATTTGAAGAAGTATTAGTGTTTCATCTTTAATTGTCCTTTTAGTTCCCGATTTCAGGAGCCTCATTATTTTCTCAAGATTAAAGGAGTTCCTACACTTCATTTTCATCTTCATTCTCAAGAGAGTCATCCTCCAAGAATCACATTTTTAGAGATGAGATCTTTTAAGAATCTCAGGGTTATAAAGTAGGTATCAAATACCATCATTTATTTTCCTAATGAAGTAGCACTCTCTAGTGCTCGATTCCAGCTTACCTGCATGGAATCTTATTAAGGATATATAATGTAGTCTCTACTGCATACATACCTGGAAACTAAGAGGTAATTATGCTAAAATTCATCATTGATCAAATCATGTCACACATGATCCAATTGTATCTCCCTACAACTCCATTGAGTTTAGGTGTGTTAGGAGGAATGAGATAGAAATGATATTTATATCTTCATAAGGTATTCTTTGAATTCATCTTATAGGTACTTGCTACCTCGGTTAGATCAAATTCATTTAATCTTCCTTCAAACTTTGGTTCTAAATCAAAATTGTGAAATCTTTGAACATTTCAAAGGTTTCTCTGGTGAAGAGAAGAAATCTCATATCATACATAATCATCAATAGATATCAAATATCCATGATGTTCACTATGATACAGATGATCCACATACATCACTATGTATGAGATCCCAAATACCTTGACATCTTACGCCTTTCCTAAGAGAAGGGTGTATTGGACATTCTTCGAATACAATATTCACAAGTATGTAAGATTTGAAATTTTAGACATTCTAAAGTTTTATCTCTTACTAGTCTATTGATCATACCAATAGATATATGTCCAAGACTCGATGCCAGATCATTGTCAAATGATCTTCATCCTCATATTGATCTATCAAGGTTTAATTTTCAGTATTAGAAATCTTAATGAACCATTCCTTAATTTTCTAATTTAGTAGAGTCCACTAGATGCCAGATTACTATCTGAAATATATATCCATCATAACTCTTTATGATAGGTTTATTCCAGAATTCATGTTTATTTCCAACACTTGGAAATAAAATATGAGTGTATTCTAATATCCATGTCATAGAGACATTGTCTAAGACTAAGGGATCTCCCACTGAAATCATGTAGTCTATCAATCCAATGGAGATTGTTGCAACAATTACACCAATATCCATGTAGATGACTATTAAACCTTAAGATCAAATTTCTAATCATCTAATATATATATGCAACCAATTGCAAGTGTCATTAGAAGAATGGGATACAATTATCAGACTTTATCTTATGAAATAAGTAAGTCAAACTCAATGATTATATGTAGATTATTCTGATGCTCTATCTGAGTCCTTCACTAAGGATTTTAGACAGCCTTGATAGCCATACTATCAACACATCAACTTATTGCAGTACTGGCATTCATCCAACTCTTTGGATGTCATATGGAAGTCACAGAAGTACAATCAACTCTTCGATTTTCCTTCTCACATGGGCCGACCCACGCTTCCACTTTGCTTTTCATCTACAAACAACCATTGTTCAAGACAAAGAATCTCTTATGTTGAATTCAAAAGATTTCAATACAAGAGCACTTCAACATTTATACACGCTTCATTAAATTCATAAAATGATTACAATGAAGCTTCATGAATGACTTGAGTATAGATAGTAGAATGATGACACTCATCATATATACATACATCTTAACTCTTAGAGACTTAGGTTCAAGTAGGTATTCAAACATTTTGAATACATCATCTCTTTCGAGCTACCATTCTGCATACTGCAGAGAACCATGTCATCCATGATTAAATGTCTAGAGCACATATGTGTGCCAGAACATCTTCTTAGATTTTATAAGGATTATTTGACAATTGCGATCATCATCGACATGTCACTTCCAATGTACACTCGATGATAGATTAAGACTATAGAGACATACAAACCCTAAGGTGATGTCTTATTGTCTTATTTAATTGTCATTCCTCATTATGTTGATGAAACTTGCACATTGCAACCACATACATTATGTGTCCAATTGCAAGTACAATATCTGGATCATGAGTTCAATCCATGATATTTTACTGGTTATTATTGAGTATAACATTGAGTGGATTTAATAAAGGATTATCTGAAATAAGAAATTTGCATAAAGGTATATATATTATATATACATATTTTTCTTTGATTTCGGATTTTTTATATCAAAGTTGTCTTGCCTTGTCAACAATGAAAGTTCATTCCCTTAATCACTTTCATTGTAAGAGATATTCTTACCATTATATCTCTAGCAAGATCTGGGATCTCCTTTCCTATCTTTGTCACATACCAATAATATGATAACCTGCGACTCCGATAAAAAGAAGCGGGAACACATTCCGCCTTGCAAGTCCAACTTGCATTTCCCAATTCAGTCTTTAACACTCGGGCCCACCACCCCTAAGATGATGTTGACTTGTTGTTCATTGAACCATCCGTCGACATGCTTAATACTCACTATACGCAATCCAATATCGCCCCAATAATACGAGGACCTGATATTGGGGTCACTACATATGCGACCTTACTCTTTCGAGAAGCAAAGAACCCGATTCAAATAAATCATATACATGATCTGTCACTTCGGACATGCATCTCCTATATACAACATCTGGCGACAGAATCCTTTTCCTTGATGGGAGACCATGGATGTCACTTATGTGATCCTCCACCTCATATTCAAATTGTAATAATTAATTATCGTGAATCATATTCACATAATTAATTCTTCCAAGGGAAATACACATCTATTCATAATAGAGTGCTTTTAATTGGATATAATCAATTTAATCACATTAAATTAATTATCAATCTAATTATCAATCAACAAACTTGATTATTACTTGAATAGTAGGTATAATCTCAAAGTACGTATTATTCGAATTTTAATAATTAGAAAAATACACTTTAACTTCTTTGACATTATCGAGTCCCTACTCGCTATCATGGCCAGTACCGACGGGAGTGGGACGAACACATCCGGTGCAACCCACTACCCCAACGCACCCCTACTAGACACCATATCCACTTAGGAAAGGATAATGCTAGATAGATCATTATGTACTTTGAGATGCTCATCGGGTTTTCAACCGAAATTATACCATATAATATTCATCAAAACCATTTTGATAATATTATAAGGAGATTTGCTAAACAAATCCCCAGTCCTATTCAAGCAAGATGTTTTTTCATGTAAAAGTTGTCCTACAACTATTGTAGGATAAACTAAAGTTTTGCATGAAAACAATGTTTCTTGATGATTTCATATCAACCAATTAATGATCAAGATCAACTATCTTATCATCTTGGCTAGTGAAATGTCATTCAATGAAATAATTATCTCTTTAAATATTCCACAAATATTTATCACTAATTATTTTAAAAAATTAACAATTAATTTCCATCAACATATTTGAATCACTATCACAAGGTTCATGATCATGTTTGTCAATTTCTAGCAGTGACCCCTAATCACTAAAATTAACTTATCTCGATCAATTTAAATACAAAATTTGCAAAATCAGTTTCTTAACATTGCCAACTTGATTTACAACAGAACCGAAGTGATATTTCATGCATTTCAAGGTGCATCAAAATAGTAATTAACTTATTAATCACGTTCAGATCTGTTGTACCTGCAACAGTGAATTCATGCTTATTCAAAAGGCCATATCTTGAGCAAATGAAATCCAAATTACATAAACTCAGATCCTATGGTTTTCTTATTTAATGGGAAACAAAATCCAATTGAAAATTTTGTGTTTAGATAATTTAAACAGTGCCGAAAAATTCAATTAATCAGAGGTGCAAAAATTGAGATGCAGTAAAAATTTTCGCAACTCTTTCAAACCCAAGTCATCCTACGTTTACGGATCGTATCCAAAACCTTTCCGACCTAAGGCTCTGATACCACTTGAAGGGATACGAGGAATTCTCAAGCGCATCATGGAAGCGTGTTGATCGCATCTCATGCAATCGGGGCGACTAGTCCCACTAGTCGCTAGATGCAACAGAAATTAAAAAATTTTAATCAAGTGATGAAACCACATGATCACAAGAACATTTCTTGGATCATTTCATCAAACCAAAAAGTATTATAAATACCTATTGAAGTGTGGTTGCGATCATGAGATCTCTAAAGCAAGAGATCCTCCTGACTCAAGTTCGATCTACGAAGATGACATTTACGGGCGCGATGATGAGTCGCGTTCCTCCCGCAATCCTCAATGAAAATCCAAGCCTTGAATCTCCTGATTTCGTCCAACAAAATCCGTCGATGGAGATCCACGGGCAATTGAAGCGACAACGAACTGGCGTGGAGACGATTGCTTCTTCCCTCAAAGCACAAGGTGGACGGCCACCTTAGAGAGAGAGGACGAGAATAAGAGAGAGAGAGAGGAAGAGTAGGCGTGTACTCTTGTTATTTTGTGTACCTTGTAGAGGCTAGGGTTGCCCTCTATTTATATTAGTTTGGAAGTCCATGGATCATAATCCATGGCATATACAAAATCAATGGTTAGATTGATATGTATATTAAATCAATGGTCATGATAATTGTTGTTCGAAAACAACAACATATTAATTTATTTTAAATTAAATATATGTTGTATTATCATCAACATAATTTAATTCAATAAATAAATCAATAATCACAAGATAATGATATGATAATTAAAAGGATAATTATCTACCTAATTCACACGGGGCGTCACCCATGAGATTTGATGGATTATCTCTTCCTTTTAATTCATATCATTATCTCTTGTTTATCTTGCAACATTATCCACTAAATTAATTCCAAATTAATTAATGTATATCTGTTGTAAAATTATCCACTAAATTAATTCCCAATTAATTAGTGAATATTTCAGTCATGCCATTGAAAAAATGCGAATCATATTCACAACCTAAACTAAATTGTAAATTACATTTCCAATTAATTGCTTAATGTTAATCAAATTCACAATAACAATTAACAAATGCTATTTACAAAGGTGCTCTCTCTCTAATATATTATAAATCACATTTATAATATATACACAGATATTATGGATAGCACTATCCACAATCTGCAATTTCTTCATAATTAAATCCCATTTAATTATCTTGGATAATCATTCTCATAATATGAATCCCATTCATATTATTCTTGATAATTAAATCTCATTTAATTATCATCATCTTGTTGCTTGGATACATAATTCATCAAATGAATTACTCTTGAACCCCTTCAAGAATAATGTGCTTTCTCCGCAGATACTTGGAGATAAGGACAGGGAGATTGTATTGTTCCACGTATAGTGACTTGGATGTTGAGAGCTCATCTCAAATCCAGATCTTACGTACCTCCGACAGATGCTTGATTAAATCAAGACCGCAAATCTAATCTTCTCATTGCATCTGAATCTCATTCAGACCGGATTGCTTCTCTACTGAGAGGAGTCACTAAAATCCAGACCTGTTTCATCACTCCCTCGGAATGGAAGCATCATGGTTATACAATTGTTTATGATGACATCACCCTCAGGTATTCCCAATACATGCACATCCTACATGTTGGAAGACCTATGATCAACCTGAAGATTAAGATCAATTTTACACTGTCTTCTTCAGGGTTTGATCACCAAGTTTCTCAATCTTGGTCATTGGGAATCGATATCGATCATATGCTTTCCCAAAGCATATATCATACCTTCAAATTCTTGTCATGCTTCCGAAGCACGACGACCATGCATGGAATTTGATCGGTCTCAATACCTCATGAGTGAGCTCATGTCTTCCGGTTCATAAGTGAACCTGTATGATCCCTTTGAGAGACCGTATTACTCATATGCCCTTACATGCACACCAGCGCGCCAGTTTATAGACCTTGGTTAGGTCATCAACCTATTGGTCTGCCAAATGTACACACTTAGACATATAGTAACACATCTGTCTCCGGTCAGAGGATGTATGCTTATGTTGTGACAGTATTCAACATAGGACTTAGGCTATCTCGATCTTGTTAAGTCAACCCTTTGACCTAACTAATCTGACACCTTCGAATCACTATTCCCATGTAGAGGACCTGCATCAAGAGGTCGGTCAGATATCAACCTATGTGAGAAAGGATTGCCATCTCCTACTCAGGCTGGAGATCATCTCTTAACAATCATTTGATGGTGCTTGATGAGTCCTCAATCTAACCCTTTAGATATTCATCCAAGCACCGGCCTCTATGCATGGTACATAACCCTAATTGTACAGAGGGACCTATTATGTAAATTATTTATTCTTCATGATATGTGCAATAACATTTATTGCATAATGGCTCGCCATGGGCTCGCATGTCCAACAATAAGGGGAAACTCTACTGAAATTTCAAGAGAAAATATGTTCTTCATGTTCTTTGTGTTCTTCAAGTGTTCTTCGTGTTCATCGTTCGTTCTTTACGTTATTGGCACATTCTTAGTGTTCTTGATATGAAAATGAAATTCGATCGTTTTAGGAACCGCAAATCATCCTTTCTGAAAGCGAATCACAATAAAGCACTACATATGCGAGAGAGAGAGAGAGAGATAGCTCGATTAGGTAATGGAATCCTTCCTTTTGTTATTGAGATTTTCATATGATATCACTGAAATATCTGATTTTATGCTCCTTGCTACGGAGATTCTTAGTTTGGTTATTTTTGAGAAAATATGAAAAGTTGCTTTGTGATTTCAACTAAAATAAGATCTAAGCATTGAATTGATGCATTGGCTTAGAAAGTCAGGGCTTTAGAGTTAAGATAAGCATAAATATTAGTATATAAATATATGAACTAATACATATGTGAGTCTATACTCAATGTTGATGATTATGCAAATCAAAGGCTCAACGGAGGAATTTCATAGTGGAAATTGATGTATGTAGAAATGAATCCTTAAAAGGATAATGTGTTATGACAAGAATGACTTGGAGTAGAACTACGGGTCAGGTATGCAACCTATAGGTTTGTCAGAAGAACATATGTATTGGCAGGTCATACCTAGGTGGTACACGATTGATCTGATATGATAAGTGCGCACGAAATGAATGATTTACAATGCGTGGTACTCGGCTGCCACTAGGCAGGTTAACTGACTAAAGATGTAATTGTGCCATGTGGAGGAACGAATAATTTGATAGCGGCTAGGTCATGATAACATGAATTTAAAGCTGCTAGGTTATGCGATCAAAGGTTAGCTTGAGGTTTTAAACAACCGGGTCCTCGAGGATGGTGTGCTCCTTTTTGCGAGGCCGAAGGTTTGAAACCCTGGATAACAAACAACAAAAACAACAATAAAGCCTTTTCCCACAATTAAGTAGGGTCGGCTACGTGGATTCTTCACCTCCATTTAGATTTATCTTGGGTCAATCACAGGCTTATATCCATAAAACTAAGATCCCTTCGGGTCTCTTTCCAACACTTCTTGGGCCATCCTCGCCCTCTCTTAAACAGTTCAACATCCCAACACTCGCATCTCCTAACTGGTGCACCGACTGATCTTCTTTGCTAATGTCCAAACCATCTTAAGCGGTTTTCTCGCATCTTATCATCGATCAGAGCTACACCAATTTTCTTTTTGATTACATCATTCTGAATCCGATCTTTACATATGTTTCCACACATCCACCTTAGCATTTTCATTTATGCTACATTCATTCTCTGCATACGTCTATGGTTCACAGGCCAACATTCAGATCCATAAAGCATAACAGGTCTCACAACTGCTTAGTAAAACTTTCCTTTAATTTTTAAAGGAATTTTCTTAGCACAGAGAACAACAGAGGCTCCTCTCTACTTTAGCTATCCTGCATTTATTCTATTAGTAACATCTCCATCAATTTCCCCATCATGTTGCAGAATAGATCCTAGATATCTAAAGAAATCTCTCTTGTGAATTCTATAGTCACCAATCTTCACCTCGATTCCTTCACCATTGCTTCCATCAAAGGTGCATTCAATATATTTTGTCTTAGCCCTACTTATACGAAATCCTTTAGTCTCCAACTCATGTCTCTAGACCTCAAGCTTCTCATTTACTCCATCTCTAGTTTCATCAATTAACACAATATCATTAGCAAATAACATACACCAAGGTAACTCATCCTGAATGTGACTTGTCAGCTCATCCATAATCAAAGTAAAAAGAAATGGACTCAAAGCAGAACCTTGATGTAAACCAATGTTGATGTCAAAATATCCAGTCTTCCTAGACGGGGTCCTTACACAAGATAAAGCCCTATCATACATGTCCTTTATGAGGTTAATGTATAGGATAGGTACTTGTCTCTTCTCCAACACTCCCACAATATCTCTCGTGGGACAGAATCATAAAGCCTTCTCCAAATCAATAAAGATCATATGGAGGTTCTTCCTTTTAGCTCTATAAATCTCCATTGTTCTCTAAGCAAATGGATGACTTCAATCGTTGAGTGACCTGACATGAATCCGAATTGGTTTTCTTTTACGTTGGAAACTTGCCTCAACCTTCTTTCGATCACACATTCCCAAATTTTCATAGTGTGACTCATCAGCTTGATACCTCTATAATTTGAACAATTTTGAATGTCTCCTTTATTCTATAAAGAGGCATCACAATACTCCTCCTCCAATCTTCAGGCATTTCCTTCCTTCGCCAAGTGACATTGAATAGATTCGTAAGCCAAGTCAAACCACGCTCACCTAATCCTCTCCATACTTCTACAGGGATGTCATCCGGTCCTACACCTTTCCTGGGTCTCATAACCTTCAAAGCCTCCTCTACTTCTTTTCTTTATATCCATCTATAGCTTGCACGATTCAAGTAACTTTCACTACAAGCTAGATCACCCAAAGTGATCTCTATATTTTCTTCCCCAATGAAAAGTTTATGGAAGTATTGCTCCCATCTAGTCTTTATATCCTTCTGAGTAACAAGCACATGACCTTCCTCATCCTTAATGCATCTCACTTGAGAAAGGTCTTTGGTCTTTCTTTCTCTTGCTTTGGCCAACCTGAATATATCATTCTTTCCCTCCTTAGAGTCGAGATTTTTATATCCTGGATAACAAATGAAAAGAAATTATCAGGGTAGTATTATAGAATTGGTTGAGGCGACGTGCGGCGACATAAGCTTACAAGATCAACACAATCTCCAATCCCGAAGTATCCACAGCTTTGGAGTCCATGAATGGTGGGATTCCTTGGGACTAATCCCTGATGTGGAATAGAAGAGATAAGACTTAAACTAATGAAAAGAAAGAAACATTCTGGTATAATCAGTTTTACTAAACTACAATACTTGTTTACTTTTCTCTTCTTCGTTACTTAGCACTCGTTTATCATCATCCTATGATTTATGGAAACCCAACATGTATCAGTGAGCCATCACAAGGACTTTAGTAATCCAGCTATATAATATAGTCAGCCAGCCACAATAGCTTTACTTTGTAAAGTAGTTAGTTATCTTTTTGTATATTTCCTCTCCAGTTGATGTACATGTAAATGGTTTTAGTGGGACAATGTATCATGTAAACTTTGTTTTGTGAATGGAAAAGTGTTGAAATACTTACTTCTGAGTATTTTTAGTTGCTGTATGTTTTTGAATGTTAGTTGTGATTGCTGAAAAAGTTATTGTTGAATAACCGGAACCAGATGTGGGAGGATCGACGACCCAGAATTGGGGTCGTGATAGTTTGGTATCAGGACCCGGTTACTCCAATAATTTACTCAGTAATTGATAACTATGAGAGGTATTCAGAAACTAAGATTGTCTTAAGATCCTTTGATCCTAATAAGAGACTGCAACACCATTCACAAGTCATTGTCCCTTATTTACATCATGCAAAAATATATAGGACCTAACCTTTGGCCTTGATTCATCCCAAGATCATGTTAGACCAAGACGTGTCTAGGAAATTAGTGTCTACGCTTACGATGCTCCACAAGATGGGCAAAGGTAGCAGGCATTAGAGCAAAGACTCAATGCCTCGATGAGATATCCAAGTCATCCATACATGTGAGGGTTTTATTCATTCTTACGAGAAAGAGTATATATACCATCACTCCATAGAATTTATTTGCCCCTACTCCATTTGGAGGAACAACGAAGGAGTCCCTTCCTAGAAAAAAAGAGAGAAAGAAAAAAGAAAAAGAAAAGAATAATAATACATAACTCCTACTATAAGGATAAGATTCCGATAAAAGCAGAAAAACCCTTATCTGATTAAGGGATCAGGAGGTCGTTTATAATTCAAGAAGATCTTAAAATGTGTGGAACAGATTGTAGGACATCAATTATTTGCTTATCTGCTGCTTATCGAAATGAATGATTTTGATCTCATCCTGGGATGGACCGACAAAGGCATCATGCATGCCTTGACTGTTTTCAAAAGATAGTAACTTTTCACCTTCCTGACTCGATAGAGTTCCAATTCATTGGAAAGACATCCAATGATAATGTAAAATGCACCTCTACCCATGAAGGCACAACAATTGTTAGAGCAAGGGTGCAAGTCTATTTAGCTTATGTATCCACTACATCAGGGTCATACAAAATGATAGAAGATGTACCTATAGTGTGCGAGTTTCCTAATATATTCCAGATGAACTACCTAGATTTCCACATGAGCGAAGATTGAATTTGAAATCTCTCTCACACCTAATACTCAACCTATCTCTATCACTCCATATAGGATGACACCAACTGAGTTATGAGAGTTAAAGGTACAATTACAAGAACTGTTAGACAAAGGCTTCATTCATTCTAGTACTTAACCATGGGGTGCATCTGTCTTGTTTGTGAGGAAAAAGGATGGGTCGATGCAGTTGTGCATTGACTATAGACAACTAAACAAGAAGGTAGTAAAGAACAAGTATCCTCTGCCAAGAATAGATGATCTATTTGACCAGTTACAGGGTTCGACAGTGTATTACAAGATTGACTTAAGACCTGGATACCATCAGTTGAAGATTAAAGATGCGGATATCCCCAAGACAACCTTTCGAACTAGATATAGAAATTATGAATTTTTAGTTATACCTTTTTGACTGACAAATGCCGCAACAACCTTCATGGATCTCATGAATAGAGTATTCATGGAGTTCCTAGATCACTTTGTAGTAGTCTTTGTTGATGATGTGCTTATTTACTCCTAGGATAAGTACTAGCATGAACACCATCTCCGTCAGGTACTTGAAACACCAAGGAAGAACAAGCTGTATGCTAAATATAACAAATGTGACTTCTGGTTATCCGAAGTATCCTTCCTAGGCCATGTAATTTCTGGGGAAGGTATATTAGTTGATCCTACAAAGGTTAGTGCGATGATGAATCGGTAACGCCCGAAGACTATCATAGAAATATGATCTTTTCTGGGTCTCGATTGGTATTATAGAAGGTTTATGAAGGACTTTTCACGAATAGCATTTCCAATGACCATGCTAACTCAAGAGAAAGTCCCATTCATATGGTCTGATGCATGCGAAGCTAGTTTTTATACACTTAAAGAATGCCTAACATCTGCATCTATCCTACCTCTACCTTATGGGAGTGAACGGTTTACAGTATACATTGACTCATCTAAATAAGGACTTGGGAAGTTCTTATACAACATGGTAAGGTAGTTGCTTATGCATCACGACATCTCATGACACATGAGAGGAGCTACTCGACACATGAACTTGAATTAGTTGCCATAGTCTTCGCTTTAAAGATACGGAGACACTATCATAAAAGTTTGAAATATCTGTTTGATCAGAAGGAGCTCAATATGAGACAGAGACAATGGCTAGAATTATTGAAGGATTATAATTACACCATCTCCTACCACCCTGGTAAGGGGAACATCGCAACAGATGCCCTAGTAAAAGAACTTATTCACATGAGTTGGTTAATGCTATCCATTTCTGGTTTACTATCAACGTTGAGTGAATGAACCATTTGATAGTAGTGCTAATACTATAACTATTCCTCACCTATACAATTCAAAGATCTGGGATAGAATAAAGAAGGGATAGGAGGATGATCCGATCCTTAAATACTTGAGACAACAACTTAAGAAGAATGAGATAGAGGGATTCCAGATACAAGATGGGTTACTATATAACCATCACATAGTTTGCGTATCAAACACACCTGAATTGAGGAACAACATCTTAGGTGAAGCACATTTCTCTAGATTATCTATTCATCCAGGAATTACGAAGATGTATAAGGATCTTCGTTCATACTTTTGATGGTAGGGAATGAAGAAAGATGTTGCTGAGTTTGTGAATTCATGTTTCACTTGACAATAGGTAAATTCTTCACATCAAAAGCCACTGGGATTGTTGCAACCTCTCCCTATCTCTGAATGGAAATGGGAAAACATTTCCATGGATTTCGTTACCGGCTTACTTCAGATGAATGGTGGTAAAGATAGTATTTGGGGTATAATAGATCATCTAACCAAGGTAGTACACTTTATTCCAATAAACTTATCTTCCACTTCAGATCGACTTGTTGAGTTATATTTTACACATGTGATTGGTCTCCATGGTGTCTTAAAGGATGTAGTTTCTGACCGAGATTCACGATTCACCTCACACTATTGGGAGAACTTCATGAAAGCCTTAGGCACACAACTGTGCTTGAGCACAACATATCATCCACAAATAGATGGTCAATCAGGACGTACGATTCAGACTTTAGAGGACATTCTACGAGCATGTGTCTTAGAATGGAATAGATCACGGGTGAAACATTTGACTCTTGTAGAATTCATCTACAACAATAGTTACCATACAAGTATTGGCACGGTACCATTTGAATCACTATATGGATGCAGGTGTGCTACTCCTCTATATTGGCAAGAGGTCGGGATAAAGAACCTTTATGATTCAGATATATTCCAAGAGATACGGGAAGCTGTAGAGCTTGCTCGAAAAAGACTAATAACTGCTCAGAGTCACCATAAAAGCTATGGTGATATCAGGTGAAGATACATTGAGTTTGAGGTAGGTGACTATGTATTTTTAAAGTATCTCCTATGAAGGGAGTCAGAGGTTTGGCTTGCGTGGGAAGTTGGCACCCAGGTTTGTGGGTCTCTTTGAAATTATTCAATGAATTGGGAAAGTCACATACATACCTACACTTCCTCTACATCTTTCAGCAATACATGATATTTTTCATGTATCAAATCTGAGAAAGTATATTAAGAATCCAGAGAATAAGATAAGTTATGATGATCTACATGTTGAGCCAGACTTGACATACCTAGAAATACATGTACAAATACTATACAGGGATATCAAGAAGTTGAGGAATAAAGAGGTATCTCTAGTTAAAGTATTGTGGCAGAACTAAAAATTTGAAGAAACCACATGGGAACCTGAGGTAGATATGAGAGAAAAATATCCCTACTTATTTGAATGATAACACTATGTAATGTATATATCTTCATTATAAATGAAATGACGTTCATTCTCTTTAAGTTTGTTATAGTTTCAGTCTTCTTTAATATTGTTATGCCTGCATTTCAAGTCTCGAGGACGAGACTTCCTTTAAGGTTGTTATAATTGTAAAACCTTGAACTTTGTCTCTCTCGGATTCTATATCATAAGATCCGGCTCGTCAAAAGAAAACCAACGGAATTTGTTTCGTATGAATCGGAATTCATTTGGAGTTGTTACGATTTTTGGAAGAAAGTAAGGAGGCTTAAGATGTCATTAACCCATAACGACCGTCATTAAGACTAATATACACGATTAAAGAAGATAATAACAGATTGAGGAGCACTAATGACCATTAACAAATGCTAATCAAAAGTGAAATCTAAGTGTAAGTTGCGAAGGTTAAATCTCAATTAGTGAAAATTAATCACGATTAGCATTAATTAAGCATCATTAGTGAATCTAAAAGCTTCTAAAAAGTTCTAACTTAAGCCTTAAGTTTTGGATAAGCTTGGCCAAAACCATGGCCCGCTAATCGCGGTTAAAGGCTAAACCATGGTTTAATAATCATGGTTGATGATTTTCTGGAGGCTATAAATAGCCCCCACCCATTCATTCTCTACGATTTCCACTACCACCACTACCTCGAGGGCTAGAGTTGAGAGGTTGGGAGGAAGAGTAGGAGGTGGGGAAAGAATGCTAGAAAAGCATTTTCGAAAGGATAAGGAGGGGGAATATATGATCCTCTCCTAGTCGGCCTCGTAAGTAAATTCTAACTTGAGCTAGGTTTTCGATTCATCTTCCTTTTCTTATTTGTTTGTTATTGTGGTTCGAGGAGAAATCAATGTAACACCTTACTTAGGTGTGGGCGGCTATACACATCAGTGAACCATGTGATTCATCACACCTTTACTCACCTAAGACGCGTGGTGTCTACTGATAAACCAGATTTTAGCTCTTTAAAAATGTCGAATTAACACTCAAGTCTCGTTGCATCGATCAAGAACCACTTCAATTGATTTGCCAATTAAATACAAGCGGTCAAATTTATTTTACTTGGGCAAGCTCAAGGTCGAAATCAGGAACACGAGCCTCTTAAGTACTTATTTAGACTCTTAATACTCAATGAAGTGATAAATTAAAAACTAATAGGTCAACACACAAAGACACATGATGCAAACAAATGAGGCCACTTTTTATTTGGTTTTTATGATTCAACATAATGCAAGTATAAAGTCATGCAAATATGCCCTAACTAGAGAAAATCAATGAGCAATTAATGTGTGATCAATTTCAGAGAAGATTTATGAAGCAAACTTAATTGATAAATTAATCAAAGGTATTAAAATCATTAAATAGACGGTACTTTATAATTAAAATTAATCATCCGAATTAAGTGTCAAATCAAGAAACAACTCATGCAATAAAATAGACAATAAAATAAGCTTCGAATCGAGACTGGAATAAACTAAAACAGAGATCGTATGCTCAAGATATTCACCAAAGAGTCTAGGGGCATAAATGTAAAGAAAACATGAAAATAATAGAGAAGACATTACAAACATGTCCTTGGAGGACTTAAATGTATTTAAAATAAAGAGTGGGGCCTTCTCTGTAATTTTTCCATACGTTCAAGGGCTAAATTGCAATTATTAAAACCCAGAGGAGGTCATGTGCAATTGACCTCAGGCAAACATGCTCTGCACGTGCTCGGAGGACCTGAACGCAAATTAGAGAAGTCAGCGGAACATCCCTGTAATTTTCCCAGCCCTCACGTGACCAAGGTACGTGAGGCTCTTCTCGGATGGAGGCGCAGGCTTGGGGCAATGCCTGGTAGGCTTGTTAAAGGCTCGGGCCACGTGGCGATAGATGGCGCTCTGGCTTGGCTCGGGTGACCCGAGCCTGGAGGCTGGATGAAGAGGCTCGGAGCGTCGACGTGGCTTCCTGTGGACCATCCGATCATGTGGATCAGACATCAACTGCATGCCTTTGTTCTTCAATGCCGATGCCTCCTGTGACAGACTTGGCAGGGCTCCAACGACATATTAAAATCTTCGCCAAGTCTGTGCCAGACGTTAGAAGGTTGAGGTAGGCTCCATAAGCGTTGGAGGTGCAGCTCGGAGGCAGGAGAACAATCGGAGCGGTTGGAATCGTAGCGAAAACCTGAGATCTTCGAAGATGAAGCTCTTGAAATGATCCCCGGCAAAGGCTCCGACCATCAAGAGAAGTACACCTGCAGTGTTAGAATGTAGCTGAAGCATGCGAGTTTGGTGCGAGGTGAATGGAATGGGTCCCTGGTGAGCGAAGGAGTGGGGGATTGGTGCTATATCTCCGACGATTTGGAGAAGGGGTGAAGCAAGGGTGTTCATATGGTGGAGAAGAGGAGTAGACGAGCAAAGGCATGCACGAGGATGAAGGAAGTGTGGATGGTCAATTACAGGTGATAATGTGAGCAAGTGCCTAACTAAATAGAAGAAAACAAAAGGAAAAGCAAGAAGGAATAGAGGATGCTTACATCGAGATTTGGGTGGATGTAGCAGTTTGGGCTCGAGCTCCGAGAAAGCTCTGGTCATCGCTGGACTCCGACGGCCCTTTGGAGCAGCTCTCCGGTGTTTGAAGGTCGGAGGCATGGCCTACCATGGCCAAGGATCAACATTAGGGTCTTGGTCATCTTTGTGTCATCGATCCGACCTCCCCTTGTCACGAGGAGACAGAGAGATGATGGGCCAAGGCCTGCGTACATATGGATGAGAAAATTTGGGGCAGCGATGACGTATTTCAAGGTGGAAGGTGAAGCTGAAGGTGGTGGAGGTCGTGGGTTGCAAGGGAAATGTGGGGCGAAAGAGAGGGGGCGTGGTGAGATACACGACTCGTGAGGATGAGGGAGGAGCGCGCTTTGACCGGGCATGGTTAGAGGGGCGAGGGGAACGTTGGGAAGGTGGAGAAAATAAGAAGGGGGTGTGCGGTTCGAAGTGGGTAACGTGGGAGAGAGAGGGTGGCTGGAGGAAGGTGATGAGGTAGTGATCGTAGGATCTTGCGATCCGATGGTCTAGAGGAGGGTGCAAAGATGCAGCCTTGATCTAATCGATCAGGGCACATCCAAGGGCTGTGGGCGAAGGCACATTTGGCCGTTGGATCTAGAAATCCAACGATCGAGGAACGGGTGGAGAAGAATGCTCCAGATGACACCTGGAGGAGGATCAGAGGGTGCAGGATGGAGCGCGGATGTACGATGGAGATTGAAGCTCGAGAAAGCGATCAAACGACTGGAAGCGAAGGCAGATGATGTAAGGGCAGCGACCCACATGGCTCAACTAGAAAGAGCCATGTGGTCCAATGAGATTATTTAGAAGAAAAAAATTTGAAAATAAATAGAAGGAGGATGAATTTGGAAAAACTCAAAACATAAAAGTTGTAGATCTCATTGAAGTCTACAAGTTTCACGTCCAAAAACGCAAAAGAAGTTAAACAAAGGTAGAAATATTTTTGTGAGCATTTTTAAAGGTATAAAAATAATTCGATTTTTGATTGTGTCATTTTTTGTATTTTTAAATTATTTTAAGACCAAGATACATATAATAATTAATTTGTTTTTTATTGGCACCAATTTAAGCTATGGTATTAATATACAAAAATTAAAATGATGAAACCGAGGTTCATCATCTACCGATTCTCCATCGTTTACAGTTCTATTCTATTATTTTGATTTCACTTTTTATAGTTGTTTTGATGGAGAAATATGTGTAATACCCTATTTAGGTGCGGGCAACAATACTCGTCAGTGAACCATGTGATTCGTCACACCTTCACTCACCTAAGACACGTGGTGTTTATCGATTTCCCATCGTTTGTAGTTTGATTATATTCTTTCAGATCCATTGTTGTTTTCCTCTCAATGATTTTATAGAGGAAGCTCTTTCCGTTTTCCTTTTGAAATATGTCCCGATATAAATGGAAACGATGCCGGAATTTTCATAGAAATATGTCCCAATATAAGAGGAAACTCTCCGAAATTTTCCTAAGAATATTACCCATGTAAGGGGAAGCTCTGCTGAAATTTCAAGAGAAAATATGTTATTCACATTCTTTGTGTTCTTCGTGTGTTCTTTGTTCATTCTGCGTGTTCTTGACACGTTCTTAGTGTTCTTGATATGAAAAGAAAATTTGATCGTTTCAGGAGCCATAAATCCTCCTTTCTGAAAACGAATCACAATAAAGCACTACATATACGAGAGAGAGAGAGAGTTTGATTAGGTAATGAAATCCTTCCTTTTGATGTTGGTTTTTCATACAATGTCATTGAAATTTTTGATTTTATAGTCCTTACTACGAAGAACCTAATTCAGCTATTTCTGAAAAAATATGAAAAGTTGCTTTGTGATTTCAACTAAAATAAGGTCTAATCATCGAATTAATGCAATGGCTTGGAAAGTTAGGGTTTGAGAGTTAAAATAAGCATAAATATGAGTATATAAATATATGAATTAATATATATATGTGTGTGTGTGTATGTGTGTGAGTCTATACTCAATGTTTATGATTATGCAACTCGAAGGTTTAACGGAGGAATTTCATAATGGAGATTGATGTATATAGAAATGGATCCTAAAAAGGACCGTGTGTTACGACAAGAATGACTTGGAGAAGAACTACGAGTCAGGTATGCAACCTGTAGGTTTGTCAGAAGAACGTCCATATTGACAGGACATACCTAGGTGGTACACGATTGCTCTATTATGATAAGTGTACATGAAATGAATGATTTGCAACGTGTGCTACTCGACTGCCATTAAGGGGGGTTGACCGACTGAAGATGTAGTCGTGTCATGTAGAGGCACGGGTAATTTGATAGCTGTTGGGTCACGATAACATGAATTTAAAGCCGCTAGGTTATGCGATTAAAGGTTAGCTTGAGGTTTTAAGCAACTGGGTCCTTGAGGACAGTGTGCTCCTTTGTTTGCTAGGTTGCAAGTTTGCAACCCTTGATGATAAAAGAAAAAGGAAATTTTCATGGTATTATTGGAGTATTGGTTGAGGCGATGTGCGGCGGCATAAGCTCACCAGATCAAGGTAATCTCCAACCCCGAAGTGTCCACGGCTTTGGAGTCCATGAATGGTGGGGTTCTCTGGGACTAATTCCTGATGTGGAACAGAAGGAATAGGACTTAAACCAATGAAAAGAAAGAATTTTCCTGGTATAATAAGTTTTGTTAAACTACACTACTTGTTAGTTTTCTCTTCTTCGTTACTTAACACTCACTAATCTTCATCCTATGATTTATGGAAACCCAGTAGGTGTCGGTGAGCCATCACAAGGATTCTAATTATCTAGCCAGATAACATAGTCATCCAGCCAACCACAATAGCTTTACTCTATAAGGTAGTTAGTCATCTTTTTGTTTATTTCCTCTCCAATTGATGTACATGTAAATAGTTATAGTGGGAAAATCTATCATGAAACTTTATTTTGTGAATGGAAAAGTGTTGAAATACTTCCTTATGAGTATTTTTAATTGCAGTCTATTTCTGAATGTTAGTTGTAATTGCTGAATAAATTATTGTTGAGTAACCAGATCCAGATATGGGAGGATTCGACGGCCCGGAATTGGGGTCGTAACACATATAATCCTCATTCCAATATCCAACTTGATTTCAATACCTACATGATTTATTATTTACATTTTCTATATCCTACCTTTTGGTTTGATTTTACCATTATTGATTTGCCCGTCAACTTTTTCTCTTTTCCCTTTAAGGTCATGAAATTGACCTTAGTGTGAACATCCTTAGGAACTAGGAGTTTCTATTTCATGTGTTCCTCTTCAATAGAAATTGCCATCTTCAAGTAATCCATATAATCCTCCCAGCCCACGTGTATAAGTCTTCCCATGACTTAATGAATTTCCCTAGGATTGATATTACATGAAAAATATCTAGGAAATTCATTTTTGCATTTGCCAAGACCATGCTTGTAAAAATTGCCAGACTTAGCTCAATAGTCGAGTCATGGGGTAGTCGACTCGACTAGGCCTAGTTGACCGATAGTGCCCCTTGACTCGACTAATCATGCAGACTAGTCGGTCAATTTTAAAATGAGGGTTTTTAATTTATTTTTCTTATTTCCTGATGGCTCTTGTTTCTCTTGGTTTGTATTCTTTGATTAATTGATACTGGTATATTTTTCGATGCTTTCTCAATGTTATTGAAGACTACTCTTGCACTTTTTTCATTGTTTCTCAAATAAGAAAAAAATGGAAGGGGAGCCATCGAACGATTCTTCAATCGGGTTCAGAAGAATAAATGGCTAGGATTCAAGGCATATCAATAGTTTATGATATTCAATTTTGTATTCTTATTAATGTTAGTCCTATAGGTTACTATAAATTCTACATAGGGTTGATTTATTTTGTATGCTATTCATTCATCTGTAATACAAGTGGTTAGTATATTTATGCTATTCATTTCTATGAATGTCAAATTTTTAACAGGTGTAGTGTTCTTGTTATGTTTTATGAATATGTTATAGTACTGAAAATGTCTAAATCTACGAAAATATATACAACTATATATGTATAAAAATTGTTTATATATTTAAATAATTTAAAAAAAAATCAAAACAACCGAAGGTCTACTAAATCTGATTAGTCGCTCGACTGCTAATTAATCATTAGTCGACGATCCTCCCAACCGAGTACCGACTTTTCTGCAACCTTGCAAGCTATGGACCCGGAGTAGAAATTCATGTTCATGTATAAAAACTGCTTTGTCCTCAACCATTAGAAAATTTAAGATATTCTCAGTTGGTTATTTTTTTATACTGAGGTCTTCGATATTATACTTTTTGTGAAATTCTTCCATAGTCCTTTCACACTGTGCGTGGATGAGTAATATATATCAAATAAAATGTTAGACATAGTCAATAGAATGCAACCATCACATATACCGTCGTGTTGCTTCCACATATATTACACCTTCTGGCTTTCATGTGTATGGTTTCAGTATCCGTCGTAGTATCTTGCTTTTAATCATAGAAATTAATCCAATAATTGTTAACCAAATTTTCTTTTGTTTCTAGCAACACAAAAATTCATATCGACTGATTTTTTCAAACATCATAATCATATCCATCCTCGATTTAAATATTGTATCCAATATTTTTAAAATGATTCAGGACATCTTCTTTGAGATTAGCTATAGTTTCCAACATTATAACCAAATAAATTGAACAATAATTATTTGGATTAACATTATTCATTTTATAGGATTGCATATTATAATACACATTGTTAAAAATATATAAATCCAAATCTGATCACATATGTTAAAAAGATTACACATGAAATGTGATTTTAGTATGAGATACGTAATGAAGCAATGTCTTGAATAATGGAAAGAAATACACAATAACAAAAAATAAAACAGAAATAGATTAAGGCTAGAATTCACTAAATATCTTATAAAAGATTTTCCACAATGAAGACTTCTGTCACCACAATATCGGTGCGTTGGGTCCGACAATCAGCTCCAAGAATAAGATGGTATTGCATTTGCCATCGATGAACATAGTAGCTAAAAAAATTTAAACGTTACATAAGGGAGATGTTGTTAATTGTTCGATTTTCCACAAGTTTTTTCATCCCTCTGAGTAAATAACACAACATAGGTTCACGATCATCTACATCGTCATTGCACCCTAATGGTGATCGGACCCTTGAAAACATCTCCGAGACAACAATTAGAGTGAAAGAATGTTCGGGTGGAGAGAAGATAAAGAAAGAACATGCAGTTGTACTCCATGTTGCGTCTGTCATGGTAGCAGTAGAGATTGTGGGAGACCCTAGAATTTGCAACTACCCAATAAATGATGTTTTTATATTTCCCAACATTAAAAAATGGATGGAAACCAAAATGCTGATACCTGCATTGAATCTACCGAGTCAAAGCAAGAGTGTATAAGTAAGCATGGCCCTCTAACTCTCCTTTTACTATTTCTGTAAGAGCTAAGACGAGAATTCATATATAAGTTCATTCAAGGTTTATAATCAAATAATATAGTACTAAATTTTTATCTCCTATATCCTCCTCGCTTTAATCTAGGAATTACAACTTATAAATTAGCATTCCCACAATTTTAACTGACTTCCAAACTCAATACTTATTGTACGTCAAATTGGACATAATTCAAGTTGGATCTCTTTTGGGACATTATACGAGTTTAATATTATTGACTCTCTTGCTGCTAATGTATCCTGAATATTAGTCTTAATGGGTGTCTAGTAGTTCGTTGAGCATCATTGGTCACGAGCATTGTCATGGTCCATGGAACAATCATCCACTATTGTTGATTCCAGCAGTCAACAAGGCAAGGCATTACGAAGAATGCTAATTAACAGCATAAATTCATCGGTAAACACAATTTTTACTATGTTCCTATTTCACATAAGATAATTCTATAAGGATCTTAATATTTTCGTTGCAATGTGCATATTTTGAGCACGAATGATAACTACATATTTTGAGCACGAATGATAACAACTTGGAATATTGGTCTTGGTGGGGGAATGCAATCGACAATATTAAAGAAACAAAAGAGTACACTACACTACTCAAACGAACAAGTCATTTAGAAGCTGTGCCAATTATTAGCTCTATAATTTTGGATTTTCCCTCAATCTTAATATATATAGGGTTAAATGAGTATTCTCCCTCGGAGCATATAAGAGTATGGTGATCCACAATTTTTTTCAAATAAAATATGGGGGGATTTACTTAGAATAATTAGTGGAATTTGTGTTTCAAATTTCGTGTAAAACAGACATCGCTAACACTTCCATCTGGAGGGCGTCAATTTTAGCAATTCTGAGTCCGCTAAAATTTGTTAGTCTTGATGAAGAGGATAGAAGTCTCGAATTAAGTTGAGTTTTTAATGACACCATGTTGTGATCTAAATTCCACTGGCTTCATTTCAGAAAAAAATAAAAAATACGAGGGAAAAGGGTAGGACCATATAAGTTACATGCTCACAGGGAGAATACTCTGAACTTGAATGTCCTAACTTACATGCTCTTACCCATATTTATCCATATTTTTTATTTTATTGAAATGAAACCTAGAGGGATTTAGGTCACCATATATCACCGTGTTGTCTTTCGAAATTCAACTTAATTTGAGACTTCTATTCTCTCAATCAATACTGTCAAATTTTAACGATATCAGAATTGTTGAAATTGACCTCCCTCCTAATGAACATGTTAGGAATGTTTGTTGTAAATGAAATTTGAAAAACATATTTCACTTATTATTCTAAGTAAATCCCCCATGAGTTTCATTTGAAAATAAAAATAAAAGTGTGGGAGTAAAGGTGGGAGCATGCTCTTATATGCTCACAGAGAGCATACTCATTTAACTCATTTAACTCATATATATATAGGGCTTATCCAGAGAGCCATGTGCCCATTTGAGTTTGGTGAGCACCAAATCTAGGCTCTCCACGTGTACTTCTATTTTAAAGTTGCCTATTTCGAAGGAGCACGGTTTTGGAAGGATATTAATACGTTTGAGCCTCTTATATTTCCAATTATATCAAGTCCTTAAAAAAAGTAAGTTGGAAAGATACATTTAAATCATTAATTTCGTACCAAAGAAATAGTCATTGTACATTTGATCGGTAATATAAATAATGTACTCAAGTAATTATGTGTTGCGAGATCAGTAATACTGAAACAATTGTCAGTATTTTACATTTGTAATAGGGATATTTACCCAGCAGACCCTGAAATCTTTCGAAATTACCTCTACGACCTTTGAAACATCGTAATTCCTCCCACGACCCCGTAATCTTGCTAACCCTTACCCAATAAACCCTGTGGTTAACCCCCATCCATTTACCCGTTAAAACTAACCAGATTCCGTTAAATTCGTTTATCTTATGCCTATTTTATTTGTCGAATTTACCTTCACTGCCACTCCCTCTACCCTCCTCCTTTTCCCCACCACCCAACACCCAACACCTCCTCCCTCCGTGGCCCTCCTCCCCGACCTCCGCCTCCTCCTCCTCCTCGTTCCCCTCAAAGCCGATCTCGCCATCTCCTTCCCCCCGACCTTCGAGCCGTCATCTCCCTCGGCGTCCCCTCCGCCCCAGGGTTCCCCGATTGGCGTTCCCCCTCCGCCCTCCCCCACCTCCTCCGCCTTCCCTCCGCCGCCCTGCTCCGCCCTCCGCCGCGCGCCTCGCCTCCTCCCGGTCTTCGACCTCCCACATGCTTCCTCTTTTTCCTGTTTGATTTCCGCAATCCTGGGGTCCGAATCTAAGCTCCCACCTCGATTTTCTCAGATGGGTTCTCGCCAGTTGGGCCGGATTTTGCATCCCTTCCTTGTTCTCTAGCCAAAGATTGGATCTTTGAATCTCGTGCCCTGTTCTTGGCCTTTTCTTGGGTAGATCTCCTGTGATTTCTGGAGCAGAGCTGCAATCTGTGTGATCCTGTGGAAATTTCGTAGCTCTCTTTTTGTGGGTCGTGAGTGTTGTTGGCTTCGGAGGTTGCTGCATCTTCCTTTGATGTTAAGTTGGTGGTTCTTCTCTGATACCCTCATGAAGTGGCTCACTAATGGTGATCCTGTGGAGGGCAAGTCGGGGCCCGGGGAGGACGGTGATCTTTGGTTTGGGTTGTGGAGGAGGCTCTCCTTGAAGGACTTGAGGAACCACCTTTACGTCCACTTCTTCGGGTCGAGAAGGTACCGGAGCACTTGGTGGAGGAAGCTCCTGCTTGTGTGGGTGCTCAGTTGGATGATAGCGTCGGTGTGGATCTTCGTCTTCATGAATTCGCAGGCGAAGGAGAAGAGACGAGAGACGCTCGCCAGCATGTGCGACGAGCGTGCGAGGATGCTCCAGGACCAGTTTAATGTGAGCATGAATCATGTCCGAGCGCTGTCCGAGCGCGAGAGTGGAGGCAGCTGCTGCGCAGGAGTCTCCCTCGGAGGGAAGGTCGTATAGGAAGATCGAAGGGTTCCGCACCGGAGAGCCGCCGTCGAGCCTGCCGAGCTATGTTCCGCACCAGCCGTTCACGGAAGTGCCACGCCCCCTCGCGCACACCTCCTCCAGCCAGGAAAATGCCCTCGATGAGGGAGGAGAGATGGAAGAGGCTTTTGGTTGATTTTAGCCGTCCGATCACGGATTGGTTAGATTAACTCGTTTTTAACTCAATGAAGTTAACTCAAGATGTGTCAATTTAACGGCAGGGTTCGTGGGGTAAGACGGAGCAAGATTACGGGGTCGTGGGAGGAATTACGATGTTTCAAAGGTCGTAGAGGTAATTTCGAAAGATTTCAGGGTCTGCTGGGTAAATATCCCTTTGTAATATTACGTTGTACATAGATCAGTAATTCATTCATGTTACTCAAGTAATACATATTCAGTTCTCAAGTAACTATTGTTTTGACATTAGTAATTAAGTATGTGAATTACTAATGTCCATACAATAAGTACTGATTACAAATGTTCATTTTACTGAAGTCATTTTGATTGTTACTAATGTTATAGTTCCTTAATACTTTGAGTCTTACTGAAGCACCTCTTATTTACTTATATAACATTTTTAATCACTTATAATGTATCAAGTGTTACTGATAGCAATACATAAATTACTGGTCACGTGATTTTTTATACTTATTCCAACTTACTTATTCCATTACCTTCTTTTACCTACAATTTATTACATGTTACTGATGCTTCTATATATCTTAGTTGTTTATTCTTTGTTTTGAATTACTATCGAATCACACCTTCTTTACTTATGTAGCCTATTTAATTACTTGTAATACATCAAGTGTTACTGAAAGTCACACATAAATTACTTAATTATTGTTATATGGTGAACATCCAAATTTCAACTGTCTTCTAGTCCATTTAGATGATGTTGTTTTGCTCTCGCTCCTCGGCATAACAACAGCTTCTTCAAGACACCAAATTGTTGCATTGTTCTGCAAGAAGCAATAAGTTAGATGAACATTTTAAAAAATAAAATATCAAGAAATTGGAAAAGAATACATATTACTTACAAATTTCAAGTAACGTTTTAGAAAGATACTTGCTTCAGTACTATTTTATATCCGTGAATAGTAAGAATTGTATAAAGAAAAGTAACTCAGCAATATACTCGCTTCAGTAAGAATCATTCAATAACAAGTAACTTGTAATGAATTGTTAGTAACATTTGTTATATGACAAGTAACTTGTAATGAATTGTTAGTAATTCAACAATATACTCGCTTCAGTAAGAATCATTCAATGACAAGTAATTTGTAATGAATTATTAGTAATGTTTGTTATATGACAAGTAACAATTGTGTTTGCATTAGTAACATAAAATATCTCATAAGTAAATTACTTAAATACGCCAGTAACTCAATATATTTTCAAAGTAATGCATAAAAATAACAACTATATTTACTGTAACTTTTTATTATATGAAATCAAAATACCTTCGATACAAAATCAATTAGGACTATAAATCTTGTATCAAAATAAATAAAAACGATATTATGAATACCATTTCTCATATTTCAGTCATACTTCTTGAATAAATATTGCTTACGATAAAAAATATGCAGTATTCGTAATTGCTTATGAAATATGCCGATCACAATCCATTCGTGAATTAACCATGAACGAAACCTAATGAAAAATGTTAGCAAAGAAAAACAACAATTAAAACGTAGGATCAATGAAAATATAAAATCAACAATTGAAATACAATACCTTTGGGGATCGAAAATTGTTTGCAACTACAAGATGCTCGGATCGTCTCACGAAATCGATAGTCATGTGTTGCAAATGTCGATATCAATCACCCAACCAAACAATCAAAATGTTATCATAAACACATACTATTTTTGGAAATCTTTAAAATTCTTTTTTAATTTTTCAACCATTATTGTTACGGGTTCTTAAAATCGAGGGATTAAAATTGTAAATCCAATGGCTGAGATGATGGGCGCATATCATCTCTAATGGGCACTGGGCTCTCTGGATAAATATCCTATATATATAGGGCCCTTCAATAGGATGCGTCCTTTCTGAGTTTTATAAGGATACATGCTTTTTTGTAGAAAATGCAAGCACATTAGTAGAATGCATATACAATTTGTATTATAACTACACATAATGAATACAAATCCACATACAAAACTGCACATTATAATACAAACATTAAAATTGCACATTATAGTACAAACTATATATGTATTCTACTAAAATCATCGTGTTTTTTTTACAAAAAAGGGTGGCCTTAACTCAGGAAGGACCGTGTCCTATTGGAAGGAAATCCTATATATATACATATATAGGGAAAGGGATCCTAAACCTAGGTGTAGGTAACTTTCCTACACCCACCCTTTTTTTCTCAATTTTTTTATTTTTTTGAAATGAATCATTGGGAAATTTAGATCACTATATGTCACAGTCATGTCATTCAAATTTCAACTTATTTTGAGACTTCTAACTTATCCATCAAGACAGTCAAATTTTAATAGTCTCAGATTTGCTGAAATCGACCCTGTCCGATGGACATGTTAGGAATGTATGTTTTACGCTAAATTTGAAGCACATACTCTACTTAATATTATAAGTAAATCCCCCAAGGATATATTTCAAAAAAATTATAAAAATAGAGTGGGTGTAGGAAAGTTACCTAAACCTAGGTTTAGGATCTCCAAACCCATATATATATATATATATATATATATATATATATATATAGAGAGAGAGAGAGAGAGAGAGCCTCGTTGGGGCATCACTGTAGACGACATTGTTTACTCGCCATTGATTTTATTCCAATAATCCTATTTTTTGAATGGCTGCTTTATCCAGATGGAGACAATCGACTATTGAAATTTTGGGCTTTTGCATTGGACCAGTGACGATGGTCGCCAATAAGCATTGATAATGCCTATTATGCTCGGTGGTTATCTGTTAGCCGACATTGATCATAAGGTTTAATTTCAAGCATACAATAATTTTTTGATGCAAAAATTTGAGCGGCGGATGATATGATCGTCGCGAATGAGTTGCCCTATTTTCATAGCTCAAATTTCACTTTCCCTCTTATTACGCACCCACCTTCTGCTCCCTCGCTCATCTCCTCCTCTAGTGCTGCCCTCTCTCGTCGCCCATGCTCCTCCTCATCTCCAATTGCTACCCCCCTCCACCTCACAAGTCCCCCGCCCCTCCTCCTCTTCGTCTGTCCTCCTCCAAGGTAATTTCCTCTGCATGCAACTCCTCCCTGACGACGGGTGGTCGTCGTCATCCTCGTCCATGAGATCCGAGTTTACATCCCCATGCCACATCTATTGTATATATTCTAACTCTTTTATAATTGCAACTCTTTAATTAATGTGCGTACATGTATATAGATCCAAAATATTATGTTTGTTCTAGTTAAATATTCATGATCAATGTAATATATTAATGTCTCTAAGATAGAAATGTATTCATAAATTGGTAAATAGTGTATGTTTATTTGTGGATAAGTCATAAGTGTATACGTTTCTCTCTTGAATATGTGTAATATTATGTAATACATTGATTCATACATTGTATACAATTGTGGGTTTGTTATTGGTTTTGTGAGGATTCCTCGAAGTGATTCATCTATTGTATCAAAACTTGGGATATTAGTTTAATATACATGAGGATTCAACTGGGTCATGAATTGTGTAAAATCGCGGGCTTGTTGGGTAGGATATAAACGATGATTCTCTAGTGATTCATCTATTATAAAATATAGCGATTCATAAAATGAACAATCCTCTTCATCTATCTATGTATGTATGTATAACACATTAATAAGTAATTTCTGATACCAAGCTATCACATAAATCTTTTATTAATGTGACAATACGCATATGCCACATTAATATGTAGTTAGTTAGACATGAAAGTTAAAAACTAATTATATTTAAAATTGCACAAAACAAATCACACAACATGTGTCCCTTCACACCGGATTGTGTGTGGACTACGCACCGTGATGCGTGCGCAACATTAGAGGATTTCATCACCTCCAATTGCATTATACATTTTTTTTATTTTTCACAAACTACTCATTTTGGGATGAGATATCCCAGTCCAATCATCATGAATTTTGATGTGTGTAGGTGGAAGAATATTCTTTTACAGGTACATTCCCAATAATCAATATAATGGACACTATATTTAGACACTATTTTAGGGTCACATAGGTTCATATACCCGTCGTAAATCAACCAAATTTACATAAATGTCCAGTCAGTATTAGTGATTAAATATTTTATGGATCCTACAGTTCTCATTTGTAACAAATATAAATGGATGACGTAAGGTGTCCGTATAATATTGCATTTATGTTGGGTTTTCTTAGTTCAGAGGTCAATAAAGATTCGAACCTTACTATAACATGATTATTGTCACATACAACAATTTATATCTGAGGAAAATTCAAATGTATATGAAGGATATTGAGAATCCTCAAGCGCATCACGGAAGCGTGTCGATCGCATCGTATGCGATCGGGGCGACTAGTCGCACTAGTCGCTAGATGCAGCGGAAATTAAAATTTTTAACTTTAAAGATGAAACCACATGATCACGAGAACACTTCTCGGATCGTTTCATCAAACCAAAAAGTATAAGGAATACCTCTTGAAGCGTGGTTGTGATCGTGAGATCCCAAAGTAGAGATCCTCCTGTCTTAAGTCCGATCCACGAAGAACGCACTTGCGGGCGCGATGATGAGTCACGTTCCTTCCCGCAATCCTCGATGAAGATCCAAGCGATGGCTCCCCCGATTTCGTCAAACGAAATCCGTCGTCTTCCTTTAGAGTAAGAAACTCCAAAGAAGATGGAGATCCACGAGTCGTCGAAGAAGAAGCCGAGAGTCTCTCCTTTCTCAACACAAAGTGGACGGCCACTTAATGGAGAAGAGAAAGAGAGAGAGGACGAGAATGAGAAAGAGAGAGAGAGAGAGTTGTCACCTTGTACAACTCTTAATGATGTTGTACCTTGGAAGGCTACCCTAGCCCTCCTTTTATATTAGTTTAGGATCCAATGGATCTCAATCCATAGGACACATGGATCCAACAGCCAGGCTTGGTCCATGTAAAATCAATGGCTATGATTGTTGTTGGTTAAAACCAACAACATTTAATTTAAATTAAAATATGTTGCAACATTATCAACATAATTTAATTTAACTAATTAAGAGATAATGTGACAACAAAAAGGGAGAACCAACCACCCTAAATTATAGGGGGTTATTTTGTCTCCTTTTATTTTATCTTATTATTTCTTAATAAATTGCAATAACTATTATTGCAATAATATCCACCAAATTAATTCCAAATTAATTTGTGAATATTTCAATCATGCCATTGAACATTATGTGAATCATATTCACAACCCAAACTAATTTGTAAATTGCATTTCCAATTAATTAACAAATGTGAATCCAATTCACACTATTAATTAACAAATGCTATTTACATAAATTCTCTCTCTTATATATACATATTATAAATCACATTTATAATACACATATATCATGGATAGTATTATCCACATTCTCTAATCCTTGATAATTAAATCTCATTTAATTATCTTGGATAATAATATGAATCATATTCATATTATGCTTGATCATTAAATCTCATTTAATCATCAAGTTTTTCTTGCTTGGATATGAAGTTCATCAAATGAATTATTCTTGAACCCCTTCAAGAATAATGTGCTTTCTCCGCAGATACTTGGAGATAAGGACAGGGCGATTGTATTATTCCATGTATAGTGACTTGGATGTTGAGATATTATCTCAAATCCAGATCGAACGAACCTCCCACAGATGCTTGATTAAATCAAGACCGCAAATCTAATCTTCTCATTGAATCTGAATCCCATTCAGACCAATGTCCAACACTTGGACCAAGATCGGATTGCTTCTCTACTGAAAGGAGTCACTAAAATCCAGACCTGTTTCATCACTCCCTCGGAATGGAAGCGTCATGGATATACAATCGTTTATGATCACATCACCCTTCAGGTATTCCCAATACTTGTACATCCTGCATACTGGAAGACCCATGGTCAACCCGAAGATCAAGATCTATTTTTCACTGTCTTCTTCAGGGTTTGATCACCAAGTTTCTCATTTGATCATTGGGATTTGGTATCGATCATATACTTTCCAAAAGCATATATCATACCTAGGTCTTGATCATATACTTTCCAAAAGTATATATCAAACCTACAAATTCAGTCAAGCTTCCAAAGCGAGACGACCGTGCACGGAATTTGATTCTTCCCAATATCTCATGAGTGAGCTCATGTCTTCCGGTTCAGTAGTGAACCTGTATGATCCCTTTGAGAGATCGTATTACTCATATGCCCTTATATGCACACCAGCTCGCCGGTGTATAGACCTTGGTTAGGTCATCAACCTATTGGTCTGCCAAATGTACATACTCAGACATATAGCAATACATCTGTCTCCGGTCAGAGGATGCGTGCCTATGCTGTGACAGCATTCAACATAGGACTTAGGTTATCTCGATCTCGTTAAGTCAACCCATTGACCTAACTAATCTGACACCTCCGAATCTCTATTCCTATGCAGAGGACCTACATCAAGAGGTCGGTCAGATATCGGCCTATGTGAGAAAGGATTGCCATCTCCTACTCAGGCTGGAGATCACATCTTAACAATCATTTGACGGTGCTTGATGAGTCCTCAATCTAACTCTTTAGATATCATCCAAGCACCAGCCTCTATGATTCAATAATTGAATCAACAGCTGTATGATCATTAAGATAGCCATGGTACATAACCCTAATTGTACAGAGGGACCTTTTATGCAAATTATTTATTCTTCATTTCAGATCAGGGAATGATATTCGCAATAACATTTATTGCATAATGGCTCGCCGTGGGCTCACATGTCCAACAATGGATAATGTGATAAATAAAAATGGAGTCAACCAACCTCCCTAAAATTGGGGGGGCGTCACCCATGAACAATTCATGGGTGACGCCACCTATGGAGGGTGGTCAATTTTTTGGCTCCTTTTTATTTATCACATTATCCATTGTTGGACATGTGAGCCCACGGCGAGCCATTATGCAATAAATGTTATTGCGAATATCATTCCCTGATCTGAAATGAAGAATAAATAATTTGCATAAAAGGTCCCTCTGTACAATTAGGGTTATGTACCATGGCTATCTTAATGATCATACAGCTGTTGATTCAATTATTGAATCATAGAGGCTGGTGCTTGGATGATATCTAAAGAGTTAGATTGAGGACTCATCAAGCACCGTCAAATGATTGTTAAGATGTGATCTCCAGCCTGAGTAGGAGATGGCAATCCTTTCTCACATAGGCTGATATCTGACCGACCTCTTGATGTAGGTCCTCTGCATAGGAATAGAGATTCGGAGGTGTCAGATTAGTTAGGTCAATGGGTTGACTTAACGAGATCGAGATAACCTAAGTCCTATGTTGAATGCTGTCACAGCATAGGCACGCATCCTCTGACCGGAGACAGATGTATTCAAGATCTCATACTTATTGATGTATGTAGATCATCTATATCATAGTAAACATTATGGATATGTAATATCTATTGATGATTACGTATGATATGAGATTTCTTCTCTTCACCTGAGAAACCTTTGAAATGTTCAAAGATTTCACAATTTTGGTTTAGAACCAAAAATTGAAGGAAGATTAAATGAATTTGATCTAACTTAGGTAGCTTGTACCTGTTAGATAAAATTCAAAGAATACCTTATGGAGATGTGAATACCATTTCTATCTCACTCCTCCTGATAAACCTGAACTCAATAGAGTTCTAGGGAGATACAATTGGATCATGTGTGACATGATTTGATCAATGATGAATTTTAGCATAATTATCCTCTTAGTTTCCTGGTATATATATGTGTGGTAGAGACTACAATATATATCCTTAATAAGGTTCCATGGATGTAAGCTGGAATCTAGCACTTGAGAGTGCTACTTCATTAGGAAAATAAAGTATGGTATTGGATACCTACTTTATGACCTTGAGATTCTTAAAAGATCTCATCTCTGAGAATGTGATTCTTGGAGGATTGAGAATCTTGAGAATAAAGATGAAAATGAAGTAAAGGAACTCATTTAATCTTAAGAAGATAATGAGGCTCCTGAAATCGGAAACTAAAAGGACAATTAAAGATGAAACATTAATACCTCTTCAAATGAGTTTGAGGATGTATTCCATGTGTCAGCCAAGTCTGACAATGATCGGACTTCATGTGATGAAGCTCCTAAGGATCATGACATGGAATGATGGATATTAGCAATAAAGTCTAAAGTAGACTTCATATACAAGTGTTGTATATGGACCCTCGAGGATCCACCTATAAGGGTTAGACCCATTAAGGTGTAAATGGATCTTCAAGGGAAGAGGAACCCGATGAGAAGGTAGAGACCTTCAAAGCTCGGTTCGTAGCCATGAGCTGCACACCGTAAGAGAAGACATTGCTTGCAATGAGACTTGCTCTTTGGAAACCATGCTTGAAATCATCAGAATATTGCTAATCCTAGCTGCACAACTTGACTGTTGCATCTTCAAGATGTAAGTCAAGACTGCATTCCTCTAAGAATACCTCTCTGAGGATATTCACATGAAGTAGCCCCAGGGCTTCATGTTTGGGGAAAGTAAGGTGTGAAAGCTAAAGAACTCCATCTATGGACTCAAATAAGCTTCTTGTAGTTGGAACATAAGATTTGATGAAATTATAAATGTTATGATTTCAAATAGAACCTTGATGTACCATGTGAAGCTTAGTGGGAGTGCCATTGTGTTCATCGTGCTAAATGTAGATAATATCCTAATCATTTGGAATGATATAAGGATGATAATAAGTGTTTTATATTCTGGCTATTCCATACCTTGAGATATGATCTCAAGAATACCTCTTAGATCTTAGTTCTGAAGTTGTTCAGAAGCAAAGAAAAGAGGGTATTGGGACTGTCACATTTGTAGTACACCTTGAACGTATTCCATTCTTGGAAATTCCAAGAAAGGCTTTCTTGCCTTCAGATTTGGTACTGACCTATCTAAAGGGATAGCACCTCAAAGAGTTGAGGAAGTGAATGCTAGAACTGCTTGCACTTGTGCATCAGTTACGAGAAGCTTAGTGTATGCTAGATGTGTACAAAAGCCAGATATCTGCCATGCAGTGGGAGTAGTAAACTGTTACTAATCCTACTATGGAGAAAGAACACTTGATTGCAGAAATAACAATATCTTAAAAGATGACAAGGCTTTAGAGATGGTGATCTCTATGTCTTATTTTCAAGAAATTAAGATTTTTAGATGGAAATCTAAAAGGTCTTAACTGCGAATACCGTAGGAGATAGTGATCTCCAGGAATAAGGGTATTCTGACAAGGATTATGGAAATACTGGTTATAATAGTTATTGAGCAATAGTGTCAAGGACACTATAACTGCTTTGACTAGATTGAGTATTGGTTGCATAAGATGCAACATTCGCATTGGATGCGAGCACTGTTACCTAGGGATATGCAAGTGTCGTATAAGGACTTGGCATAGTCTTTTGGGAACAGAGTGACTGATCTGCTTACCTAGCTATTTCTAAATAGCCTATGATTGTCACATGAGTGTGAGTTTAAATGATTAGCCCATTAATGGCTCTTTGGGCTAGTGGGAGATTGTTGGACATGTGAGCCCACGGCGAGCCATTATGCAATAAATGTTATTGCGAATATCATTCCCTGATCTGAAATGAAGAATAAATAATTTGCATAAAAGGTCCCTCTGTACAATTAGGGTTATGTACCATGGCTATCTTAATGATCATACAGCTGTTGATTCAATTATTGAATCATAGAGGCTGGTGCTTGGATGATATCTAAAGAGTTAGATTGAGGACTCATCAAACACCGTCAAATGATTGTTAAGATGTGATCTCCAGCCTGAGTAGGAGATGGCAATCCTTTCTCACATAGGCCGATATCTGACCGACCTCTTGATGTAGGTCCTCTGCATAGGAATAGAGATTCGGAGGTGTCAGATTAGTTAGGTCAATGGGTTGACTTAACGAGATCGAGATAACCTAAGTCCTATGTTGAATGCTGTCACAGCATAGGCACGCATCCTCTGACCGGAGACAGATGTATTGCTATATGTCTGAGTATGTACATTTGGCAGACCAATAGGTTGATGACCTAACCAAGGTCTATACACCGGCGAGCTGGTGTGCATATAAGGGCATATGAGTAATACGATCTCTCAAAGGGATCATACAGGTTCACTACTGAACCGGAAGACATGAGCTCACTCATGAGATATTGGGAAGAATCAAATTCCGTGCACGGTCGTCTCGCTTTGGAAGCTTGACTGAATTTGTAGGTTTGATATATACTTTTGGAAAGTATATGATCAAGACCTAGGTATGATATATGCTTTTGGAAAGTATATGATCGATACCAAATCCCAATGATCAAATGAGAAACTTGGTGATCAAACCCTGAAGAAGACAGTGAAAAATAGATCTTGATCTTCGGGTTGACCATGGGTCTTCCAGTATGCATGATGTACAAGTATTGGGAATAACTGAAGGGTGATGTGATCATAAACGATTGTATATCCATGACGCTTCCATTCCGAGGGAGTGATGAAACAGGTCTGGATTTTAGTGACTCCTTTCAGTAGAGAAGCAATCCGATCTTGGTCCAAGTGTTGGACATTGGTCTGAATGGGATTTAGATTCAATGAGAAGATTAGATTTGCGGTCTTGATTTAATCAAGCATCTGTGGGAGGTTCGTTCGATCTGGATTTGAGATAATATCTCAACATCCAAGTCACTATACATGGAATAATACAATCGCCCTGTCCTTATCTCCAAGTATCTGCGGAGAAAGCACATTATTCTTGAAGGGGTTCAAGAATAATTCATTTGATGAACTTCATATCCAAGCAAGAAAAACTTGATGATTAAATGAGATTTAATGATCAAGCATAATATGAATATGATTCATATTATTATCCAAGATAATTAAATGAGATTTAATTATCAAGGATTAGAGAATGTGGATAACACTATCCATGATATATGTGTATTATAAATGTGATTTATAATATGTATATATAAGAGAGAGAATTTATGTAAATAGCATTTGTTAATTAATAGTGTGAATTGGATTCACATTTGTTAATTAATTGGAAATGCAATTTACAAATTAGTTTGGGTTGTGAATATGATTCACATAATGTTCAATGGCATGATTGAAATATTCACAAATTAATTTGGAATTAATTTGGTGGATATTATTGCAATAATAGTTATTGCAATTTATTAAGAAATAATAAGATAAAATAAAAGGAGACAAAATAACCCCCTATAATTTAGGGTGGTTGGTTCTCCCTTTTTGTTGTCACATTATCTCTTAATTAGTTAAATTAAATTATGTTGATAATGTTGCAACATATTTTAATTTAAATTAAATGTTGTTGGTTTTAACCAACAACAATCATAGCCATTGATTTTACATGGACCAAGCCTGGCTGTTGGATCCATGTGTCCTATGGATTGAGATCCATTGGATCCTAAACTAATATAAAAGGAGGGCTAGGGTAGCCTTCCAAGGTACAACATCATTAAGAGTTGTACAAGGTGACAACTCTCTCTCTCTCTCTCTTTCTCATTCTCGTCCTCTCTCTCTTTCTCTTCTCCATTAAGTGGCCGTCCACTTTGTGTTGAGAAAGGAGAGACTCTCGGCTTCTTCTTCGACGACTCGTGGATCTCCATCTTCTTTGGAGTTTCTTACTCTAAAGGAAGACGACGGATTTCGTTTGACGAAATCGGGGGAGCCATCGCTTGGATCTTCATCGAGGATTGCGGGAAGGAACGTGACTCATCATCGCGCCCGCAAGTACGTTCTTCGTGGATCGGACTTAAGACAGGAGGATCTCTACTTTGGGATCTCACGATCACAACCACGCTTCAAGAGGTATTCCTTATACTTTGTGGTTTGATGAAACGATCCGAGAAGTGTTCTCGTGATCATGTGGTTTCATCTTTAAAGTTAAAAACTTTAATTTCCGCTGCATCTAGCGACTAGTGCGACTAGTCGCCCCGATCGCATACGATGCGATCGACACGCTTCCGTGATGCGCTTGAGGATTCTCAATATACTTCAAGTGGTATCAGAGCCAGGTTGAATAAGGTTTGGATATGATCCATAGACCTTAGACGATTTGGTTCTTGAAAGGGTTGCGAAATTTTTGCTGCATTTCAATTTTCGCACCTCTGTATAATTGAATTTTTCGGCACTGTTTAAAATGTTTAAACACTAAAATTTTAATTGGATTTTGCTCCCCATTAATTAAGGAAACCATAGGACTTGAGTTTACTAAATTTGGACTTTATTTGCTCAAGATATGGCTTTTTGAATATGACTATATTCACTGTTGCGGGAACTGCGGATTTGAACGTGATTAATGAGATAATTACGGTTTTAATCCGCCTTGAAATGCGTGAATTATCACTTGGGTTCTTTAATAAATCAAATATGCAATCTTTGGAAACTGAATTTGCATTTTTTGGATTTAAATTGATCAAGATATGTTAATTTTAGTGATTGGGGGTCACTGCTGGAAATTGACATCTTGGATCATAAACCTTGTGATAAGTCATTCAATTATCATGATGAAAATTAATTGTTAATTTTCTGGAATAATTAGTGATAAATATTTGTGAAATATTTAAAGAGATAATTATTTCATTGAATGATACTTGCCTAAACCACAATGATGAGATATTAGATCTTGATCATTGATTCATCAACAAACATTGATTTCATGAAAACCATAGTTTATCCTACAATTGTTGTAAGACAACTTTTACATGAAAACCCTTTTGCTTGAATAGGATTGGGGATTTGTCTAGCAAATCTCCTTATAATCAAAAATGTTTTGATTTATATTATATGGTATAACTTCGGTTGAAAAACCGATGAACATCTCAAAGTACATGATGGTCTATCTGGTATTATCCTTTCCCGAGGCGGATGTGGTGCCTAGTCGGAGAGCATTGGGGTAGCGGGTTGCAACGTATGTGGTCCGTCCCACTCTCGTCGGTACTGGCCATGACAGCGGGTAGGGACTGTATAATACCGGAGACAGACTGTGTATTTTTCTAATTATTAAAATTCGAATAATACGTACTTTGAGTATATACCTACTATTCAAGTAAAAGACATGTTTGTTGATTGATGATTGGATTGATGATTAATTTAATGTGATTAAATTAATTATATCCAATAAACACTCTATTATGAATAGATGTGTATTTTCCCTTGGAAGAATTAATTATGTGAATATGATTCACGATAATTAATTACAATTTGAATATGAGGTGGAGGATCACATAAGTGACATCCATGGTCTCCCGTCAAGGCAAAGGATTCCGTCGCCAGTTGTTGTGTATGGGAGACGCCTGTCCGAAGTGACAGATCCTGTGCATGATTTAATTGGATCGGGTTCTTTGCTTCTCGAAAGAGTAAGGCCGTATACGTAGTGACCCCAATATCGGGTCCTCATATTATTGGGGCGATATTGGATTGCGTATAGCGAGTATTAAGCCTGTTGACGGTTGGTTCAATTAATGACGGGTCAACATTGCCTTAGGGGTGGTGGGCCCGGGTGTTAAAGACAGAATTGGGAGATGCAAGTTGGACTTGCAAGGCGGAATGTGTTCCCGCTTCTTTTTATCCGAGTTGTAGGTTCTCATATTATTGGGATGCAACAAAGATAGGAAAGGAGATCCCAGATCTTGCTAGAGATATAATGGTAAGAATATCTCTTACATTGAAAGTGATTAAGGGAATGAACTTTCAATGTTGACAAGGCAAGACAACTTTGATATAAAAATTCCTAAATCAAAGTAAAATATGTATATAATATATATACCCTTATGCAAATTTCTTATTTCAGATAATCCTTCAGTATAATCCTTCCTTTTCGATATACCAAATCAATCGTAATCTACTCTCAATATTATCACTCGGGTGATAATTTTAAGAGTTGATTATGTTTGATTTATGGAGTATACTGAAGGGATGTGAGATTATGCCGTCGAATTTTTCTTAGATATAAGATAGCATGTGACAACGATCATATTTATAGTATGCTCGAATCCTTGTGGATGGGATCAAGTGATAACTTAAAGAAAATATTTCTCTTATCTCCTAGCATTAGTGTAATAGGTTTAGTTCAACATTGAGTTAGGGTCTTACATTTCCCTGGTTTAGGTTATATGTAAAATTACAAACCGTGAGCTCATTTAATTGTGAAGGTTTAGGGTTTAGGATTTCTTTACCTATGGATTTCTTCATATTATAGAGAATAAGAAAATTTTCAATTGTGAAGGTACTAGACATGGACAAGTTGTGGATAATGAAACGTAGAATAGATAATCCTACTTACAAAACTGGCATGTTGAATTTTTTAGAGTGGGCTTATCATGTCGATCAAAAGATATTTCAAAGAAGTCCAAACTATGACCGCATTCCTTGCCCATGTAAGAAGTGCTTAAAAGACCACATGTGAGTCAGGGTCATTGTGTACGCGTACGTCGTTATAATGGACGTTGGGAATTTTATATCAACTAAACAATTCACGACGAAGACTTTATAGAGACATCGTCCTTAATGGATGCAAACTTTTAGTTTGAGGCATGTGAAGAATGAATCACGATGAATCCAAATATGACCTTTGTGAATGTAAACTTGACCTTGTTTAATTAATTGAAGATAGTGGTCAATTCTTCACGTTTCTAAAAAATATAATAGAACCAATAGTGCACAGAAACAAGATGCCTGTATTGAAGTTTCTCTTGGATCTATTATAGATAAAGGCTAGATACAAAATGACTACAGTTTGCATGAATGACATCCTCGATTTGATAAGATAGTTATTAGAGGTGAAGGAAGGATTCCTGAACTGTTGGCAGAAAGAGAAAAAGGAGTCTCATACGTGAGGCCCTAACTTCAAGAAAATTGATGCATGTCCCATTGACTGCATTTTTTATCAGAACATCTACTGGAATTTGGACACATGTCCCCGCTGTGGTATATCCAGATAAAGAGTGACAAGTTTAATGATTCACCCTCAAAGCTAATATCTAGTAAGGTATTACGATACTTCCCTTTAATTCAGAGGTTGTAGAGGTTGTTCATGTCAAGTAGAACAGCAAAGTGGATGAACTAACATTAAAACAACATACCACTGATGGATTAATGCACCATCCATTAGATTGTGCTGAGTGGAAGTCTTTTAATGCTTCATTTCCACAGTCTGTGGATGATGCACGAAGTGTTCGATTAGGGCTTGCTCTGGAAGAATTTAATCCCTTTAATAATATGTTCCCATCATACTCTATTTGACCAGTAGTTTTTGTGGCATACAACTTACCTCCGTAGATGTGCATGAAGTCAAACTTCATGATGCTGGCACTACTGATTGATGAATCCATGACTTATCACATTAAAAGTTGAAAATAGAGTTCTGATCCCAAGTAACCGATTGCATTTAATGGTTTAAATTGCGTTATTATCATTCGTGTAGATGTAAATAAGATCCACATTTTATCATTTCATAATTGCATTAATAAGAAGTTATAAATTTTGTGTAAACAATCATACGTATATTACCTAACTTCCCACATTTTTCTTTATTTTTCACTAATTCAAAATCAAAGAAAATAAACTCTATTGTGTACATATACTAGAAATAATAAATTAAAAGTATCTGAAAAATATTAACTTATATATTGGTCAAATAAACCTAAACCCTAGTTTTGAGACAAAAACCTGTAAAGTCAAATATCTCTCACATATAGTCTTTTATGAACCCCTAATCACTTTTGAATTAATTTACATTCAATTATATACACATCAAGATCAAACTCATAAGAAACAGAGTTCATATGTGAAACTTGGGTTTTGAGTCCTCATTGCATATTGCACATTTTGACTAACTTGGACTTACTATCTTATGTGCAAAATTAAATATTTTAACTTAATTATTTTTTCATTCATCTTTTTATTAATGTTTTAATAAAGTGTGTAAGAACAACTAAAAAATAACTAAAAATAGAAGAAAACAAATCACTCTGAGTCTGTATATATAGTCTAATCATTAGTCCATTGAATTTCATTTCTTTATATTTTAAAATTATTAAAGATACCAAAAAAATAATTAATGTGCAAATATTTCTTTTATATTTTATTTGAATTTATTTTAAATTTTACTTTATATAAAAATCATAAAAAACTACAAAACAAAAAATCAGGTATTCTATGTACATAAAGACCACCAAAATATATATTTTACATATAACTTTTTTTGTATCTGGTCCCTTCACAAAAGTTGTAGATCTCATCAAGACGAAAAACTTTTATGAAGGAAACTTTTATATTTGAGATAATATAATTTTTAAAAATGGAATTTTATTTATTATTTATTATTTTTATTTTTGTGGAGGCATCTTGTGGCAGTTCTTGGAGCCGCCACACGTCCCCCACTTAAACCTCATCATCAACCCCCTTTCTTGACCGTTGGATGAAGACCTCCTCATCCAATGATCCCATCATTTCCAATTATTCTCTTATTTTCTTTGCTTTAACCCCCCATCAACCATGTATCTCATCCATGACCGTTCGATCTCGGCCGATCGAATGATTGTGCATTGTCGTCTCCTACCTCCCGATTCTTGCATCCTTAGCTAACCACACTACGATCGCACCACCACCATGTAACGCCCCTCTATAAGCTTATCTCGCATGGATCGAGCCTCCCCCTCTGTCCTTCATACCACATATCCTCCACTTGCCCTCACCTCCTTCTTTTCCGCTCAAACCTAACTACCCATAAAACCACATCGATGTCGACCTTTGACCTGCATATGCCACTAGCATGAGCTGAGAGCGAGCTCGGGAAACAAGGGTCACCAGTGACAGCGAGTGACCTTCCCATTGAGCGAGAACCTCTACCTTGCCGACGAGATCTAAGGGCCCATCCCTTGCCACAACCACTTCAAGATGCCGATCTCGACTTTAGTCGAAATCTAGAACAAGTATCGGAGCTCCTCCATGAGTTCTTCCCCATGCCAACATCCCTCCAATGTCAAGTGATTTCTTATCCTTCTTCTTCTCCTCTTCTTCCCAATATTCTTCCCTTCTTCTTTTTTTCTACTACTTTTCTTTTTCTACTTTCCCGTTCTCTATTACAGCTATATCCTTCCCCAACATGCATCCCTCTCATTTCAACTCACCCAATTCTATTCTCGACCTCGAACAACCATAGAACATCATCCTCCCTCTTCGTGTGCTACTTCTGCCTCATAGAACCTCCCCTCTGTGATTAGAGATCATGTCAGAGAGTGAACTCTTCCCTCGCCTCATCTAGTAGGATCTCTCCATTCACTTCTCAATCATCTACTTCTGCTGATTGAGAATATGAACCAATTCCAATGACCTCATGCCCATCATCATCTCCTCCCCTTTGTGTTCCCTTCTTCCTCCATATATTTCCACCTCCGGTGTGGGTCAATCAGAGTAAGAGCTCCTTCTTCCTTCATGGCTGTCGGAGCATCATCACCACCTATTTTTTTCTTTGTACCTAATGAAAGGACTGATGGGTGAGACCTCGAACCTACTCCATCTTGTAGAAACATGGCATGCATATTTGAAGCTCAACAAGGATGAGGGAAACTCATAACATCATCATGAATTGAGTAGGACCACCCACATCAAAGCACATTCCCACTGCCCTCGAGCATCGCTCATCATAGCAATATCCAAGCATGGTCGGAATCAACAGAGACACAACACCACTTACCACCTCCCTATGTCAAGAGGAATGAACAAAAGAGAGATGCATACTCTCCAATATATAGCCACCATCTAACAATGGTACGATTCACTCCATATCCAGAACTTTGCTTAGGAGCCTCGAGATCGAGCCTCACTGTTCATGCATGTTTCTGATGGTAAACATCTTCCCTAACCATCCCCACATATGTGCCTTGATACCTTCTATCCGCTCGTCCAACCTAGATCTTGCACAGATCTGGGAATCATGTAATTCATCTCCGCCATCCGTCGGAGCATGCTCGCCCCTTCGATTTTCCTTTTGTTTTTATGTAACTTGTGGTTGAGGAGAATCCTCTTCAAGCCCCAATTCTAACCGTGCAGGTCCCAAGCACTGAAGACCCTGGTTGGGGTGCATCAAAACTGGTGGACGTTGCTCCAGGTCTTCGAGCTTCACCAGAGTTTTGAGCTCCCTCCGACGAGGTCTGGTCCCATTTGATCCCTCCATCAGTCATAGGAGGTTGTCAGGAATCAATTGCAGCTATCAACAACCTTTAGAGTCGTGGGAGATCATAGATATCAACCAAGGAATCCATGTGGTTGTTCTTCCTCGTTCTTGGAGAAGAGCAACATCTGTTAGATATTGGCACTCCTCTAGTTTTGATCATGACCATCCATTGAGGAGTTGCCTCAATCTTCAGATCTGATCTGACCGCACCCCAACTGTCCATAGCTGAAGTGTTATGTTCTAATTCTAACCGTCGACACTTAAGTTTCACCACATAGAGCACCATTAGATGTCCATTAGTTCATCGTTGGGGTATTTATCTCCATTCACCCCACCCATTTTCATTTTTATATTCGGTATTTAAACCTTTATATGTAGTTGTAATATTTTTGTAATATTTACATAGTGAACCCCAAGCTTTCATTTATTTGCACTTTATTCTAGTGTCAGGTTACCTCACTGTGTGTGTAAGGCACATGGGAATTTTGCATGGATTCCCCCGAGTTGTATTATTTTGATTTGGTCCTCAAATTTTGAATACCAATACAAGACTTTTTGGATAAATTACAGTCTAGTCCTATATATTTTATTTACATTTATAGCACTTCTAGGCAGATATTGTATTTAATTGCGTGAATATCGCATGAATGCCTCTTGACTTTATGAATGTGTTATAAAATGCTCTGAAACTTCTTAGAAATTGCAAATAGGTCCTCATATTACTGATTTAACTTTGATCTTGTATTTTAATTATTAAAAATTCCATTTTGCATCTAAAAATTATGGAAAAATTATCTTAAGTGCTTGTAACCTTATTTTATCATATATATTTTTTGCAAAGCAATTATGATTATTTTTCTATACATAAAAATAAAAAACATAGCAATTTCTCCTATTCAATATTTAAAAGTACATAAAAATTACAAAATATTTTGAAAATTTCCAAAAAATCCCGTAGTTTTATTTTGTCTTCATTTTACAAGTATTTGTGAAAAATATTGAGAAAAACACTCCTAAAAATTACAAAACATTGAAAAAATGATAAAAATTCAATAAAATCTTAGAAAAATCACGAAAATATGTTTTATGTTCCTGAATTTTCTTTATATTATCTAGTAACTAGGAAAATTGATGTTGGGTTTAATCTAAATTGATATATATTTATTAAGCCCATTTCATGTATTTCCTTATTAAAAAAGGCATAAAAATCCTCAAAAATTACCCAAAAATAATAAAAATAGAGAAAATTTATAAATCCAAGAAATATTTCATTTTGTCAATTTTTGTTTTATTTATCATATTTTGAAAAAGAAATAAAAAACAACTCTTTTTTACATACTACTTAAATACTTATATTTATATCTGATCATTAACTATATTATCATGTATTACTTCTTTGGAATCAAAAAGTAAAAATTTGCAAAATTAAAAAACATAAAAAGTAAATCCCAAAGACATTTTAAATAAAAATCTATAGAAATTTCCAAGGTAGCATATTCATCTCTTCTCTACTATGCGTACTCTTTGTGGTTCGACCTCTACTACTTATCATTGTACATCTTTTATAGTGTTTATAATAAATTTTAGCTCACTTATTTACATGATTTCATTGTCATTATGGGTTATTTATCAATTGAGATGCTTAGATCGGGTATCGAGTGCCGAGAGAGCAACCGACACAACGATTTTTTGGATCTGACTTGTCTGACACCACATGTCCTCCAAGACCAGATGTCATGTACCTCGTTTCAAGATCGTCTCATTAGTGGACTCACCTCCTTCGATAAATAGAGCTGAAATAAGTCTATGTTAACGAAGTTAGAAGTACAAGTCCATAATGTATCTCAGTAGTCAGCAATCAATTGTCAACCAGCGATATATGCAATATATTGTGCATTAGTGTGCCAAATATACCTCATTCTTGCATATAAAATTGTATTTATACGTTATTTATTGATATGATAAATAGAAAGATCTTAATTAGTGAAGAAATGCCTTTTTACATTATTTTTGATATTTGCATCGATATCGTCGATATAGCCTGATATATCCTTTTCTGGGCGGACCAATACAATATCAATATTGATATTTCGAATCTTGCTTTTGGGTATATACACTGTTGTAGTTTCTATCATTTTTACCTGTACTTTTTGGGAAATGTGTATTGTATAAATATGTATATTTTAGAAACACATGTATGAATGCATTTGTTGGACATGGTTACTTGTGAATGCATCTGTAAATGCTCATGGGAAAAGTTTACCGCATTTTCTATTGTCTTTTATGATATGTTTCTATTGTGTTTATGTACTTTGAATGTAGATTGCATTACACGAATTGGATTGCCCAGTATTTGAGTCCCAATGGCATCACAGTTTGGTATCAGAGCAGCGATACTCCATTCCATGCATAAAAATCCAAGAAATATTTCATTTTATCAATTTTTTATTTATCATATTTCGAAAAAGAAATAAAAAACAACTCTTTTTTACATACTACTTATATACTTATATTTATATATGATCATTAACTATATTATTATGTATTATTTCTTTGGAATCAAAAAGTAAAAATTTGCAAAATCAAAAACCTAAAAAGTAAATCCCCAAAAAAAAATTTAAATAAAAATCTATAGAAATTTCCTAAGTAGCATATTCATCTCTTCTTTACTCTGCATACTCTTTGTGGTTCGACCTCTACTGCTTGTCATTGTACATCTTTTATAGTGTTTATAATAAATTTTAGCTCACTTATTTACATGATTTCATTATCATTATATGTTATTTATCAATTGAGAAGCTTAGATCGGGTATCGAGTGCCGAGAGAGCAGCTGACACAACGATTTTTTGGATCTAACTTGTCTGACACCACATGTCCTCCAAGACCAGATGTCATGTACCTCGTTTCAAGATCGTCTCATTAGTGGACTCACCCCCTTCGATAAATAGAGCTGAAACAAGTCTAATGTTGATGAAGTTAGAATTACAAGTCCATAATGTATCTCAGTAGTCAACAATCAATTGTCTACCTGCGATATCTGCAATATATTGTGCATTAGTGTGCCAAATATACCTCATTCTTGCATATAAAGTTGTATTTATACGTTATTTATTGATATGATAAATAGAAAAATCTTAATTAGTGAAGAAATGCCTTTTTACACTATTTTTGATATTTGCATCAATATCGTCGATATAGCCTGATATATCCTTTTCTGGGCGGACCAATACAATATCAATATTGATATTTCGAATCTTGCTTTTGGGTATATACTCTGTTGTAGTTTCTATCATTTTTACTTGTACTTTTTGGGAAATGTGTATTGTATATATATGTACATTTTAGAAACACATGTATGAATGCATTTATTGGACATGTTACTTGTGAATGCATCTGTAAATGCTCATGGGAAAAGTTTACAGCATTTTCTATTGTCTTTTATGATATGTTTCTATTGTGTTTATGTACTTTGAATGTAGATTGCATTACACGAATTGGATTGCCCAGTATTTGAGTCCCAATGGCATCACAGTTTGGTATCAGAGCAGCGATACTCCATTCCATGCATAAAAATCCAAGAAATATTTCATTTTATCAATTTTTTTATTTATCATATTTTGAAAAAGAAATAAAAAACAACTCTTTTTACATACTACTTATATACTTATATTTATATATGATCATTAACTATATTATTATGTATTATTTCTTTGGAATCAAAAAGTAAAAATTTGCAAAATCAAAAACCTAAAAAGTAAATCCCCAAAAAAAATTTAAATAAAAATCTATAGAAAGTTCCTAAGTAGCATATTCATCTCTTCTCTACTCTGCATACTCTTTGTGTTTCGACCTCTACTGCTTGTCATTGTACATCTTTTATAGTGTTTATAATAAATTTTAGCTCACTTATTTACATGATTTCATTATCATTATGTGTTATTTATCAATTGAGAAGCTTAGATCGGGTATCGAGTGCCGAGAGAGCAGCTGACACAACGATTTTTTGGATCTAGCTTGTATGACACCACATGTCCTCCAAGAGCAGATGTCATGTACCTCGTTTCAAGATCGTCTCATTAGTGGACTCACCCCCTTCGATAAATAGAGCTGAAACAAGTCTAATGTTGATGAAGTTAGAATTACAAGTCCATAATGTATCTCAGTAGTCAGCAATCAATTGTCAACCAGCGATATCTGCAATATATTGTGCATTAGTGTGCCAAATATACCTCATTCTTGCATATAAAGTTGTATTTATACGTTATTTATTGATATGATAAATAGAAAAATCTTAATTAGTGAAGAAATGCCTTTTTACACTATTTTTGATATTTGCATCAATATCGTCGATATAGCCTGATATATCCTTTTTTGGACGAACCAATACGATATCAATATTGATATTTCGAATCTTGCTTTTGGGTATATACACTGTTGTAGTTTCTATCATCTTTACTTGTACTTTTTGGGAAATGTGTATTGTATATATATGTACATTTTAGAAACACATGTATGAATGCATTTGTTGGACATGGTTACTTGCGAATGCATCTGTAAATGCTCATGGGAAAAGTTTACCACATTTTCTATTGTCTTTTATGATATATTTCTATTGTGTTTATATACTTTGAATGTAGATTGCATTACACTGATTGGATTGCCCAGTATTTGAGTCCCAATGGCATCCCAGTTTGGTATCAGAGCAGCGGTACTCCATTCCATGTATGTAACACCTTAGTACAAGATGTTATTCGAGAATATTTTGACCTAACATGAATAACATAAAGACAGTAGTATACATGTCTATATATCTCTCATGATATAAAAACAAGCACTGATTTTATGTTTCTTTATGTAAAACCATGCTAACTCGCGTAGATCCCGACAACACAATAATTGACCTTCCTTGTCGTGGCCATGCATGACAGGCGATTGCTCAGAGGCTGCAACAACATGATGAATCGTCCTACTGCCTTCCCGAGAGGAGGATTGTGTACATAGGCTAGTTTTATTGGAGTTGGAGTCATTGGGGATGCAGATGCATTACATGTGCATCAACGAGCAGATCACATACATCGTATACCAACGATCACATGTGCCACAATTCTTCGGTACGGGTAAACAGAGGAAATAGATCTTTGGATTAAGCATATATCGAAAGTTCTGGGGGTGTGCACCAATGAAGGAGTGAGTGACATTTGCTGAGTTCTCTTTGGTTGGATATGCAGAGAGATGATGGATGGATATTTAGGCACATCTGACAGGGCCCATCACTCGAGTAGTTAGGATCTCTATATTATAGAGTTACACAGTGAGTTATACCCCGATAACTGGATAGAGGAGCAAAGGTGATAGTTTGTTGAGTTGGTACATGGATCGATGGCATCCTAAGAGTACCTGATACAATACACAAAGTTGATCATCATTCTCCAGCCACTACAACCTATCCACGGGAGAACTTGCATAATTTCATATGTGGTATGTGCCTGGAGGTACGAGACACACTATCTACCTTAGATCTTACCTTCATCAAGGCGGTGACTGCCAAAGTGATGAGATGGGAGGCTAAACAGAGCTGATCGCTAGGAGGAGATGCACAATTACCACCTTTGTCACCTAGTCGAGCGGGACATCAATACTTTTCACATTTCTATCGAGAGCATACCAACCAATTATAATGACATATCTAATTGGTGGATCTACTTCTCCTACCTTGGATCATGCGCTAGCTAATCATGGCGAAGGACGTTCTCACTCCCCAACACTTATACATAGTCGTATATTTGGGGAAGGTAGCTTGGTTTTGAGAGGCATACATTCTCAACCAGACATGGATTGCTTCTACTGTAGATTGTAGGGCAACTTAAAGGCCTAGTGTCCTTACCATGCCAGTGGTTCAGGTACCCTATAATAGAGTGGAAGATCAACATGACCATTTGGATAATTTCTGGGATTGAGTCTCCATCCTGGAGTAGAGAGTCGCAATGCACTCCACATCAGTCATTCATTACTGCAGGATCCATTGCACCACCCCCACATGATCAGCTAAATATCGTGACACATGAGCAGGCACATACCTCCGGATTAGTCTTGAAGTTCCTTTACATGCATTATTTGATTCTAGGGATACACATCCTTTTCTTACGCATCATATGGTGCCCACTTTGGCAAGTATGTGGTGATTGTAGCTACTCCATACTACGTCAAGGGCTCAGGGGGCAGTTGTTCATCATTCGATATGCAATTGAGGACGTAGTCTGTATCATATAGAGATCGATCAACATGAGATGTTTGCATTCCTAATGTAATACATTTAGAGGACTTTAACATCATCTTAGGCATGGATTGGTTTGAGAGGTGTCGTGCATGCCTGGACTACTTTGAGAAGACAATTGTCTTCCACATACCAGAAGTACCAGCCTCTAGTTTGATGGATGTATATTAAATACAGGGGTTGAGTACATATCTGCTATGAGAGCACATGAGTACCTCAGTTAGGTATGTGTGGGACATCTTGCATACATTTTGACACATCCACTCGGTACAAGATGAACGAGGATGTTCAGGTAATACGTGAGTTTCTTGATGTGCTACCAGAAGATTTGCCTAAACTACCTCCTATGAGAGAGATAGAGTTTGAAATCACAATGTTACTAGATACACATCTTATCTCCATCCCTCCATATAGGATGGCACCCGTCAAACTGAGAGATCTTAATGTATAGTTGCAAGAGTTGTTAGATAAGGGATTCATTCATCCAATACATCACCATGGAGATTGTCGATTCTCTTCGTCAAGAAGAAGGATGGATCCGTGAGATTTTGCACTGATTACAAGCAACTAAACAAGTGAACGGTAAAGAATGGTTATCCTCTCTCACATATGGATGATCTTTTTGATCATTTGTAGGGAGTTGTGGTATTCTCCAAGATTGATTTATGATATGGATATTACATGTTGAGGATAAGAGATCTAGATGCGCTGAAGTCTGCATTTCACATGACATATTGTCAATACGAGTTCGTGGTGATGTTATTTGGACTCATGAATGCACCTACCACATTCATGGATGAGTGAGTCTTCCATACTCACACAAGTTTGTGACTATGTTCATTCACGATGTTCTATCTATTCCTATGACGAGCACAAGTAAGAGTCATATCTTCACAATGTGATAGAGATACTCCAAGAGCATAAACTATATGTAAAGATTCATCAAATATGAGTTATGGCTCTCTGAGGTGGCGTTTCTGGGCCACGTGATTTTGAGGGCAGGGTAGCAGTTGACCCTGCCAAGATAGAGGCCGTTTTATCTTACAAGAAGCCCAAGACGTTTACAGAAATTCACAGTTTTCTTGCCCTAGCATGTTACTACCAATGATTCATCAGGGGATTCTCTCAGTTTGCATTACCCTCATACATTTGACATAAAAGGACGTGCTATTTGTCTGGAGTGACAAATGTGAGCTGATCTTCCATATGCTCAAGGAGCGGTTGACTATCGTTCCATTCTTATCCTTCCTTCCGATACCTTAGATTTCATGGTTTTGTCGATGCTTCCAAGCAAGGATTGGGTGTTGTACTTATGCATTGAGGGTAGGTCATAATTCATGTCTCATAGCAGCTGAAGAGCCAAGATTGCAACTAGCCTACTCATGACTTGCGGCTCTAGTCTTTGCACAGAAGATATGGAGTTACTATCTATATGGGGTGACATTCGATATATTCATAGATCACAAGAGCCTCAAGTTTATCTTTGAACAACGAGAGTTAAATACGAGGCAAATGCAATGGTTGGAGCTGCTGAAGAGTTATGATTTCACTACCTATTACCATCTTAGTAAGGGAAATGTGGTAGCAGATGCCTTGAGTAGGCGGGCAAGCATGACATGTTCAGTGTCTTGGTTGCAAACTTGGGATGTCCTCGCTACATTTAGTGAGTGGTATTCATTTGAGAGCACATTTGATGGAGTGAATGTACTGGTGCAGTACAATAGCTTGTGGGACAAGATTATCCAGTAACAACATGCATGTTAGAAATTTTCGGGCTTGTATCATCATTTCCCGAAGAATGACTTCGATGTTTCTAAGTTAGAGAATCTATTATATGGAAGGGAGGCCATGTTTGTGTTCTTGATTATGAGGAGCTAAGGATAGACATCCTAGATGAGGCACACAGTTCGAGACTTTCCATTCATCCAGGTAGCACCAAGATGTATAGGGACCTCCATCAACATTTCTACTGGGAGGGAATGAAGAGAGATGTAGTAGAGTATGTCAGTCATTGCCTCACCTGTCAGATGGTGAAGGCAGAGCACTAGATACCACCTAGTTTACTATAGTCTCTTCCCATTTCGATGTGGAAATGTGAGAGCATTTCCATAGATTTCATCACATCATTGTGCATACTCTAGGAGGGCATGGCATGATTTGCATGATCGTTTGATCGGTTGACCAAGTCAACCCATTTTGTTTTGGTCAACATGACATGTACTCCAGTTGAGCTCGCTAGATTATACATTTAGCATGGGATCTACTTGCACGGGATGCCCAATGAGGTGGATATGACAGAGATTCATGATTTACTTCACATTACCAAGGAGATTAATGAGAGCCTTGAGGAGATGCATACAATCACAGATAGACGAGTAATATAAGAAGATTATTTAGACATTAGAGGATTTGTTGCGGGGTTGTGCCGTTGATTGGAAGGAATCCTGGAAGGATCACCTTCCTCTTGTTGAGTTCACATATAACAACATCTATCACATTAGCATCGATATGGTGCCTTTTAAGGCCTTATATGGGAGGAGATGTAACACTCCTTTGTATTGGCAGTAGGTGGGTAGTAACACCTTATTCACCTTGGAGATCATAGAGGAGACATCTAGAGTTGTGGAAATTGCTAGGAAGAGATTACTGATAGCTTAGGGAATTATAAGAGCTACACCAACTAGAGGTGTAGAGGCCATGAGTTTCAGGTATCATAGTTTATATACATACCTTAAACATAATTTATAACCAACTCTATATGCCTAAGTATCCCTCATCATTGCAGGTTGGGGATTTTGTGTTCTTACAAGTATCCCTGATGAAGGGAGGGTAGAGGTTCGGTGCTGGAGGCAAGTTGGCCTCGTTATTCATGGGACCATTTGATATTTTGGCTAGAGTTGGGAAGGTATCTTATAGCGTAACTCTTCCCCCACATCTAGAGGGCAAACATGATATGTTTCACATGTCCAATTTGTAGAAGTATTTATGAAATCCCAAGCATATCATCAACTATGAGGACTTGACAGTGGAGCCCAACCTAGCTGGTTCTGATACTTGACTGCACAGTAAAGAAGCTCAAGCAGAAAGTGATGCCTTTAGTCAAGTTTCTGTAGCGCAGTCACAATGTCGAGGATGCAACGTGGGAGCCGAAGGCAGATATGAGGGAAGAGAAGTATCCTCATCTTTTCACATGTAACAATTGAAACCCTGAATCAATTCTTTTGAGACTTTTATGGGTTTCACCATTTTGAGTTTTTTATAGGTTTAGTAGATAGAGGCTAGGACGCATGTGGATTAGGTTCTGGTTGAAGGATACACCTACGTGTTGGGGGATGACACTTCCTTTGAGTTTTTTATAATGTATGATCTCTAGGCATATAAATCACTAATTCTAAGTTTCAGACATGATTAGTATCCATATAAGATAAACGACCATTTTATCTTGTAGCAATCATTGAGACATTTCTAATAAGCTCAAGAACAACAAAATCAGAGTCCGTATGAGAAAGCTTGGGGGGAAATACGAATAGTTTAGGGCTTTCAAGTATAGATCCGAACCCAGATCCTATTTGACTTGAGCTTATAAATATAGGTGTGCCCAAGTGGTCTTGCTACCAGATCACATGCCTTTGCCAGAGCTCCATCACCGGAGGTTTTTTGGTGTTCGATCAAAGATCCGGGGGCACTGTTGTGATGACCTCGACGCGTGGAGTTGCGTGATAGGTGTAGAAATATGTTAAATGTCGTGGAACAACCATTCTGAGCAAGAGAGCATTGCGGGGATGACCTTGAGGTGCATTTTTTAACTATCTGTTTGTTACCAGATTCTTGATATTTTTATATCTTTGGGTTACAAATGTTATGAGCTATCTATTGCTGGTGTTTTTCTCCTGTTTTGTCATGGTTTTGAGCGTTACAAGTACTTTATGGCATCACATTTTTAGATTTTCTGACCAATCCATGGACTGCATGTACGATCCAAGTAGATATTCTTGTTGTGAGTCTTAGAAGGAACACAGTGATGTAATTGAATCATTGATGAGTCATTTTGCGGGACATCATCAGAGTGGTTCTGGCTACTGTTCAGATATGTGATCGATTATACATCTTTGTTGATCGATTACGCCTTAAGGTTGATCGATCATTTGACCCAAAATGACAGATCATGGTTGGGTTTATGATTGATTACTACTGATCAATATTAAAGTTGGATGATCGATCATTCTCGGATCGTGGACCCATTTGGACTTAAAAATTATGGAATTTGATCCTGAAATAAATGTACACCTTATGTTAAATGGCTGGATTATAGCAATAAATTGATAACCAAGTGAAATGGGTACCATACAACATTAATTGAAAAATAAAGGATGCAAGTGGATTCGGTGAGGTTTGGTGAGGATGATTTTGAGCATCTTACGTATACCTTCAGATATGAGTTTCAGCTCTTAGGGCCAGCAGTCAATGTAGTTCTGATTTTAGGCCACAGTGTCTAACTTTCAGTGGAATGAGGGTAGCTTGGAGTAGCGCCACCAAGGGAGGATCATGCACTCGTGGCGCCCTGAGTAGAAGCTTTAATGACTGCAATCTTGGTAGGTTGTTCGTTGAAGGACATGCTACTTGGCCCAGTGGTGTGTCCTTTTTGCCTGGTGTACATACTCGGTTTTCATAAGTGCGATGCCAAGCAATTATGGATTATTGTCTATGTTTCGCTTCTTTCACTTAGCGTTGACATTCATGTACTGGAACATGTAGGGCAGATTGGTTGGTGTTCCAGGTGGAAGCATCAAGCGAAGAGTTCTGGGAGTTGTGGTATACTAGAAGGAGAAGGTTAGGAACATTTTCAAGATCAAACTACCAGGGATCGGTTATAGACCAATAGTGAGGGTTGGTACATGGTGAAGTGTGGGGTTTGACTTGACACATGATAAAAGCATGAGATTGGTTGGTTTAACACACAATATAGTGGGGAATTGCATGATTGAATAAAGGGCAGCTAGTGGAGGTGTTGGGAATTTTGTTAGGATGTACTTCTTTACATGCCTACTGAGACACTCCACCCCTAAGGATCTAGGGCCTTATAGTTATAGTGCGATCCATATAGACCAAGAACACAGACTATCCACGATGTTGGTATTACAATGATAAGGATAAGGATCAATGATCTAGGCTTTCTAGTCAATTATAGTGTGGTTTGGGTTTTACACAATTACATGCTTTTGGACACTTTATAGCTTATATTAGTTCTTTATTGGTTAGTTGGTGAGCACCTCACTTGGCTACTTTGCTCATGTCGTACATACTTTTGTGAATATCGTAGGTTCTCAAGAGCATCCGCATCAGTGAGCAGCTTAGTTTAGTCCTTCTACTGTTCATTTTGGTTACTTTTGAGTATGTACACTTTTGTAGTTTCTGTTGTCTTTACTTGTATTTTTTTGGGGAGATATGTATTGTATATGTTTGGACATTTCAATAGTACGTGTATGAATACATTTTATGGACATGGTTACTTGTGAACACGTCTGTAAATGTTAATAAAAAAGTTTACTACATTTTCTACTATATTTTATGCTATGTTTCTATTGTGGTTATGTACTTCGAATGTGAATTGCATTACATGGATTGCATTGTCGACATAAAGCTTTAATTTTTCCTTTTGTTGTTCTAGTGTTTATGCAAATATATTTATTTTTTTAAATTTCATAGTGTATTTATTGTTTTTACAGAAATACATCCAAACACAACTTGATTTTTGAGGAGATGACATTGAATTTAGTTAGGTATCAAATTATTGATCATAAAAGTTGCATGTGAACTACCAAAAAAATGTGTTTTTGCCATGATTATTGAAGTTTTTTTGTTAACTTTTATAAAAATAAACATCAATTTGAGAAGACCTAGGTTGGAATTTAGACCACATAATTTTAAGATCTTATGTTAGTTCTAATTGTACCAAAAATTACATATTTCCTCGTACATTTAGAAGATTGTATTCTATACCTATCTTTTTGCATACATGTATTCACGTGCAATGCACGGGGTGCATCCTAGTGCTGTATTAGATAGACTAACAAATGCTCCACACAATGTTACAAGAGTGGTTGTTGCCATACCTCTTACAATAGGATATCTCTTTTCTCATTGCCCTGCAGAATAGTTGGTCTTCTATTCTAAAGGCCAGTGTTGAACTCTTCTCTTTGCATCAGATAAAAAGAATGCCATAAATATCGTAATAAATCAACAAAGAAGCAAAGGAAAAGACTAGATGAAGTATGCAAACAACTGCACTTACGTACATCGATCATCATGTTTAGTTTTCATATTCGGTCGAAATAAGAACATATATATCAATCAAATGACTTACAATCGGTACAGAAAACATAAGAATATACAAGCATATCTCTACCAAGGTTACAAAACAAAGCACTCATAATTCTCCCTCACTAAAACTCAAACTCTCAATCAAAAGACTTACAATCCGTATCCAAAAACGGGCACAGCGCCCTCAAATCAATAGGCAAAACTAGACCATGGAATCAGTAATAACTCTCCGTTATTAAAATTACACACTTAAGAATCTCACTCCACCCTGATTTATAATTCATACAGAGTGAAGGGCGTCTTATGCAAATATTCCAACAAACATAAAATCATATTTGTCTCTAAACCGATCCCGCCAAATTCGACTTCGAGGAAAAAGATATGGAGAGTTACCAACATGAAGACGAAGAAGAGATGAATCATTCACTGTAGACCCGTATAACAAAATTCTGTTGTACTCGTCTCCAAAGCTACGCCAGGAGGGGCGGCGGCGGCGACAGCCCAACGCCTCTTCGTCGCTGCTCGGCTACGATCTCCTCAGCAAACCACTCGATCTTTTCCGCATTCGTCTTCTCCCCGACCCTTCGCCCGCCGAACAGAACCGACTCCACGTTCCTTTGCTTCAATACCTCTCCCTCCTCTTCCCCCGTCGCACTGATGCGGACATATCCGATCGATCCCCCAAATGCCATTGCCACTGCGTGGTCCACAAGCTCCGCCGAGCCCTCAGCCGCAATGCTGGCGATGGGCCGCACCCACTCCTTCTCCCTCCATCGTCGCACGCTCTCGAATTCTACCTCACTGGACCGATCGGTACCGCTTCCGAATCCGATGGAGAGCACTAGAAGGTCTTCGACCCCACGTACATGGGAGAACTCTCTTTTGTTGTGAAGCACATGTGTGATGGCCGCAGCTGTGGGGTTGCTCATGGCTAGACCACCATCCACTGCCAGACAACAAGTTGTGCCGTCAATGGACCACATGTGGACCGGCTCGAACCGGCCCGGTTCTGCCGACGTGGCCCGACAAACCTCCCACAGCCGGAAGTCGAAGCTCTCGGATTCCAGAGCATCCGCGCGCGAAAAGAGAAAGGGAGCAGAGCTTCTCATGTCATAGCAAGGAATCAGTACTGGTTTCACAGTGTCCCTCAGGGTCAAGTCCTCACCAAATGCCTGTTTGTTGAGAGGTAGCTCTCGTTATTTGATATCTTCAAGGAATATGCAATAATTCTACTTTCGATGCAATACCTAACCGATCATGCAAAATCATGCTGTATATACATTTATACAGATCCATATTATCTCATGTTCAGGAGTCACCGATAAAAAACATCATAATTCAGACGCATTGCACAGAAAACTGTTCATATTTGATCGTCACTATCGTTTAAATGAACGTTATAGCTCTTGCGTGGAAGGAAGAACCATTAGTCTATCAGAATATCAAAATATGTAACTCGTCGATCTCTTATTTCACAGTTGGATTTAAAAGTGATTGTCGAATTTATATTCGTGAAGTATATATATTCTCCTGGTTATTTACTCTAATCAACAGAGATGTGATACCTAATCTCATCTCAGGCCAAATTTGAACTACCCGAAACCATATTCTACGTACCTGCTTAAGCGTAAGCTCCATCCACTTCGTTGCCACAGCGACCTCGTCCTCCCCTGAGGCCGCGCTGTCTCCCTCCGAAGGAAAGCAGCAAGGGATGAAGTGTGCCTTCTTCGCTTTCGGCCTTTTCACTTCTCCCTTCTTCGGCAGTCTCATTTTCTTGTTCTGCTCTGACCAGAACCTCCAAGTCTCCTCCGCCTGATATAATGGCCTCGCCGGCGACACGCCGTGGCCACGTGAGGCCGCGAAGAGCATCGAGACGAAGATGCCTCCTATACCGGTGCCAGCAGCGACGTCGAAAAAGTCGCATACGCGTGCTTCCGAGTTGCCGGAGACGACACGGAGCGCAGTCTCCAGGAAAGTAAGGATCTTTCCGGTGAGGATGGCTCCCCGGAGGCTGCATCCGCCGTCCACGGTCAGGATGCAGGTTTTGGCACGTGGGTTTTTGGTTGGGGTCGTGGAGGTCGTGGGAAGGTGTTCTTCGTTGCCAAAGAGGAACTTGCTCTCCAGGATGGAGAAGATCTCGTAGCTGAGCTTGTCGGCATTGGAAGACTGGCGGTGGTGGTCATTGGGAGAAGGTTGTGGGTGGAGTTGTTCCACCGTGGTGTTCGTGTCCATGGTTTTGAGAGCTCGGGAGCTTTGGGTGCTGCGTTCGTATTCGAATGTGAGCCTATTGGAAAGATGACGTTTTGGGACGAGGAAGCTTTGATTGTGGACCCAAATCAAGGGAGGGAATGGTGGCGAATTGTACTATTGCCTTTACAGTTTTAAAGGCAATGATTGAGGAGTTAACTTGCAGCCCCCATCGACGGACAAAAGAGAGATCGAGATATACAGAGAGATACCGGAGCCATGAAAATGTCTACGGCTGGGAGACCGTACAACGTCTAGCTGTAATCAGAACGGAGATATGGGAAATCTTCAGTGATCTGTGGTTTCAAAGTTGGCGGTTTTTAATGGAAGACACAGAGAAGGATTTAAGGGGACGATAATCAAATGAACAACGGAAACCAATGAAGAATTGTTGCCTTGACCACGAAGAGACATAAAAGATGTGATTTCAATGAAACCGCAAATCAAAGAACATGAAATTGAAACGAACCCGAAATCAAGAAGCGTCAAGGCGAGACGAGAATCACCAGGGGATTGATCGTGAGGAGCTCATTCGTGCGGCTTGAGAATAAACCTGTGAGATGACGCGTTGGTGTGTCATGAGAGACGTGAGGGGTGGGGGTCGATGAAGGTGAGGGGAGTGGTGGGCCATCGCGCCGTCGGTGGGGGATCGGACGGCGTGTGTTTGAGGGCCCTCAGGAATTTTCCTCCATCATCTGAGAGCCGAAATACGCCTGCCGACGGCTGGTGTTGTTGCGGGGGTTTGGTCAAATGCTAAAATAGAAAGAATTGTGGGGGAGAGAGAGATTATTTCAGATTTTATCTTCTCTCCTCGATTTGGTTCCAGGAAGGTTCCTTAAATTTACCCGTGCCAAATATGGAATCTAACCGAAATTGGTGTTTGAGGCAAGGTCTTGAAAACAGAATCGGATATCAAATCTGACAGCTAATGGTTTTTTTATTTTTTTATGATTGGGCCAATGATATTTATCAGTCGAATATGTGAAAATCGAAAAAGATTCATTGGATTGTTGATTTGGTTAGTATGGTTCAGTTGAGTTAGATCGAATTAAACCGATATATCATACAAATAAATATAAAAAATATTACATCACATCTTTAGAGAGTTTATATACTCGTTTCCTTTCAAGTTTTGTCAAAAACACTTATACCCGTAATTTTTTTACAATTAAATGGATGCCCTTATATTTTTACAAAATATATAGTAGTGACCTTTTATTAGTGCATGTGTGCTTCTATATTATACGAACATAATGATAAAACTGTGAGTTTTTTTAAGAATATGGGAACATAAGCAAGATTATTAAAAAGTTAGGGGTAAAAATGTTATCAAGAAAATTCAAAAGGACATAATTAACTTATTATAACATTCACATAACACATATATATTATGTATAAAATTAATAATTTTAAAACTATTTGAACTCCATTAATGAAGAGTATTATTAATTTAACAAATCTCATAGTATGACTATAACAATTTCTTCTTCGTTTGTTGTTGTTGGGAATAGACAACCTCATGCACAATGTGGGAAAAGCGAGGCAATGTTCGTATGACAGGAAGGGACATGTCATAATGGTTATTGGGACACGTGGAAGGAGAAGAAATAAATGAGTACTATATTGTAGGGTGGAACGAGACTAGATTATCAATAGTTTTAAAAGAGATTTTTACACCCATATCCTGAGTAATTCCACAATTACAATCATAATCCCACGTAATTGTGAATTATACAAAGGATCCTGAATAAATGCTCCATTTTACACACATAACCTTCTGTTAGTTTAGTTAGTTCTTTAACTCAACCATATGAGTGAGCTAATCTAACCAATTTACGATATAACAACTAGTATTAACAAAAAAATAAAAGAATTTTCTCAGTGGGGGCGACTTGTAGGCAGGGGAGGCTTTGACAAGGTGGGAAAGGTTTGGGGTGGGGGTGGGTTTCTTGTTGGTGGGGGGCTTGCAGGCGGGGGTCGGTTCTGCCGGCGGAGATGATGGTGGAGGCTGGTGATGGGGGGTCCACGGGGGTGGCGATGATGGTAGAGGTGCGGGGGTCGGGCTTCCACAGAATGGGGGATTGGCATGGGAAAAGGTGGGATCTTTGGGGGAGGTTGATAGTGGGGAGGAAGGGAAGGAGGAGGTGGTCAGCAGAGTGGGGGGGGGGGGGGGAGGGGGGGGGGGTGGATGAAGGGGAGGTTGGTTTCGGAGGAGGAGGTGGTTGATGGGGAGGGGAGGTTGGTGTTGTAGGAGGAGGAGGTCGGTGAGGGGGGTGAAGGGGAGGTTGGTGCTGTTGGAGGAGGTGTTTGACTGGGAGGAGGATGTGGTCAACAGTGGTGTGGGGGGGGGGGGGGAGGTTGTTTCTGGAGGAAGATGTGTTCGGTGTGGAGGAGGTGGAGGTCGGTGGGGAGGAAGTGGATGTTGAAGGAGGAGATGGTTGGCGAGGAGGAGGAAAAGGTCAATGGGGAGGGGGGGGGGGGGACGTGGTCAACGAGAAGGAGGTGGTGGTCGATGAGTGGGGGAGGAGGGGGAGGTAGGAGTGGGATAGTGGCATGAGTGAGGTACTGCTTGCATAGTGGTGCTTTGGTACGATCAAACATTCATTCGATGAAAAAAATCTGATCTAGAGAGAAATTCGAAAGGTTGGGTAGATTCCATATACAAAGCTCTTCTCCTCTTGAGCCTTGACGGGTATTTTTAAAAATTGACCTACTCTTTTTCTTGGAATGAGATTATTCCTCGTACTTACATCCCATTTCTTACTTCAGTCTTTTTGTACTTACATCCGATTTCTTACTTCAATCTCATCAGATGTTTACATTTTACTTATTAGTCTAACCTCATTACTTCATGTTCCTTATTCTTACACTTCATCATCAAAATCGTCACAGAGAATATGAATAACTAATGTCAACCCACACATGACGCTCGTAAAGGTACAAAAAGCGATAAATAATACAAGTTCCAAGCATACAATTATCGTATATATTACATCGATTAATTGGAAAAGATTTTAAGAATGTTCAAAAATTACAGATTTATCATTTCGGAAATGATCCTAATCTTTGCATTATCCAAGCTGAATGCCGTACTTTGGAGGCACGCTTGAGCATGCTTACGAGTCATTGCATGGTTTTAAGTTTCTCCATCTCCAAGCTCTATTGTGTGTGTGTGTTGGGGGGGGGGGTTCGAAAAGAAAAGATCACCACTAGATATCGACACTTTAAATTGGTGATCATTGGCTTCTACTATGGCATTTACCATGCTCGCGACAAAAAGACTTGCCCGTGTATATTCTACAACACGGGCTATATTCTTGGTTAAAGGTTTTTGAAGGGGATTTCTCACCTCAAGAAATTAGTAGAGTTGTCTTTGAACTTAATAGAAATAAAGATCCTGCCTCAAATGGCTTTTCCATCTACTTCTTCTAAGACTTCAGGGACTTTGCATGCCCAGACCCTATTGAACTCATTAGAAGCTTCCATTTAGACCCGCTACGTAGGTTCGACCATTGCTAATGTTTGAATTTTGTAACCTTCGTGTGATCCTCAAACTTGAGGTTAGTAAATCTTTGAGTTGAGTAGATTGGGATTTTCGCTTATCCACTCTTTCTTCCCTTGGCATTGGGAATAACTTCATAAACTAGATTAGGAAGATTCTTTATACCACAACGCTTGCGGTAAGAGTCAACAATAGAGATTTCAAAATCTTCATTCCTTTTAAAGGATTGAGACAAGGTAATCTCTCATATATACTCTAAACATTGCAATGTTCATTTTGCACTGAAATGTTCCTTAATGCCCAAAAGGCGAGCATAATTAAAGTTTATAGAACTTGAGACAACAAGGTGGAAGTCTCGACCATCCAATATGCAGATGACATTCTTATCTTCGTAGAGAATGGATATTTAACTATTTGTAACACCTTTAATATCATTAAAATCTTCTACGTGCTTACGAGGATGGAGATAAATTGCTACAAGTCCTCTATTTTAAAATGTAAGAATGGCATCACTCCTTGTGCTAGTTTTAAGAGGACAATGGGATCACTACAAGAAGATGACCCTGAGGGGACGGTCGAGAACCGTCCTTTTTCTATAATAACCGTCCCCTCTGATTAGAGGGGACGGTCACGAGACCGTCCCCTCTGCCACCGTCTCATTTAATCAGAGGGTACGCTTACCACGAACGCCCCTTTTATTCAACCATTGGGGACGGTTGTAACTGTCCCTTTAACATTAAAGAATGGGGATGGTTACGACCGTCCCTAATACCATGCATAAGAGGGACGGTTTCCATCGTCCCCGTTATAGGAACATAGGGGACGGTTATAACCATCCCCTATGCTCAAAGAACATTTCGGGGCGACCACAGAAGACCTGTGGAGACGGTTACAACCACCCCCATTAGGTCCCATGGGTCGATATCGACGACAGGGAGTCGATGTCAAACGGACGCGACGGTCGCAACCATTTGATAATCAAGGGGGATGGTTGCAACCGTCCCCTCTGTCAAAAGGACCTGTAGCGACGCCAACAGAAGGATTTAAGGGACATTTTCAATTGTCCCGTTTAACCCTCATGGGTAAAAAATTGAGACAGCCATGACCTTTCAAGCGGAAGGAACGGTTGAAACCGTCCCCCTTGATGATCATAGGGGACGGTTCTAACCGTCCCTCCCGCTTGATGGGGTCTATAGAGACGCCAACAAAAGACCTTTGGGGATGATTATAACTGCCCCCTTTAGGTACCATGGGCACCAAAAGGAGACAGCGAGGGTCTATCATGCAGAAGGGATGGTTATAACCGCCCCCCTTGATAATCAAAGGAGACGGTTCGAACCGTCCCATCCTCATTGGGGTCTATAGCGACGCCAACAGAAGAGCTTTGGGGACAGTTACAACCATCCCCTTTAGTCTTTGAAAGGTAAAAATGCATCCTGTGAGCTATTTTGGATAGATAGGATGTTTATGTAGGACAATAGGGGACGGTTAGAACCGTCCCCAATACCCTCTGACAGCAAAAAAAAATGAATTCATGATATTTTTGTCATGCTCCTGCTACAAAACCACATAGAACACTTAAAAGAAACCAAATTTCCACAACATAATACTTAAAAATAAACAGTTTTTTAGTTCTACATTATCGTAGCCACTACTAGAAAGATTACAACAAAATGTTCAAGATAAAGCTAAAATTTATTACATACATATTTTACATCCATGGTAATCTATTCCGATTCTTCACTTTCCTCGCTCTCCTCATCACTTTCCTCATCATCGTCGAGTTGTGCAGGTTCTACTGGTGGCCGGGCCTTGCTCTGGAGACGACTTATATATGCCATGACATTCGCCACGTCCATACGCATCTTAGCCATCTCTTCATCCTGTACGGACATCTTTGCCTTGACGTCGCGTAGCTCCCTCTCCATCTCTCTTTCCCTCTGGCTCCCTTGCGAGGAAGTCTGAGACCCACTTGCACCACCCATTCCATACCATGTACGGATCGTTTCTCCACGTCCTCCGCAACGTGTGCGTCCACTGTGTTTTGGACCTGTGGCTTGACGGAAGGCATCATCCTTGGACAAAGGGGGAGTGCTCGTCCCATGCTATCTAGCGAGGTGGTGGTGGAGAGCCTAATCATTTCTCCCTGCATGTATAGATACATTAATTATTGTCAATATATTAATAGTCATTCTAAAACTTAAAAATAAATATTACTTACATGAATTGGTGCATAGGCATCATCAACCCACTGCACTTCTCCTCCTAAATCTCGGCTCTTTGACCCGGCAAAAACCTCTATGCGGGCCATTTCTCTTTCATTATCCCTCAACTTAAACACATAAAAGAAGATATTTATATAAATATTCTTCCAAAATTATTCACTCTAAATTTTTTAATACTTACAAAATCATACTTCAATTGGTTTGTGTTCTTCCTCCCCATCTTGTGGGTGGGAAATAAAACCTTTGGAGCGATTTGCAGTATTTTTGTAGATATCACCTGAAATTAAACAAAGTTAGTACAAACATAAAACAAATAATTACGAAAAATTATACATACCGCGAACTCCTCACTGGACCAAAAATCGATCAACTCCCTCCATTGATCCGGTGTAACACCAGGTGGGACATTTTGCACAAGCTGTTTCATTATCCAATGGGGCATTATTGACTTCTTCTAAATTGACTCCTTCACCATGATACGTCCAATTCATATAATGAAGTTAAAAACCGTTTAATATCAGATGCTCGTAACTATGGTTCGATTTTGGATCATGGTGTTCTTACATCTTATGCAAGGACAATGTATCCTATCTCCTTCACCTCCTACAATATAATAGAGTGACTCATACTGAAATGCCCAGTCTAAGAATCCGATAACTCCTTTGTTATATGTTCGATAATCATCGAATCTTTTGTTCATCCAACTTTTATCCATTTCCTAAAGGTAAAGATCCAAAGTTAATTACAATGTCAATATCTCTTACGAATCACTTCTACACCATTCTTCCTATATTTTTAAAGTTTTAATATCCCAGAGATCATACCTAAGTTTCAATAATGTATGCTAAGTTAATGTATACATCTTATACTAAGTTAATGTGTATTTCCAGAGAGTATAGCTAAAGACAAGCAAACAAATGGAGAATGTATGTATTAAATTAGAAGTCCTAAAAACTAAGTTATTGATCCTACAGACTAAACTATTAGGCATATAAACAATTCCATTATATTTACTTAATTGTTCTAAACACTAAGCTATTATTTAAAATTCTAAACAAGCATAAGGAAGCATATTTTAATTAAAAATTAATAAAACTAAAAATAATTGAAAAACTCACAACCGAATAAGAGGAGAAACGACGACGGCGCTAGAGGAGTAGGGCGGATGGAGGAGGGCGGCGGAGGGATGAGGGCGATGCTAGGGAGAAGGACGTCAGAGGGAGGAGGACGTCGGATGGAGGAGGGTGGCGGAGGGAGGCTTCAACGGTGAGCCGACGATGGAGGGAGGAGGGCGCGCGGGGAGGTCGGGCGAGCCGGCAGCGGAGGGAGAAGCGCGTGCGGGGAGGTTGGTTTGAGGAGGAATGGTCGAAGGGAACGAGGAATGGATTCGACCGAGAGGATATAAGATCATCGAACGACCGTCCCTATAATAATGATCGAGGATGGTTATAAGTGAACCGTCCCCTTTGGTGACAGATATTTGGCGGAGCGCGTCAATTACACAGGCATCGGCGATGGTTATGCTATCGTCCCTTATACCCAACTATAGGGGACTAGGCAACGATAACAGTGGAGTATAGAGGACGGTTATGACTGTCCCCTAAAGTGCCCGGGTACAGAGAATACAAGCTGGGGCTCTACTCGTAAGGGATGACTATATAACCATCTCCTAAGGGTAAATTAACGGCGACGGTCAGTACCGACAGTCGCGAATACTCGACGGAGGGGACGGTCAAACTACAAACGTCCCCTATGCTACTATAGGGGATGGTTGCCCATTGACCGTCCCCAATAAGCGTCCCAAAAGGCCGTCCAGTTTGTAGTGGATTCAACATCATGTTGGACATGTGAGTCCACAATGAGCCATTATGTACTAAATGTTATTGTAGATCATTCTGTAATCAGAAATGAAGAATAATATATTTGCATAATAGATGCTTAGTACAATTAGGGTTATGTACCATCGTCATCTTGATATCATACAACTGTTGATCTAAAGATTAGATTATAGAGGCTGGTGTAGGATTGAATATCTAAATAGTAATAGTGAGGACTACTGAATCCAAATTTACCCTATACTAATCTGTTTCAGTTAACGTCTAATATGTGTTCATTTTAGGCAAGAAATTCATATTCAATCAAGAAAGTCCAATAAATTAATTTTAACAATTAAAGCAAGATGTTAAATTCTATTTTATTCAGCAAGTCAAATGTCGAATTCAAGGAGGCCACTATGTCCTTAGGTTGGTTAATAGGCGATCTATAATTTAGGTTATGAGAGAACTATTTTTTTTGTAATTTTTTTTATGAAATTAATATGAAAATGCATATTCTATCAAGTTTAGGGCTAAAATACAATTTTTGATAAAAAATATCTAAAAAACCTCAAACTTGTTCAAAATATGAAATATGACGAATTAATGCATTGTATTTTTTTTTGAAATTTTCAGATATAAAATGAATTTATTATGAATTAAAAATACATCTAGGGTGATTTTTTCATAAATAAATTATAATAAATAATAAATCTAATATTTATCAAAAATAAAATTACCCTAGATGAGTCTAATAAAGATGTATCAAGGAAAAATTTAGATTCTAACAATGATGGGTCTACATCCTATTAAAAATTAATTACTCAAAACACAATCTAATTTTATTTTGGCCTTGATATATGTGCAAATGATATGAATTTTGGGCACAAAATAGAAGACACTTAAATCTACTTATGTGAAAAAGTCTTCGGATCATTGTTTAATGTCTAGAGAAAATGTTGGGGCATGATTAAAGCCGATGATCATAACCTATGCCCTCAATCATGATCCTGAATGAGTATCGATGGAATCGTGCACTGTGTAAAACGTAGGTCATCGCAATTCTTAACTAAGACTTTTAAATTTTAGGGAATTTTTGGAGCAATAATCAATTTAATATCAATTTTAGATCATGTAGTGGGTAAATTATACAATTTTCTAGCAATTTGATTACATTATATAAACCACAACTCACAAAAATAAAATCATTACCCACAATAATAGAGCATAAAGTGTTATACAATATGCCATTTTTAGAATGTAAAATATATGCCAAATGATGTCCCAAACTAACATCCAAAGATAGGGGTGTGAATTAATACATACAATGGAAATAAATAAACAAAATACATGCATGGACTGAAAAGGAATTACTAATACCTGGGGGAGAGGGGTATCTATGCAATTGCTCTAGTAACGTGCATGCGTCGCGTGTGACTCTAGGTGGTGGGGACAACCTTGCAATTTCCTGGAACTACATGGTATCTTCTACAGTTTCTCCAATTATCGCACGTACTAGGCATGCGCGTCAACTGGTTGGGAGTTGAGCGTGAATGTCTAGAAGCTTAGGGCATGACATGCAAATTACCCCCTTCTTCACATGCCTTGCATATGTAGGATGTGATCTGGTGTGACAGATGACTGAGCTCCGAGGTTGTTCGAGGCTGTACGACCAGCTGCGAGTGCGAGTGGAGCTCGACCATAGGAGACACATGCCTGAGGTCGAGGCGGTGGTGGTCAGAGGCACTTTGTTCTCGAGATGGCAATGGAGTGATTGGGGGAGAGTCGAAGCATGACCTGAGGGTGGTGGAGCAAGTGGGCGATGGAGGAAGAAGGCATGTGGTGGTAGGTGAAGCTCGAGCTGATGGCGATCACATCCAAGGTGATGGGGCATGGCAGTCGACAGAGGTAGAGCGTTGATGGTGGAGGCAGACCTCCGACTGAAGGCAGTGAGGTGATGAGAGGAAGAAGTGTTGGAGAAAGGATAACTGTGGTGTGGGAAGATCTCAAGGCATGATGGCTCGCTCCTTGCTCTAGAGTCCTGATGCCTCTCCCTCTCTAGTTGGTGAAGATTGCAAGGGAAACGAGTCGATGGTCAAGCGGGCGACTTCTTACGATAGTTGGAAGAAGAAGGTGCATGGCAGTAGGGCTCGATAGTGGCTCGATGGAAGAGGAGCGGATTATGAGGCAGAGAAGAGAAAGCGGAAGCGAAGGAGAAGTGATAGCAATAAAGGCAAAGCTGGGGTGGTCATTTGGGTCGACGACATGTCATGATTTGATGATTTGATCATAGCAAGCAACAACAGAAGAAGGAAAGAAGAAGGGAGAAGGAGAAGAAGATAAAGTAGGATTACCTAGAGTATACGTCAGAGTTGTGTCTGGTGGACCTCAATCAATTCTTGCTCAATGTTGTGGTAGTGCGGAGCTCAACAAGCTTCATCTGAAGCTCGTGACGACGGAGGTACTAGCTTCATCGGATCTCACCCAGAATAAGGGGATAAGGGGGTCTTTGCTCAACCTCAAAAGCCTCTCAACTATCACCTAAGATGGTCAGGGGGGCTCACGCTCTCTCACAATTAGTGGTGAATAGGCATGGTTGGAGGAGACGTACTGGCGTTATGGACAGTTGGCATTGAGCGAGAAGGGCAACATCTCATACGCAGGTCATGCGCAGTGAGGGAGAGGAATAACAGTGGTTGCCGCAAGATGTGGGCCACAAGCAGGATGTGGTTGGCTGCTGATGAGCTTGAAAATCTCCCTCTTTAATAGTCAATAATTGTAGTATAGGAGGTGAAAATCGATTGATAAAAAATCACACTCTTTTGAATGGTTGTGGAGTATTTTTTTCTTGGCAAGTCTACCAAGGTTGAACACAGGGAATGGCGATTTTTAGTTACGCGGCCTTTGTTAGAATTATTATTGTTAGAATTATTATATTACAATTATGTTTGTAACCTTTCGGGTTCTGTAATCCTTAACCCTTCGGGTTCCGTAACCCCTCAGGGGTATTTATGTATTTTCCTCTTGTACTCTCTAGGGTTTTCTCTCAATAAAAGAGACCCTAGCCCTATGGAATAGATATCCCATTTGTCTCTGTTCTCCACATGGTATCAGAGCAACGGTCCTAAACGGGTTTCGACCTAAAATCCCCACCGCCACCTTCAAGCCTCGCAAAAGGCTGCACGGGCCCTCTACCTTGATTAGGGCCCTGCGCAAGGCCCTCCAGTCGCCTCTAGTGCAACAGCCCTCTCGCTAGCGCTACCCTGCACTTTCAGGACCTCCTACGAAGGTCATCAGCCCCACAGCTACCTCCACGGGTACCGTAGGACTCTTTGGAGATCCAAAAGTCATCAAGGACCGCTTCCAAGCATCCAGATCTACTGTTCATTGAAGGTTTTCAGCCCTTCTTCAAGGGCAAATGTGAGATCTAGGGAATTTTTAGCTCTTATATGCATCCTTAGTTGATAACATGATCGTCTTTCTATTTTATGACCACCATGGCGCCTTCTTCTACCGAGACAAAGCCCTTGGCCACGAATATTAATGCACAAGGCACTACTATCAAACTCAAGGGCATAGAAAATTACATGCTCTGCAAGGGCATGGTTTGACAGGCTCACTACGGAGATCAACACACTTGGTTTTCAGAGGACATCATCTGACTACTCCGTCTTTGTTAAACGATGGTCTACTGGCATGATCATCCTTGCTGTCTATGTTGATGATATGGTTATCACAGAAGACGATGCCGATGGTATTCATGAGACCAAGGCCTTCTTCCAGAAGGTCTTTGTCACGAAAGATCTCAACCAACTTCATTATTTTCTTGGCATCAAAGTAATACACACTATAGAGGGGCTCCATCTTTCACAAAGAAAGTATTGTCTTGATATTCTGACTGAGGAAGGACTTCTTGGATGCAAGCCATCTGGCGTCCCTGTAGAAGTGAGAAAATATTCAACAATTACCGATCCACCTTTTGAGAATGCAACATGATACAAAATCTTAGTGGGAAAATTACTCTATCTCACTGTTATTATGCCAGATATATCATATGCTATGAGAAGATCCAGTAAACATATGGAGAAGCCTCTTTACAGTCACTGGCAGGATGTTCTTTTGATCCTTCGATATTTGAAGGAATCTCCCAGACGTAGACTTTTCTATGGGGTGAATGGACACACTAATATATCCGCCTATACAGATTCTAACTATGCGAGCTCTCTTGAGGATTGCCGATCCACTACAGGATACACCATGTTTTTTGGGGATAATCTTGTCACTTGGCGAAGCAAGAAGAAGATAGTGGTATCCAGATCCAGTGCAGAAGCAGAATACATGGGCAATGGCTCAGGCCACATGTGAGATCACATGGCTTGTTTCTTTCCTAACAGAACTTGGCATGTCAGTAGCCACTCCTGTACCCTTATATTGTGACAACAAGTCTGCCATGTACATCGCCACCAATCCAGTTTTCCATGAGCGGACAATACACATTGAAGTTGATTGCCATTTTATTCGTGATGCAGTACGAGAAGGACGAATCAGCACTCCACACATCTCCACTGAACTACAACTTGCAGACATCCTCACAAAGGCTCTTCCAAGGAAGCGCCTAATGTACTTAGTATCCAAGTTGGGCATGATCGACATATATGCTCCAACTTGAGGGGGGGTGCTAGAATTATTATTGTTAGATTTATTATATTACAATTATGTTTGTAACCTTTTGGGTTCCGTAACCCTTAACCCTTCGGGTTCTGTAACCCCTCAAGGGTATTTGTGTATTTTTCCTCTTGTACTCTCTAGGGTTTTCTCTCTATACAAGAGACCCTAGCCCTATAGAATAGATATTCCATTTTGTCTCTATTCTCCACAACCTTAAATTAATTTAAATAATTGATTAATTGCTCGATTAATCTCTATGTCAGAAAATAAAGAGAAAATATGTTGATGATGCAATGCAAAGAAAATTAATCAGAGAAGATGATGACTGTAGGATCTGTGATATTATATGAATTAAATCTTCAATGAAATTGACCGATTAACCATCAAAATTAATCACAAATCAAAATACTCAAACTAATTCCAATGTTTCAGATTAACAAATCAATTGATATTCATAATAGCAAAATATCTGGCCTCAAAATTTCCGTGATTTAATTCCTCAAATAGTTGACAATATTATTAAAGGAAGAACCCTTACTTAATCTCTTGTAAAAATTTAATCCTCATAGATATCCAGAATAGTAAAAAGAGTTCAACTAATTCCAGGTCTTCGCACTTACCCCCTGCAATAATGTCAATGATAATCTTAGTTAAGAATGGCACAAATATGTCAAGATGAAGCCTACTTAAATCCGAATGCTCTTCAAATAATAATCATCCATAAACAACCTCAGATCTATCCTCAAGATATGTAATATTAAAGAGCACAAAATAAGTTTCAATTCGATATATTATGCTTTAAAAACAGAGTTCGTATGCAAAACATACGCTAAAGTAAAGATCTAGGGGCTAAAATGCAATAAAAAGTTAAGTTTTTTAATTGGGTCCCTGGGGGACTTATCTGCAATTTCTGGAAGACGGAGGGGTTCCTCTGTAATTTACCTCTAGCGAGGGTGTTTATGCAATCTCTGAAACTCACGGGGACCTGATTGCAATTTTTTAGTGAGACCACGTCCCTGTCACGTTACTTGGGTGGTGAGGATTATTCTGCAATTTCAGAGAGGAGCAGTGGCCTCACTATAATTCACCCCCACACGTACGTGCAAAGCATGCGCGTCAGAGGTTTGGATCGCAAGCAAGAAGGCTCGGCCACCCGAGCCTGCGTGGTAGTGGCAGGAGGCTTGGACACAGCCTCGAGTGACCCGAGGCTTGAGGGAGGATCGGAAGAGGATCGCCTAACCTGAGCCTCGAGGCTGGGGACAAGTCTCACCTGGGGATGCGTGGCAAGACGGCAGTCGCTGGATCCAAGGCTTGGGTCCGATCCAACGGCTAGTAGAGGCGTATCGGGTGCGGGTTGGAGCTGCGGATGACTGTGGTAGCCCCTCTGCACGGTGGAGGTGAGGCGCGGAGGAGAACATTGATGCACATAGGGGTAAGGCATCAGGCAATCGGTCCACCTCCGTCGACACATGACTGGAGGTAGAACGATGATCTTCCAGCGGTGGGCCTCACACAAGTGGAGGCCGTGTGTGGGGCGAAGACAGAGGGAGCTGGTGACCCCCCACCAATGGCAGGCGACAGCGGAGGCCGGCACATGTGAGATGGTGCAGGAGGGTGGAGAAAACAATGGCATTGCCAAACGTGGCGAGGGCAGAGGTCGGGCGTAGCCACCTGCAAGCGTTAATGGACACCAAGGAAAGGTAGGGTGGGGTGCTAGTGTGTGAGGGTTGGCGAGATGATGGTTTGATGCAGTGGGGGACCTGATCGGGATAGCCCTTGTACGAATGGGTGTGGTGATTCGTGGTGGAGTAAACAACTAAGGAAGAAGATGAACTCGATCCTTTACGAGGATCTAGATGCTCAACAGTAGAGGGTGGAGTTACGAGTGAGATGTCGTAGGAGGGAGGCGATCAGTGGAGCTGGGGCAGAAGATAGGATGATCGTTAGAGGTAAGAAAAGAAGAAGAAGGAGGAGAGGTACCTGTAGAAAGATATGGGTGAATTGCCTGGGAAAAGGATCTCGAAGCTCCTGTTGATTTTCGCTCGAGGGTTGGCAAACCCGAGCTCTCACAATATTGGAAGCTCGTGGCAGCACGCGAGGGCAGGCTGGATCTTGTCGAAGGTTACTTCTCTGGCCGAGCCTTGCTGTCACCAAGGCTAGTGGCCTTTTCTCGTGAAGTGGCGGATGGTCTGGACATCGATGATGATGAGTGACTTATAGGAGAAGTGGGTAACGACGGTGGCACACGCGGCTGTCCTCGTAATGGCTGGAGGGAGCGTGGATGGCGACCGTTACAAGGAGGCGAGGCTGGAGATGCGTCCGCGGCGGTTACATGCGGCGGTGGCGAAACAGATGGGGGGGGGGGAGAACGACTGGAGGAGGAAGAGGCACAAGTCACGTGACTTGGGGGGGGGGGGTGATGAATCTACGATTCGTCCTTTATTCATTTATTTTAGCTTAAAATCCCTTATAAAACATCTGCATATAATACTAACTCCATGTTCTTACTAATTTGCATATGTATGTAAATATTGTATATGTGTATATTATTTTAACCTAAAATAAATAAAGAAAGAAAGAAAGGAAAAATAAAGAAAAGAAGACCGTATATATGTCATAGATACAGGCTGACCTGAACCCCGAGAGAAGGTCAAGACTTGAACTGATCGACCAGAAATAAAGTAGGGGGAGATAGGCTCCTTAATCAGAAAATCCAAAAAATGTGTGCTGTACATATTTCTCACTTAATTTGTATATCTGTATAAAACTAACACTATTTTATTTGTACATAAATTGACCTTAAATAAAATAATTTTCAAAACAAAAGTTGTAAATAAAAATGTTGGCTAAATAATAAAAATACATGCACAATGAAATCATGTATATAATAAAATTAACCACATCCAGAAAAAGCCATTAAGCGATAATTGAAAGATCAATTTCGGCTCCATATGAACTAAAATTGAACCAAACACACTTCTATTGTATTCTAAATTAAATCATCTTTAAAATGGTTGTGATTTCATAATTTTTAGAGTTACGATTGAAAAGTCGGTTTTCTGAAGTGGTTTTTGCAATTTTGCTATTTATTTGTACATATTGTATTTGTAAATATTTTTATAATTATTTTGAATAAAAAATAAAATAATTAAAAATTTATTTTTTTTCAAAAAACTAATTTGCTTATTTACCTATGTATATAATGCCATATATGTATATAGCATATGCATATATATATATATATATATAATTTTCTTAACTAACTACCATAAAAATAAAAAATTAACATTTATTTTACAAATAAATAAAGTGACGAAAATATAAAAAATAGTTAATTTTTGTAAATATTTTTTAACATTTATCTTTCTAACTTTATCTCATTTCATTTTCATTTTTTCTTCTCTCTTATCTCTTATCTTCATCTAAAAAATTTAGAAATTCAAACTTCAATCTCATTATATCTATTAATATGGCTCCTTCTCCATCATTTCAGTTTGATCAATCTTTGGTGAGAGACGTCTGATCTTCGAGAGTCTTCTTGTCACATAATGCCTAGCCTCCGAGCCATCAGGTGATAGCGAGTCGGCCGTCGTCGAGGTGATTGATAACTGACATTTTGCTAGGATCAAAATTATGTTGTCGTTGAGGCGACCGCTCACAGAACATCGGTTAGTCAGCAATTAACCCACAATAAAAGAATAAAACAATTGAGTCCCAAAAGTGTCAATTAACATTTATTACTCTACCACAAAATGTACAGTGAACAAGCATGTAGAGGTCGAACCACAGAGAGCAATACAAAAATGCAGTAACCTATGATGTGCATGTACCACAGAGTCATCCTTGTGTGAAGCCTATTTTTGTGGGTTTTCATTATATTTATTTTATTTTTTTCTTTTAATTTAAGTTTTAGGTTTTTATATATATTAATAAATATGTGGATATATATATATATGTTTTTTTAATTTTCTTTTTCAATAGGGGAATATATATATAAAGGAGAGAGAGGAGTGATACAATATTTATAAAAATATATAAAAACACTCAAAAAGACAGAAATAAAATCTTTTTGGTAATTTCATGATTTTTTACTATTTTGTGATTTTTGGGTATTTTTCAAAATGTTTTTGATATTTTTAAATAACAAAATAAAGGAAAACAGGGATTTAGTTACTGGCTGAGGGTAAAGTGGTAATTGAAAATATCACACAGCCACAAAATTTTTCCAAACCATTTTTAAATAAAGAAGTTAAAATATAGAAACTACAGAACTTGAGTTTGCAATTTTTGGGGTTTTCTAGAATTTTTTTAATATTTTTTAGAAGTTTTTGAGTATTTTTGAATTTTTAAGGTTTTTCTTTTGCGATTTTTAATGATTTTCAGACTGACACTTAATTATGATAAAATAGACCATAGTTAATTTTTTTTGGAATTTTTCGAGGTGTTTTACTATTTTTTTGGTATTTTATAAGCTAGACAGTAAATAAAATGCATGTTTTTGATTTTTAATAAATTCAAAAATGCAACAAAATTAAAAACTAAAAATATGGCGTGCAAGAGAAAGCTAACAGGAGCTTATATCCATTTTTGCAAAATTTTTCAAGTTAATATGAGGCATGAAATAAATGGACAAAACATACAAAAATATATGGCCTGACGGGGGCATTTTTGCAAATAAAAATAAAGTCAGGGGCTTCTGTGCAAAAACACCAAAAATATAACACGTGGCTTGCAAATTTAAGGGCTAAATTGAAATACAAAACCCGCCAGGGACCCCAACACAAAATAACCATCACGTGGGACTACACGTGATCCGTACCCACAAGGACCAAATAGCAATTTCAGAAAGTCCAGGGTCTTTTATGCAATGTTTCCAAAAATATTACACTGGAATTTTTATTTTATGGGCTAAACATAAATGTACAAACATATAGGGGGTCATATGCAAATTAACCACCTCACATGGGACGACACGTGAGGTGACGTGGGCTGGACCTCAAAGTAATATGCCAATCATACAGGAGAGTCCATGCAAAATTTACACACTAAAATAAACTTCGACTTTTATTTACATAGGTAAACGATAAATACAAAAAAAAACTAGGGCTGAATAAGAAATTTACCCCTAAATGCGCGCTGGTGGACGGCGTGGATCACTTCACTTGGACACGCGTCGCGCATCCATCGGCTCATACCGGTTCGCAGATGAAGGCTGATATTAGATCAGCCTCGCTGATCGGACGGTGGGTGCAAGGCTTCATATGATGGTCCACGTTCAATCTGGGCCGCGCCTCCTGATCTGACGGCGATGGAGGTGTCTGGAGGAACAGGGAAGAAGCTCGCCCCGGACGAGCTTCGATCGTGAAGCTTGGGCTCCTCCGGGCTTCTCCCTCGGGTCTGAGATGGTCCGGACGTAGCTGGAGGCCTTCCGCATCTACTGATGGTCTCGCCATGGTTCCTGGAGGTCCAAGGAGCTCGGACGAGGTCGATGAAGGTCGGGACCTCCAGGAGCCTCTTCCTGGTTCGAATCGAGCCCAGATGGGCTCCTTTCTTCGTTTGACCTGCATAGGAAGAACCGGGGGAGCGAGGGCTATCTCCTCGACCCCGGATTTTGAAGCTCGGTCGCAAAATGAGGTGAGGCGGAGGAGCTCCGACGATAGGCGGAGGTAGAGCTCCGATTCGCAAAGACCAGAGGTCCTTGGTTGAATAAAGATGAGAGATAGATGGAGAACGCGATGGGGAACGAAGTGGGATGAACGTGGCGGTTGGAAACGATCGAGATCACGGTGAAGAAGTCGCCGGAGCGGAGCTCCGGCGAACTTCTATTTTTCGATTTTAAGTTACGCTAATTAACTAAAGACTAAACTAAGAACATGAATGAAAAGCTAACACTGAAATCTACCTAAAATGCAATAAAGGGAAGCTCTTATACCTGGGGGCCACCAGGGAGCAGGACGGACGTCGGAGCTCCGCCGCGTCAAAACTTTCCCTCCTCCGGCCGATTCAAGTCGCTGCGATGCTCCCCCTGTCACGAGGAACCTCCCAGGATCGAAATCAAGGCTTTTGGGTGGATTAAATTGGCCAACTTTGAGGAGGGGGCGAAGCTTCTTATTTATAGACATTGGCCTGGACCCTTATTGACCGGCGTTTATTGATTAATCCAATGAGCATCAAGTTGATCTAAGATATCGGCGGGTATCAGTGATCATCAAGGATCATTTCTTGTGAAGAAAGCGAGCGCGATCGATGGACGAGATGACTGTAAAACAGGGACGAAATCCAAGGAAAAGACAGTTCAGAGATGCCAGGTCCCGGATGGGACAGTTGACCGGGTGGTCAACCAAGGCTGGCACCCCATTGGTCCACCTCGGCCGCTAGAGGACAAAACAGGAAACTTTATTCTAAAATGATTTATTTACCATAATAAATGATTTTATTAGTTTTTTTTATAAAATGAAAAATGTGTATTAATTCATGTAGTATTTGTTTATGATTTTTATTTAATTTTTCGATGTATTTTATTATGGTTTTATTTTAATAAGGTATTTCTGTATGTATTTACATGTATTTTGTGTATTTTATTTTTATTTTGTTTATTTTGTTTAATTATTTATTGTCTTCTTTTATAAATTTATAATTTATTTTTGTGAGTGTGAGGGTATTTTTATTTAATTTTTATGAGTTTATTTCCATTTTTAAATAAATAGGTATATGTATATGTAGGTGTACTTTATAGGTATTTTACCTATATATTCTATGTACTTAATTTATTAAATATATTTTCTTGATTTTTATTTTGAATTTGTATTTTTAATAAGTTATATGTAATATTTACAATATTATAAAAATATGAAAGAATTAAAGAATGTTTCCCTTCTTTATTTAGATATATACTTGACATAGGTATTATGCCTATTATCTTGTGTATACTTATTTTATTTTATAAGACCTTTTTAGTTTTATTATAATCTCAATATGTACATGTATTACATACATTATTTACAAAATTCTAAAAATAGAATTTCTTAAAAATAATGGACAATGAATAAATTGAATATTTTAATCAGGCAGATTGCACAATGAAGGCCAAAAACCTAACTTTTGCAGATGGACTCCAAAAATTATGAAACTAATTTTATTAAATAGTTCTTGGAAAGATATATACAATTAAAGGTGAGTTTGGGTGATTTGGAGTTTTTATTTACAAGATATGGGTCTGTGAAGTTGAGATTTTGGCTTTTTATTCTGTGTATAAAATGTACACTGAGTATTATTTTTACACAAACTCAATTTTGTATTTTTATTTACATTATTATCTAGAACTTTCATGTACAAAGTTTCTTTATTTGATGAATTAGTAATTATATACCTAATAGGTGTCAAAAATGCATAAATAAATGCATGAATAAATGAGATATTTATTGGACACTGGCCCTTATCTCCCCCTACTTTATTCCTTGTCGACCAATTCCATGCTGGCCTTGGTCTCGGGGTTAGGGTCATAAAATATTTGCAATATTTTACTCCTTTTTCTTTTCTCCCCTTTATTCTATAATTTTGGCATTGAAAACCTTATTTTATGTACAATGAATACAATAAATAATAGATGCTATTATGTACAAATTGATGCTATTTACATGCATTTACTGGGGTTTTTGAGGCCAAAATGATAGAATAAAGGTGATGAAATGGAGGTTCATCACCCCATATACTTGCCTTTGCTAGTCCCTAGCAAATACTTATGCAATAAGTACGAAAGGAATGAAAAGAAAAGAGAAAGGAATTTGAAAATAGAAACAGATAAAATGAATAAGATAGCTTTCAGTGTAATCTCTTGTCCTTACAAAATAGGAGTTTGGAGCACAGGTTAGACCTTGGTGTGAAAATGTGTGTGGATCCTGGTTGGGAACCAAATTTAAAACACAACAGCCTTCGAGAGTCACAGAACGCAGTTCAAATCTCCTCAATAGCCAGGTTAGAACTAGCCTACATCATACGCAAACCCTTATAACTATGAAGCTGACTTGTACGGTGTAAGTGATGGTGGTTCTCCCCAACTGAAATGATAAAGAGACTGACTTCTCCAGAATGACAACCCAATGATTTCCCAATCCAGCCCTCTACCGTCGAGGAGCGGGGTATTCCCTTCTAAGTTCAAGTAGCATCCAACTCAAGAGGAGGAGGGGAAGAAGATAATGGACGGTAGCCAGTGTAGCTACCTATCCTGGGATGCAAGACCAGTGTAGTCAAGTCATCCAGCTGCAGGCTCACATGGTGTAACTTTGATGCTCAAGCTTGCTTATTTTCTGTACAGCATATATACATACTCCGGCATGCACTTTTATTTTTAGTTACAAGCCTATCCACTTTTTGGATTTTTTGCAACATACTAGTTACAACAGTATTTACATAAGGACTTTTTCCTCTTGAGCCAGAAGACTATCCCTCTTTTGAAGCTTTATTGCAACCCGCACTCTCCTGTCATTCGACTTCATTGAAACTGGACCAGGTTGGGGTGCACTTCCCTCCCTAGACGAGGACGAATGTTTCCACCCGTGTGCGTCTCAGACTGGCAAATCCACCCCCCTCACCACCCCAACTGAGTTGAGCCAAGTGAACAGTGCAAGTTTCCAAGTGAGGTCACGGTCGACAAGAGTCATACGTGTGTCTCGAAAAGTTCTAGTTAGTCCATTGAGGTGACTTGAACCCAGCCCTGATTTCTCAAAGAATTAAGTCTGAATAGACCTGAAGTACCTTAAACCTAGTTCCCATAAGGTTCCAGTGCAGTTAGGTGCAGTAAGGTCCAACCAAGCTCCAATCTTCGACTTTATTGGACTAGTTCAATCATCAAGCTCAATACAAAGAATATGAATGATATGCAAATGCTATTTACAAACATGCAAAGAATAATGCAATTTTACAAAGAATTTGAAAATAGAGCAAGGAATTTTTACACAAAGAATTTACAAATAAAAGAATTTTGGCACTCAAAGAATATATACGACTATATACACGGGTATGCCGCTTTATTTTACAATACTTTACAGGTTTTAACAAAGTAATTTATTTAGGTTGTTTAGCTAGAATTTTATGTATTTTATTTACGATTTTCAAGTATTTGTAATGATGCTTTTATTTCTCAGGCCTAGTTTGAAAATAATTTTGCAAACTATAGTACACGATAATTTTTGCAATCATTTACACACATTTGAAAACTATTTTTGCAAAGATTTTTCACACTATATATACATTTTCCACAATAATTTTGACAAACATTTTTCAAAACATTTGCACATAGGGTTTTGAAATCCTTTATTTCACACAAAGAAAAAGTTTTTCAATTCAAACAATTTTACACAGGTTGAAAACATTTCACAACAAATTTTTCAAACGGTTCACACTATTTTTCAAATCACACTGTATAGGTATCTAACCTGATTTATTAAATTAATTTCACAACAAATTTTTCAAACGGTTCACACAACCTGATTTTTTGTGTGAGACATTTTTGTGTAGACTCCTCAGACTTACTCGAGAATTATTTTCAAAGATTTTAGAAAACTATAGTCCAAATTAATTTGGCAAACATGTTCACGCATTTGAAGATATTTTTACAAAGGTTTTTCACACAGGATAGATAGATTTTTCAAAGCAATTTGACAAACAAATTTTTCCAATCATTTGCACACTGATTTTCACACATTTTTATTTCACTCAAAGAAAATAAATTTTACACACAAAACTGATTTTTCCAAGGTTGAATACTTGTACACACTATATTTCAAGCAAATTCTCAAAAGATTTTTCAAAGAGAATATTTTGCACAAAACGCTTTTCCTGACTTATTAATCAGTACAAGTACAAGGAGTTCTGAGGAGCTCACAATAATCTTTTATTATTATAGAGTTACTTATTACTTTTTAGATTGAGTTGATGTTTTATCTTTTAGTATGAGTTATGGCTTATAGTATATACATGGTATATACGACCCCCCTATACTTAGCTTGAGCTATGTCCTCATAGGTCAAAGAAATAAGAGAAGACATAACTCGTACTGAGTATAGACAGATCTAAAGAATATATGGGAATGAATGAATGAATGAGAAGTTGACTGTCCCCCCTATACTTAAGATCAAATAATCCTAAGTATAGCAGACTGTACACAAAGCAGGGAGGGTCAAGGGTGGGAATACACAGATCGTACTTAGATTGTCTCCCCCTATACTTAGGGTAAGATACTCCTAAGTATAGACAAAAAGAGGAGACAATGGAGAGGATCGAAATGAAATGAAAAACTCGGGGTGCACATCCCCCCTATACTTAGGACAAAGTACGTCATAAGTATAGAAAACTGTCTACAAGCGCGGCACCTTTTAGATACAAAAAGAAGATAGAAAAGGAAAAGAAGAAAATAAGAAAAGAAGAAAATCAGATAAACAATTTTTAGAGTACATTGTCTGAATCTTCTGATGCTGTCACTGTTGTGGATATGTCATCGTGGTGCACAAGCTGAATGGAGTCTACAACGACCAAGAATGTGTCTGGTTCGAGGTAAGGCTTCAAGAGTTGGCCGTTGACGACGAATGGCTGTGCGTCAGGGGACAATTCTGATATGGCAATACTTCCATTGTCACGCACTTCACAAACTCGAAATGGCCCTGTCCACTTACTCTTCAATTTGCTCGGGAATATCCGCAACTTTGCATCAAATAACCACACCTTCTGTCCAATATCAAAGGTCTTTCGTCTGATGTGCCGGTCGTGCCAGCGTTTCACCTTCTCTTTGTACATCAATGTGTTATCGTATGCATAGTCTCGGAACTCCAAGAGTCTGTTCAGATCATCCTTTCTTTTCTGACCACTTCTGCGTGAGTCCAAATTGCAACTGTTAACTGCCCATAAAGACTTGTGAATTAATTCAACTGGCAGATGCACGACTTTTTATATACATGACGATAGGGCGACATGCCCAAGGGAGACTTGTAGGCGGTTCTGTAAGCCCATAAGACCGAGTCCAAGAGTTGGGACCAGTCTTTCCTGTTTGGCCTGACAATTTTATGCATAATAGTCTTGATTTCTCTGTTTGATAATTCTGCCATGCCATTGATCTGAGGATGGTAAGGAGATGCGACACGATGGTCGATGTCGTACTCCTTCGTCAATTTCTTGACCTCTTTGTTAATGAAATGGCGACCCCCATCTGATATGAGAATTTTCGGTATCCCGAACCGCGAGATGATGTTCCTCTTCAGGAACTGACATACTGTTCGGCTGTCGGCGGCTCGAGCAGGGATAGCTTCAACCCAACGACTCACGTAATCGACGGCAAGAAGGATGTGCTCAAAACCTTGACTGTTAGGGAAAGGTCCCATGAAGTCAATGCCCCATGCATCGAAAACGTCTGCTATCTGAATGATTTTCAGGGGCATCAAATCTTTGGCAGTGAGTGTACCTTTCAATCTCTGACAGTCAATACATCGCTTGACAAACTCTGCTGCATCCTTGAATAATGTGGGCCACCAGAAGCCACATTGAAGTTTTTTAGCTGCCGTACGATCTCCAGAGTGATGTCCACCAGATTCGAGCGAGTGACAATGCTCGAGGACACTAAATTGCTCCTCCTGAGAGATGCACCTGTGCCAGATGCAATCAGCCCCTTCCCTGAATAGAAGAGGATCCTCCCATTGGTAGAAACGGATGGTCGACATGAATTTGTTCTTCTGATTCTTCGTCCAATCCGATGGCGTTACCCCGGAGGCGAGGTAGTTGACTATATCTGCATACCAAGGAAGAGAATCCACTGCAAGGATTGATTCGTCAGGAAAGGTTTCTATAATAGGTGCACTGTTAAGAGAAAGCTCATGCTGCTCGATTCTGGAGAGATGGTCTGCTACCACGTTCTGAGCTCCAGGCTTGTCCTTAATTTCAAGATCAAATTCCTGGAGGAGAAGGATCTATCGAATTAGTCTCGGCTTGGCATCCTTCTTCTGCTGGAGGTACCGGATAGCAGAGTGGTCTGTAAAAATTGTGACTTTTGATCCCAACAAATAGGATCTGAACTTATCAAGGGCGAAAACCACAGCCAGCAACTCTTTCTCTGTCACTGTGTAATTTCTCTGTGCTTCATCTAATGTTCTGTTGGCATAGTGAATGGCATAGGGCGCTTTCTCTTTTCTTTGCCCAAGGGGCATCCCCGACTGCAAAATCTGACGCATCGGTCATTATCTCAAAGGGAAGAGTCCAGTCTGGCGGCTGTAAGACTGGAGCCTGAGTAATAAGCTCCTTCAGTTGATTGAAAGCAAGGAGAACGTGCTGATCTACATTGAACTCGGTTTCCTTGCACAAAAGTTCTGTCAAAGGTCGGGCAATGCGGCTGAAATCCTTGATGAATCATCTGTAGAATCCCACATGCCCCAAGAATGACCTTACATTTTTCACTGTCTGAGGTGGTTGTAGATTTACAATAACATCCACCTTTGCCGGGTCGACTTCCATGCCACGTTTGGAAACGACGTGACCTAACACAATGCCTTCAGTAACCATGAAGTGGCTCTTTTCCCATGAAAGCACTAAATTGACTTCCCGACACTTCTGAAGCACTCTGTCTAAGTGCACAAGACAAGAATCAAAACTGTCGCCATAGACAGAGAAGTCGTCCATGAACACCTCGAGAAAACTGCCTACCATCTCGGCGAAGACTGCTAACATGCATCTTTGGAAGGTTGCAGGTGCATTGCATAATCCAAAGGGCATTCTCTTGAAGGCGTAGGTGCCGAACGGGAAAGTGAAGGTAGTATTTTCTTGATCTTCGGGGGCGATTGCCACTTGGTTGTACCAAGAATACCCATCCAGAAAGAAGAAGAACTCCTTGCCTACTAGTCTTTCCAGGACTTGATCAATGAATGGCAAGGGGAAGTGGTCCTTCTTTGTTGCGGCATTAAGACAGCGGTAGTCAACACACACCCGCCAGGATGTCGGTACCCGAGTGGATATTTCCTCTCCTTTATCATTTGTAACCACTGTAACCCCGAACTTCTTTGGAACTACATGCAGTGGGCTTACCCATTTTGAGTCGGAGATGGGATAGATAAAGCCTGCATCACACCATTTCATTATCTCTTTCATGACGACGTCCCGAAGGTTAGGGTTCAACCTTCTTTGGAATTCGCGGGACGGCTTGGCATCTTCTTCCAAATAGATGTGGTGTGAACACAAAGCTGAATTTATCCCTCGGAGATCTGATACGCACCAACCAAGTGCCTTGCGGTTCTTTTCTAGAACCTCGAGAAGACGAGATTCCTGATCCGAATTCAACCTGCTGTTGATGATGACCAGATACATTTGTTCTTCACCCGCAAGCAAAGCATACTTCAGGCCTGCAGGAAGTGGCTTGAGTTCTGGTGTTGGTCTGTCCAACTTGTTGGTTACTTCAGACACCATGCTGGTGGTGGAATGTACTTCCTTGAAAGGGCTACCATCCTCATCATTCTGTTGAGATCTGATGAATCTCGGATTCATCACTCTAAATCTCATTAATTAGGCTCAAGTCCCTCAAAATCAACTGCATTTCTGCATTTATTTCGCATAATTAGCATTCAGGCATGATTGCATAAGAATTGCATTTTAGCATTAATTTCTGCATAAAATAAGAAGCCAAAAATCCAAGCCAAAAGTGACATGTGAATAGCCTAACCTCCCCTATTTTTAACTCCTTCATACTTACTCCGAATGTCACAAACCCAACTCCACTGTGTACATATCACTAACAAGAATAAATAAAAAATACAAAAAAAATCACTAATCCTGTTAAGTGGACCAAAAACCCAAACCCTAGTTTCAGGATTTTCGGACTAAAAGCCACATATCTTCCCCATCCAGTGTCCGATTTGATCCTACTTACTTTTGAACTAATGCACATTCAATTACCTTCAAAACAAGACCAAGTTCAAGTGAATCGGAGTTCGTATGTGAAAATTGGGTTTTGGGCCTCTTTTGTACATTGCATTTTTTTCGCGGCTTTTGACCTTGTATTTTATGTACTTATTTTCTTCATTAATACAAATCCAAAAAAAATTAGATTAAGGTCTCTTTTATTTATCTTTGAGTTTTCCTTATTTTTCCGGACTTTTATCGTGTTTAAAAATGAAAAAAAATTAGAAAACCCAAAAATCAAGGTATTCTATGTACATGGGATACCCCAAAAATTCACTCTTCACATTTGACCGAATTTGGCTTTGATGTCTTCATGAAAGTTGTAGATCTCGTCGAGACGAGCATTTTTCGTGAAGGAACTTTTTCGATCCGAGGTCATTTGCTATTTCTTTTTGATTTTACAAATGATTTATTTTTCGATTTATCTGGTGCTGACACGTGGCAGCCCCAGAGGCCGCCACGTGTCAGTGGTTTTTGGCCTTTTCTTTTCTTCGTTTTTATTAAAGAAAATTATAATAAACCCACGCACGTGCAGCGCACGTGCCTACCCCGCACGCGCACTGCACGTGCGCCCGCGCCTACCCAGGCCCCCGCCACGTGGCTCCTTTTTGGCCGTCCGATCTCGGCCGATCGGACGGCCCTTGACCGTCGTCTTCTCCAGGCCGTCTCCCCTCCGAAACCGCCGCCCCCAATCTTCGCCCCGCCGCCTCGCAACGGCCGCCGCTAACCACTTCCTCCTCCCTTATCCCCGCGCTGACCTCAACCTCTCCCGCAGCCACCGGAGCCCTTCTCTCCCTCTACCCTATATAAGCTCCATCGCCGGCCCCCCCAGACCTTCATCCGCCGACCTACTCCTTCAGGTGGTGACAGCCCTCGAACCGGCGTGATCCGAGGACATCTCCTCGTCGCAGCTCAGCCCGAGCCGCTCTTCGCTCCGGCCGCGTTCGCCGTCGAGCCTCCATCTCCTCCAGGTATCCCTCCTTCTCTCTCTATCTCTCTTCTCTCTCTCCTCCCTTCCCCCGCTCTCTCTCTCTGTCGCTCTACCCCTCCGCTCCGAGCTCCTCGCACCGCTCGGAGTATTCCACCGCTCCCTCGCCTCCACTCCGACGCACCCACAACCCTTCACCTTCGCTCCTCGACCATCGACGACACCCTCCGCCTGGGCCAAGCCGGTCGACGCTCGACATCGACGCCCGCTCCTCTGCAGCAGCTTCATCAACATCACCGTTCAGCTACTCCGCCAACGACGATATCTCCTCCTTCAGCGATAACAGCGCCACCGCCGCGACTCCATCTCCCCCGACCTGCTTCGCCACCGACAACGCTACGCCATCAACGACCTTCGACCGTCGTCAACCTTCATCGCCGCCAACAACGATATCTCCGCCTCGACGACTCATTCAGCCACCGCAATCCCTCTTCGCGCTTCGGCCACGACTCCAGCTTCACCGCCACGCACCTGCCGAGGCACCACCACCGCCTTCCCCACCTGGCAGCCTACGCCACCAGCTTCCTACTCCGCCGGTCATCTTCTTCGACGAACCCCGATCGTCCAAGGACAACCACCATCACCTACCAACTCCGCCACGCAGCTGCTACCTCAACGCCGGCCGTGTGTCGGCCACGCCACTTGCATCGCCTCCTCCGCCATCCAGAAGCTCCGCCCCCTCGCCGCCGGGCTCAGAGCCCGAGGCCCCAGCACGCGCGAAGCGCGTGCGTGGGGAACTTCTGCCGCACGTCACCCAGGTCACGTGCGAGGCACGTGACCGTGGGCAAATTGCGAAGAACCCCCCGGAGATTTTCCATTTCACGCACTCACCCCTGCCATTCAGAGGCACGTGCTTAGCACGTGCCTACTGGAAATTTTGCAGAAGATACCTCCCAACTCCTGGTAACTACAATAAAGTCCCCCCAGTGCATTTTATATTTTATTTATTTGCATCTGTACCCCTGTGTTTCCCCTTAGTTTTGAACCTTCTCTCTACATTATTTTATTAATCCAAAAATAGCATGATGTTGGTTAATTAATTCTCTACACTTTGACATATTGTGGGTATTTTTGTGACGGACGGTTAATTAATAAATAATTGTTTTGTGAAAATTGGCGTATTTTACCCATTTCTTGCTCTGAAATTCATAGTTGATTAATTGTTGCTCTAAAAATCCCCGAAAAATCACATATTGTAGAGTTGATTATTCTTAACATTATGCCTAAAAAGATTTGCATTTGCATGCATATGTTGTCCTGTAAAAATCATTTTGCATCTTTCATTGTTTAATTTTTAATAGGTATTAAATCCCACATTTTTGAGGTCTAGGCTTTTTCTAAGATCCATCACCTAGTGATAGATCTTAGATAATTTTATTTCTCGAAAGTAAGTAGGTTTAATATTTATTATAGTTAAATATTGAAAATCATTTTGTTTGCAGTTAGAAATTCGTAAAAAATTCATATTGCATCCAAAAATTCCGAAAAAATTACAGTGCACTCATTTCATCATATTTTACATCTCGGTCAAGTTTCGTATTTTTCGGACATCGTTTGATTGAAATTTACATTTTAGTCCCTAAAATAGGCCGAATTTGCATTTTGCATCTCACATTGCATTGAAAAATTCCAAAAAAGACTGCCTTGAAAACCGAACTAAAAATTGGATAGACACAACTCTAGGTTGTTCCTTTGCCTCCTTGTGATCGACCTTGGGACTTGCCCAAGTAAAATAAACATAAAAACCACTTGATTAAGATTGAATAAAATTTGTGGTTATTTCTTGACTGTTTCCGAATCGCCGCCTACAACGAACGACACATATTTCTTTTCACGATCGACGATTAAAAACAACTTCTTAACGCGGTTTTTGCGGGCACGTCAAGATCCCAGGGATGTGCCGAACGGTTCTGCGCTAGGCTGATCGTGTTCGGTCTGGAGTGAATGCTCAAAGAGATGCGCCTGCATCTGAGACTCTGTCCCCCAAGGATCATCGGAGCAAAGGTTGACTGTGCTTTCCAAGTCCTCCTCGAGTGTGAGGATTTCTCGGGTCCATGAATCATTCAATGACAAAGATGAATCTCTAATCTCAGCAATAAAGTCACAGTCTGCTTCTGATGCTGCCTGGCTCTCATCAGTTGTGGCATTTGGCTCTCTGCTCATGTTTATAGTGATTTGCTTGGCGTTCAAGTTAAAAGTAATCTTGCCAGACCCGTAATCAACCACGACACCTGAAGTACGTAGAAATGGTCGACCAAGGATGATAGGGGTCTGGAGCAGGGGTGCTGGAGAGTCCATATCAAGGACTACAAAATCGGTCGAGAATTGCATTTCCTGTACTTTAACTACTACGTCTTCCAAAAGATCCCAAGGGCGCTTGATGGATCGGTTAGAGAATTGAAGGATCATGCATGTCTGCTTGAGCGGACCTAGCCCGAATTCACATTATGGATGAGGGCAGAAGGTTGATGGAAGATCTACTATCAAGGAGAGTGCGCTCGAAGACCAGGTCAAAAATCTCACAACTGATCAGAGGCGCTCCTGTGTCTTGGGTTTGTTGTGGGAGGTTGCTGATAGCTGCAACAGTGGCCATGGATAGCACGTGCTTTTCTACATCTCTGCGTCTGTTCTCTTGTGCTGGGCAACACTTGTTGGTACATGCCTCCTTTAGTCCTTTCTTCACAGCTGGCATGTACTCCACGACCTTCAATAAGGGCATCTCAACAGTCAGCTTGTCTAATATTTCCACAACTCCTGGATCAGACAATGCCTTTTTTCGTTTTGCAATTTTTTTGGATTTTTCTATTGCATGAGGAAAAGGAATATGTACATCTCTAGCAGGAGAAATAGAGTTCTTATTTACATCAAAATCATCGCCCATAGAATGTTGTACATTCGAACTACAAAAAGGAGTACAAACTGTATCATGGTGTGCTGGTGCTGAGGGGCGAGCAAAAAATATAGCTTCGGCTCCATTGGCTGGCGAGGGATCGGCTGCTGCTGGCAGCTCCTCCAAGGCTGGCATGGCTTCGCTTCGGCTACAAGCTTCTTTTTGTTGTTTTTGATTTTGCTGATTTTTTTGTATTTTTGGCTGGGACTGATGCTGGGAATGCACGACGACTGGAATGGCTTCTCCTTCTTCTTCCTCCTCACCTGCCCCTGTAGCTGGCATGGCTGATGCGGAAGATGATGATCCACCTGTTTCTTTATTCACCCCAATCTTTGCAGCAGGCGGAGGCAAGGCCCTACCACTCCTGAGAGTAACAGCATTAGAATACACGGTAATATCATTTTCTGACACGGACAAGACATCACATTCTACCTGCTCTTTCTTCTTGAAATTATTAGGGTTGGCTTCGACCTGAGCTGGGATGGTAGTTCTAGTGGTGGTCAGGTCGTCAAGCCTCTTGGTCATATCCGCTAGCCCTTTGACAAGTTGGGCCAGACAATCCATGGTGGGGTTCACTGGAGGTGCCTCGGTGGATTCAGCGTGCAGACCACGCTGTTGTTGCATATGCTGGTGCTGAGGCTGTTGTTGGTAATGCTGAGGTGGTGCAGGAAGCTGAAGCTGCTGATAAGAAGGAGGATATTGTTGGAAATGCTGAGGTGGAGCAGCTGCATACTGATGATAAGGTTGTGGGTGACGGTATGGATGCTGCTGATACTGCTGGTTATGCCTCCATTGATTGGCATACTGGGGAGGCTGATGATATGGCGGCGGCGGCTGTGAGGACTGCCCAAAACGACCACCCTGAGGCTGGTGGTGTTGCCGGTTGGCTAGTAGCTGACGCTGAGATTGTCCCATAGGACGGGTTGGCTGTGCTTCGTGACTCCAGACCCCGTTCACTTCCTGAACCAGGGGTGGTGGTGGGAATACTGAATCAGATCCTGATATAAACTCTGGTTGATACACAACCATATGCTGCTGCGGTTGGCCCTGATAAGGTGCCTGCACGTAGTACACGTGCTGGACTGCCGGTGGTTGCTGGCTCGACTGAGGCTGATGTAGCGGTGGTTGCTCGTCTTTCCTCTCAGCTTGAGCTTCTAGTGGTGCTGTCGACTGAACAGAATTGATGGTGCCCACCAGCAGTTCTAGCTGCTTGGTGATCTGATCCAGCTTGTCAAGGTTCTAAGTCCTCTTTTCGATCACCGCAAGTTTTTCGAGATCCTGTGATCGTTTCTCAATAATATCAACCTTCGAAAGATGGCCCCCGATGATGCTGAGGTTGGAGCTCTCATCTCTCTCCGCCTCTCGGGACGCGGCCATGTGTACTTGCTTCTGGAGGATCTGGGGTTGCTTTTGGTATGATTTCGATGAAGAGAGGCGGCCTCTCCTTCGGCCATTTCTTCGAATATCTGCCAGACTACATCTTCATCCTTGTTGAAGTGTGAACCCCCACATGCTGCGTCAACGAGCCTTTGGCTCTCAATGTTCAGACCCCCAAAAAAGTGTTGGACCAAACTGGTCTTCGGGATCTCATGATGGGGACATTTCTCCTGTAGATCGATGAATCTCTCCCAAGCTTCGTGTATGGATTCATGTACCCCTTGGGGGAAGTTGCTGATATGTGCTCGCATCTGGTTGAGCCGGCCGAGAGGATAATATTTGTGCAGGAAGGCGGACTTCAGTTCCTCCCAGGTGGTTACAACCTTCCCCAGATGGTTGACCCAATAAAGGGCCTTGTCTTGTAGGCTGAAGGGGAATGCCATCATTTTGACAATGTCCAGAGGGACATTCGGATAGTGAGTAGTTCAGCAGATGCGGGAGAATTGCTGTAGGTGGATGTACGGCTCTTCACTTGTGTTTCCATGGAAAGATGGAAGGAGAGAGAGGAACTGGGGCTTCAGCTCAAAGTGAGCATGTACCGGTGGAATGAGAATCCACTCGGTCATCTGGCTGTCTCTAGGATTATAGGTCTCCTTCAGTGTAGGCTTTTGTCCCCTAATTTCTGGCTCTCAGTCGTCATCAGGTGGACCACCTCCTCCTCCTCTGCCTCCTCCTCCCTCGGCTCTGTTCATCACATCATTCAGCATATCCTGAAAAGCAGTCTGGGCTAGGGCTTGCTCAGTCAGCTGCTGTTGGATTGCTTGGATAGATGCCAATAGTTGTGCATTAACTTGATTCTGATCTGGCAACTGCCCTTCTGGTTGAGGTGGCTGCTGACCCTTGCCCTTTCCTTGAGGAGCCATATCAGGGTCTGAGTCGGACGAAATGAATTCCGGAGTAGAAGCCAGGGCTCAGTCTGCCCTTCTATCTGCAGGATGAAAGAATCCGAATAAGACCACTTGCATTATTGTTCAGCTGTCATGATAATTGTTGGAGTTAAGGTCAACCCCAACATGTTGTGAATGGAACAAGATGTAGACTGTAATCAACTTCCATTCACAACGGCGAAAGTGGGACAAAAGTGATCCCAGTTTATTGGGTGGTCAAAAGGGAGGTAGAAGATGAGGAGTCTGGAGATCAATCCGCAAGGTCCGGATCGGGTTCTCGGGAATCGCATCGAATTTCTTGGCACAATCGAGTCCATGGAATCGATGTGGGTGTCGGCAAGGGTCCCGACGGAAACCATCCATGGATCGATTTTGCAAAGCAAGAGAGGAGTGGATGTTGGAGGAAGGATATGACAGTCAACAAGGAGTAAAAAGGAGTGCAAAACAGTAGAAAGGCTCAAACTGAGCGGGGGTCAAAGAGGAGTGACACAACAAAATTTGCGCAAGGGTGCGGGACTTGATCTTTAAACCTTAATCTAGATCCATACAAACACAATACAAGATTGGGTTCACCAACTCACGCCATGTGAAGCCGTAAAGGTTCGGCTACTTATTATCTTTTCAGTTTTAGAGTTGTTATTTCAGGCATATCTTTTAACAAGTCCTTAGCACGCTACCCCTATAGGAGAGAGTACTGCCAGAAGAGTATCCCGTACTTGTCCTCCTCCTTTGTAACCTGTAGTCTGTACTTTTTGAGGTCCTTGTAACCCTTCCTGGATCCCTACTCAACCAAAGAAATAGAGAGAGGAATCCAATAGGCGAAACCGATACTTCGGCTCTCGCTCGCAACGGAATCACCCGTGAGCGTGCAAGAACCTACTCGGACGCAAGACGATGAGGCAGACACCCCCGTGAAGGTGTGGCCTATGCTCGATACTTCGGACAAGGTCGATGCTCTACACAACAGAGAGTCATCATTGGTGACCAAGCCCTACTCGCCCACGTACGATAGAAGCGCCAATACTTCGGTAATCTAGGCGATACACAAGGCAGTTGCAGACTGGGATTTTGGCTCTATTCCTTATGGGATGTGCCTCGCTCAAGGGAGTAGGGTTTTGGTCCCCCTCCAAGATACCTGAAAATAATGAGGGCTTTATGAACCCAGTACAATGATAGTCCATTACAGATTTTAATTAAGGTCAAAGTTTATTTAGCAGTCCCCTTGTTTTAGTTTTTTGGGTTTTCACTTTTTTTGAGTCTGTTTCATACCAGCGCCTAACGTTTTTGTAGATTTTTATTTAAGTCCTAGGTGCTCAAAAACAGAGGGAGATAACGGAAAAGCCGTGCAAGTTGGTTCTATGATGGAAATCTCACCATTGAACCGAATGATGCATGCTGAGTTAGAAGACTTACAATGCATCCCAGCTCTCTCCATGTGGTATGCAAAACAGAATTTTTAAACCTATCTACATGGCGGTGTGCATTCGACAAAATCACCCTAAACATTAGCTGCTATTAACATGAAGATCCACAAGTTGGTCACTTATCTTTAACGTAAAGGTTCGGTCTTGGCTTACCCCTCCTCTTCTTGACACACTCGAGTTCAGGAGTAGCGCTTGATGGGGCTCGCTCACGGTACACAGGTTAAGAGATAAATGACCGAACTGTTTAAGTTTGACTAGATCCATATGAAGTAGACTATAGGAACATGCATTCTTATTAAGGTTTGGACCTAGCTACTGGATTAAGCAACCTATATCTAGGGGCTCCAAGCACACAAAACAAAGTAAAACAAAGGCGGAAAGCACAAAACAATGGAAAACAAAGAAAAGAAGGCGATAGAAAACACGGAAAACAGCGATGAGGCCCCCAGGTGAACAGACACCCGGGCACTGGACCTCATTGTGAAGAGTAGAGTCCTGTTAATTATTACATGCCAAAGTTGTCTCTCTCTCACCATAAATTACAAAAATGATCCTAATTGCTCTAGACCTATCTAACTCCCATCCCTTGGTATCCTTGATGCTCTCTCCAGATGGTCATGAGGTGAAGACCACCCTTCTCCAAGCTCGGCTGCCTTGGCTCCCTAAGAAACCATCCTCACGTGGCGGGCCCTCGCATCAAAGTCACAAAGAGATTGAATTAGTATAGCTCAATTAATAAAATAAGGCAGGAAAGAATTAATCACAATAAATAAAGCAATAAAGCATAGTGATCAACTGCGAAATAATTAGCTGCTCACACAATCAATGATACATCAATGTCTAAACAAGAATGACAAAATTAATAGGCTACGCTCATTGCTCCCCGGCAACGGCACCGTCTGATAACTGACATTTTGCGAGGGTCAAAATTATGTTGTCGCTGAGGCGACCGCTCACAGAACATCGATTAGTCAGCAATTAACCCACAATAAAAGAATAAAACAATTGAGTCTCAAAAGTGTGAATTAACATTTATTACTCTACCACAAAATGTACAGTGAACAAGCATGTAGAGGTCGAACCACAGAGAGCAATACAAAAATGCAGTAACCTATGATGTGCATGTACCACAGAGTCATCCTTGTGTGAAGCCTATTTTTGTGGGTTTTCATTTATTTATTTTATTTTTTTCTTTTTAATTTAATTCTTATGTTTTTATATATATTAATAAATATGTGGATATAAATATATATGTTTTTTTTAATTTTCTTTTTCAATAGGGGAATATATATATATAAAGGAGAGAGAGAGAGAGGAGTGATACAATATTTATAAAAATATATAAAATCACTCAAAAATACAGAAATAAAATCTTTTTGGTATTTTCATGATTTTTTACTGTTTTTGTGATTTTTGGGTATTTTTCAAAATGTTTTTGATATTTTTAAATAGCAAAATAAAGGAAAACAGGGATTTAGCTACTAGCTGAGGGTAAAGTGGTAATTGAAAATATCACACAGCCACAAAATTTTTCCAAACAATTTTTAAAGTAAAGAAGTTAAATATAGAAACTACAGAACTTGAGTTTGCAATTTTTGGGGTTTTCTAGAATTTTTTTATTTTTTAGAAGTTTTTGAGTATTTTTGAATTTTTAAGGTTTTTCTTTTGAGATTTTTAATGATTTTCGGACTGACACTTAATTATGATAAAAGAGACCATAATTAATTTTTTTGGAATTTTTCGAGGTGTTTTACTATTTTTTTGGTATTTTATAAGCTAGACAGTAAATAAAATGCATGTTTTTGATTTTTAATAAATGCAAAAATTCAACAAAATTAAAAACTAAAAATATGGCATGCAAGAGCAAGCTAACATGAGCTTATATCCATTTTTGCAAAATTTTTCAAGTTAATATGAGGCATGAAATAAATAGACAAAGCATACAAAAATATATGGCCTAATAGGGGTATTTTTGCAAATAAAAATAAAGTCAGGGGCTTCTGTGCAAAAACACCAAAAATATAACACGTGGCTTGCAAATTTAAGGGCTAAAGTGAAATACAAAACCCGCTAGGGACCCCAGCGCAAAATAACCATCACGTGGGACTACACGTGATCCGTACGCACATGGACCAAATAGCAATTTCAGAAAGTCCAGAGTCTTTCATGCAATGTTTCACAAAAATATTACACTGGAATTTTTATTTTATGGGCTAAACATAAATGTACAAACATACAGGGGGTCATATGCAAATTAACCACCTCACATGGGATGACACGTGAGGTGACGTGGACTGCACCTCAAAGTAATATGCCAATCATACAGGGGAGTCCATGCAAAATTTACACACTAAAATAAACTTCGACTTTTACTTACAGAGGTGGACGATAAATACAAAAAAACTAGGGCTGAATAAGAAATTTACCCCTAAATGCGCGCTGGTGGACGGCGTGGATCACTTCACTTGGACACGCGTCGCGCATCCATCGGCTGATACCGGTTCGCAGATGAAGGCTGAGATTAGATCAACCTTGCTGATCGGATGGTGGGTGCAAGGCTTCATATGATGGTCCACGTTCAATCTGGACCGCACCTCCTGATCTGACGGCGATGGAGGTGTCTGGAGGAACAGGGAAGAAGCTCGCCCCAGGCGAGCTTCGATCGTGGAGCTTGGGCTCCTCGGGCTTCTCCCTCGCATCTGAGATGGTCCGGACGTAGCTGGAGGCCTTCCGCGTCTGCTGATGGTCTCGCCATGGCTCCTGGAGGTCCAAGGAGCTCGGACGAGGTCGATGAAGGTCGGGACCTCCAGGAGCCTCTTCCTGGTTCGAATCGAGCCCAGATGGGCTCCTTTCTTCGTTTGACCCGCATAGGAAGAACCGGGGGAGCGAGGGCTATCTCCTCGACCCCGGGTTTTGAAGCTCGGTCGCAAAATGAGGTGAGGCGGAGGAGCTCCGACGATAGGCGGAGGTAGAGCTCCGATTCGCAAAGACCAGAGGTCATTGGTTGAACAAAGATGAGAGATAGATGGAGAACGCGATGGGGAACGAAGTGGGATGAACGTGGCGGTTGGAAACGGTTGAGATCACAGTGAAGAAGTCGCCGGAGCGGAGCTCCGGCGAACTTCTATTTATCGATTTTAAGTTACGCTAATTAACTAAAGACTAAACTAAGAACAGGAATGAAAAGCTAACACTGAAATCTACCTAAAATGCAATAAAGGGTAGCTCTTATACCTGGGGGCCACCAGGGAGCAGGACGGATGCCGGAGCTCCGCCGCGTCAAAACTTTCCCTCCTCCGGCCGATTCAAGTCACTGCGATGCTCCCCCTGTCACAAGGAACCTCCCAGGATCAAAATCAAGGCTTTTGGGTGGATTAAATTGGCCAACTTTGAGGAGGGGGGCGAAGCTTCTTATTTATAGACATTGGCATGGACCCTTATTGACCGACGTTTATTGATTAATCCAATGAGCATCAAGTTGATCTAAGATGTCGGCAGGTATCAGTGATCATCAGGGATCATTTCTTGTGAAGAAAGCGAGCTCGATCGATGGACGAGATGGCCGTAAAACAGGGACGAAATCCGGGGAAAAGACAGTTCAGAGAGGTCAGGTCCCGGATGGGACAGTTGACCGGGCGGTCAACCAAGGCTGGCACCCCATTGGTCCACCTCGGCCGCTAGAGGACAAAACATGAAACTTTATTCTAAAATGATTTATTTACCATAATAAATGATTTTATTAGAATTTTCTTATAAAATGAAAAATGTGTATTAATTCACGTAGTATTTGTTTATGATTTTTATTTAATTTTTCGATGTATTTTATTATGGTTTTATTTTAATAAGGTATGTATGTATGTATTTACATGTATATTGTGTATTTTATTTTTATTTTGTTTATTTTGTTTAATTATTTTATTGTCTTATTTTATAAATTTATAATTTATTTTTGTGAGTGTGAGGGTATTTTTATTTAATTTTTATGAGTTTATTTCCATTTTTAAATAAATAGGTATATGTATATGTAGGTGTACTTTATAGGTATTTTACCTATATATTCTATGTACTTAATTTATTATATATATTTTCTTGATTTTTATTTTGAATTTGTATTTTAAATAAGTTATATGTAATATTTACAATATTATAAAAATATGAAAGAATTAAAGAATGTTTCCCTTCTTTATTTAGATATATACTTGACATAGGTATTATGCCTATTATCTTGCGTATACTTATTTTATTTTATAAGCCCTTTTTAGTTTTATTCTAATCTCAATATGTACATGTATTACATACATTATTTACAAAATTCTAAAAATAGAATTTGATAAAAATAATGGACAATGAATAAATTGAATATTTTAATCAGGTAGATTGCACAATGAAGGCCAAAAACCTAACTTTTGCAGATGGACTCCAAAAATTATGAAACCAATTTTATTAAATAGTTCTTGGAAAGCTATATAAATTAAAGGTGAGTTTGGGTGATTTGTAGTTTTTATTTACAAGATATGGGTCTGTGAAATTGAGATTTTGGTTTTTTATTCTGTGTATAAAATGTACACTGAGTATTATTTTTACACAAACTCAATTTTGTATTTTTATTTACATTATTATCTAAAACTTTCATGTACAAAGTTTCTTTATTTCATGAATGAATAATTATATACAAAATAGGTGTCAAAAATGCATGAATAAATGCATGAATAAATGAGATATTTATTGGACACTGGCCCTTATCTCCCCCTACTTTATTCCTTGTCGACCAATTCCATGCTGTCCTTAGTCTCGGGGTTAGGGTCATAAAATATTTGCAATATTTTACTCCTTTTTCTTTTCTCCCCTTTATTTTATAATTTTGGCATTGAAAACCTTATTTTATGTACAATGAATACAATAAATAATAGATGCTATTATGTACAAATTAATGCTATTTACATGCATTTACTGGGGTTTTTGAGGCCAAAATGATAGAATAAAGGTTATGAAATGGAGGTTCATCAGTGATCAAGTTCTTCTCCGCTCCTAAGGTGAGATCCACCGTTTTCTTCTTATCTTTCATCTAGATTAACCTTATTTTAATTTTTCACATTTTAATTTCATCATCATTTTTTATATAGAATTTTAAAATACATCACAACTTGATTCTTCACCATCGATCTCGATTTTTCACCTCACGTTCTCAATCTCTACGCGTTCCTTTCTATCTCGCATGATCTCTCATCTCCGACCATGCACGCTGGTCAGAGATCCGGTTCCATCCACTATTTTCCTCGTAACCACACTCTTCCACATCTTCCATTTTGATTTTTGGGATCGAGTCATCATGCTTGTATCCTAATTGTTTATAAATAAAAAAATTAAAAAATAAACAAGAAAAATATTTTTTCCTTCTTTCTAACGTTTGTTTTGCATGATATAAATAGAAAACAAAAAAATATAAATAAATAAAACTACAAAAAATTCTTCTTACAATTTTCTGATTAAAAAATAAAAAATCTTTTTGTTTCTGTATTTACATTTAATACAAAAAATAGAAAATAAAAAGGAAGCAGCCACCGATGGCACCCCCAACCTTGGCCCCCCAACACTCGGTCGATCGCGTCGCCTCACGGCTGCACGCATCCTCGCTCCGGCCAACCGTCGCCCTCAGCGTGACATCTCTGCCGCATCTCCGAGCACCGTCTGCCCTCTGCCGATCGTTGAAGCTGCCTCCATCGCCCGCAGCTTTGGACCGTGCACTACTGCCTTGAGCGCGACCCTTCTGCCTTCCTCCACCATTGAGCATCACGCCCACACTGCTCCTGGAGGAGACAACCTCCACTGATTTGTCACCGCTTTCGTCGCCGCCTGAGCGGCGTCCTCTGTGCTAGGCACACCGCTAGAGCCTCGTCGTTCACCACATGTGCTGCACCATCCTCCAACCGCCAGACCGCACGCCCCCCCCCCCCGTGGCTCCCATCATCGGTGGCTCAACACTTTGCCCCCCTCCATTTTGATGAAGACCGACGACCTGCCCTTTGACGGGCCACAGACCTACCCTTTTTAATAGTGTCTAACTGACGTGTGTGTTGCAGTCAGATAGATCCGCGTTGATCAAAAATTAACCGCACAAATCGAATAATCGTCGAATGAATTTAATATGCGGTTTTATGTTTATTTATCCTGGGCAAGCCCCAGGGTCGACTCACAGAGGCAAAGGAACAACTCGAGATCAAGTTAGAGTGATTAGATTAAGGTTTTCAAAGTGTTTTTTTTGGTATTTTCTTATGCAATATAAATGCCAAATGCAAAATATGAATGAACTACGTTATTAAGAAAACGATCACTTAGCCAAATTAATCTTTGATGTCAAATTGATTCAAATCGACCAAGTTATATTTTTCCTATAAACCTAATCCAATGATGAGTGCAAAATATATTTTTTTTGGAAATTTTGGATTTAAAATGGACACATTAAAAATTTACATTTTTTGGGGTTTTATGCAATTTTTCATGCAAATGATATGCAAAAATTATGAAAAATTTAATGGAAGTTAAATATGATGAAATGAAGCTACACTAATATTTTTGGAATTTGTTGACACTTTATGATTTTTTTTATGAATATTTTACTGAAAATAGAGCGACTGCGAGTATTTAATTCCTAATAAATCTACGAAATTAAATTATCCAAAGAATGAATTATCTCAGATAGATATTTCAATAAAGAATCCAGGAAAGTTGAAATTTCTAAAAAATGTATTTCGTGTATTTAATTAAAAATCAATTACAGAAATCACTCTATAATTTATTTTATACACAAGAACTCCGAATTGGAAGAAATTTGGACTTTAATTAAATAATACTAAGAGGCATCACTCACAATTTTTTCACAATTTTTGACGCAATAAATGACTATGTGCAAATTTCAGAGCTTAAATGGACAAAATATCTTTGAATTTCAATCTCTGAATTTTAATAAAATGTCAGATGCTCACAAAAAATTAAATATCCAAGATATAAAGAATGAATTTATCTACAACATGCTATTTTTCATTAAGATAGATGATGCTATTTGACTATCCAAATTAACGTTCAAATCCAGGGGTGTCTTTGCAATACTGAAATTAAATAAATGAACTCAAACTATGCACATGGACTCATTTGCAATTATTGAAACTTGAAAAGACGAAATTGCAATTTTCACAAGAAATAAAAAACAAAGACAAATGGACCTTTTATTTCTCTTCCCCTGCAAGTTAGGGCACGAGCGTTTGGGGAGGAGGCGCACGAAGGCGGCGGCGCGGCAACAGCGGACGGGAGGCGTCGCTCGTAGTTGGGGATTCAATGAGCTCCTCTACTTAATTCTTGTCTTGACCTTTAAGGAAATCATCCTCCAGAAATTTCACATCCCTAGAGACAAAAACCTTTTGGGTCTCAGGGTCATAAAGTTGGTATCCGATACCATCTTTAACATACCCAATGAAGTAGCACTCACGAGTGCGAGATTCTAGCTTACTTGCGTCCACGTTCTTTGCATGAACCAAGCATCCCCAAACCCTCAAGTGTTTAACACTAGGCTTGGTACCATACCAAAGCTCGTGAGGAGTTTTTGGTATAGACTTGCTAGGAATCTTGTTTAGGATATATATTGCAGTCTCTACTGCATATCCCCAGAAACTAAGAGGTAAATGTGCTTTACTCATCATTGAACGGACCATGTCCATGATGGTCCTATTGCGTCTTTCAGCAATACCATTAAGTTGGGGAGTTCCAGGAGGAGTGAGATTGGAGACAATTCCATTCTCTTTGAGATATTCCTTGAATTCATCTGAGAGGTACTCACCACCTCGGTCAGACCGAATCCGTTTGATCTTCCTGTCGGCTTGGTTCTCAACCAAAACCTTAAACTCTTTGAACTTTTCAAAGGTTTCAGATTTATGACGTAGCAGGAAGACTAACCCGTATCGCGAATGGTCATCGATAAATGTCAAATAGTATCGATATCCATTTCTAGTCGCGGTACTGAAGGGACCACATACATCAGTATGTATTAGGTGAAGAATACCTTCACATCGCGTAATCTTGTTACGGAAAGGCATCCTGGTCATTTTACCTCGAATGCAATGTTCACAGGTAGGTAAAGTTTGAACCTGTAGAAAATCTAAAGGTCCATCCTTTATCAATCTATTGATCCTATCAACAGATAAATGCCCGAGCCTTTGATGCCAAATCATATTCGAATGATTTCCATTCTCCCTGGATCTCTTAGGGTTTTTATTATTAGTGGTAGTGACATTTATGACACATTCATCAATGCACAATTCATAGAGTCCACCAGAAGTCAGAACACCTTCCGCAACAAATTTATCATATTGATTAATGACTAATTTATTACAGAACAGGAAAGAGTACCCATGTCTAACAAGCTTAGACACAGATATCAAGTTCCTCCTAACCTCAGGTACATAAAGACACTCTTTAAGTACTAGGACTCGACCACTAGATATTGACAGTTTGCACGTCCCGATGGTGACTGCTGCAACACTTGCATCAGATCCCATCCGGATAACTATCTCCCCTTGCTCCAGATTCCTAGTTTCCTGAAATAAATGCAACGAATTGCATACGTGAACAGAAGCACCAGAATCTATAACCCAACTTTCTTCTCGTCCAACGAGAAAGCTAGTTTCAATGATGAAAGTAGATTTCATACCTGCTGGGGCTTTACCTTTGTCAGTGGACTTCAGGTAATCTGGGCCGTTACGCCGCCAGTGCCCCGGCTTCTTGCAGTGGTGACAGACATCGGTCTTTTTCGATGTCATCAGTGTGGAAGCACTAGAAGATGAACCAACTCCTTGATTCTTCTTCTTTCTCTTCGAGGCTGGGCCCTTCTGAGAACCTTGCTTCCGCCCGCGCTTTCCTCTTACTTGTGCAACCATTGCGCTGGCAGAGGGGCCGTCCTTCTTCAAGACGTCTTCTGCAGACTTCAATGCAGATAACAGCCCAGTGTTTGTGAAGTCACCTTTGTTCATGTGATAAGACACAACAAAGTTGTTGAAAGACTTAGGGAGCGACAGGAGAATGAAATCAGCTTGCATTTCAGAATCCAAATAGGCCCCCAGGGTTTCCGGCTCAGAGAGGTACCCAAACATTTTGAGTACATGTTCTCTGACAGAGGTCCCTTCCTGCATCTTGCAGCAAATAAGCTCTTTCATCACATTATAATGCTGTGTGCGGTTTATGTCACCGGACATTTCTTTCAGATTCAGCATAATCTCTTGGCAATTGTTCATTTCCACATGTTGCTTCTGAAGCACATTGGACAATGACCCAAGGATGTAACACCTTGCCAGATTATGGTCTTCATCATATTTATCATTATATGATTTATTTTCATCAGTCATAGGGTTTGCTATCTTGTCCTTGCTAAGCATGTAGGAGATGCGCTCTGCAGAGAGAACAAGATCCAAATTTCGGATCCAATCCGAATAATTTGGTCCGGTCAACTGGTTTACCTCCAAAAGCCTGCTAAGTGGGTTCATGGACTTCATTTTCTGAAATTAAGAATGCACTATATTAGAATATATAGATTTAATATATATTCATTTTAAGAATAATTTGATTAAGGTATTTTAAATCAAATTTGTCTTGCTAGGTCAACTTTGAAAGATTATTCCCTAATTGTCTTTCAAAATGAGAGATATACTTACCGCTATATCTCAAGCAAGATCTGGGATCTCCTTTCCTATCTTTGTCACATCCCAATAATATGAGAACTTGCGACTCCGATAAAAAGAAGCGGGAACTCATTCCGCCTTTTGCAAGTCCAACTTGCATTCCCAATTCGGTCTTTAACACCCAGGCCCACCACCCCTAAGATGATGTTGACCCGTTGTTAATTGAACCAACCGTCAACAGGCTTAATACTCGTTATACGCAATCCAATATCACCCCAATAATATGAGGACTCGATATTGGGGTCACTACGTATACGGCCTTACCCTTTCGAGAAGCAAAGAACCCGATCCAATTAAATCATGCACAGGATCTGTCACTTCGGACATGCGTCTCCCATACACAACAACTGGCGACGAAATCCTTTGCCTTGACGGGAGACCATGGATGTCACTTGTGTGATCCTCCACCTCATATTCAAATTTTATAATTAATTATTATGAATCACATTCACATAATTAATTCTTCCAAGGGAAATACACATCTATTCATAATAGAGTGTTTATTGGATATAATTAATTTAATCATATTAAATTAATCATTAATCCATTCATCAACAAACATGTCTTTTACTTGAATAGTAGGTATATTCTCAAAATACGTATTATTCGAATTTTAATAATTAGAAAAATACACATTGACTTTCTCCGGTATTATAGAATCCCTACCCGCTGTCATGGACAGTACCGACGAGAGTGGGACGGACCACATACGTTGCAACCCGCGACCCCAATGCTCTCCGACTAGGCACCACATCCGCCTCGGGAAAGGATAATACCAGATAGATCATCATGTACTTTGAGATGCTCATCGGTTTTTCAACCGAAATTATACCATATAATATACATCAAAACATTTTTGATTATATTATAAGGAGATTTGCTAGACAAATCCCCAATCCTATTCAAGCAAGAGGGGTTTTTCATGTAAATATTGTCCTACAACTATTGTAGGATAAACTATGATTTTCATGAAAGCAATGTTTGTTGATGAAACAATGATCAAGATCTAATATCTCATCATTGTAGTTTAGGCAAGTGTCATTCAATGAAATAATTATTTATTTAAATATTTACAAATATTTATCACTAATTATTCCAGAAAATTAACAATTAATTTTCATCATGATAATTGAATGACATATCACAAGGTTCAAGATAAAAAAAATGTTAACTTCCAGCAGTGACCCCCAATCACTAAATCTAACTTATCTTGATCAATTTAAATCCAAAAAATGCAAACTCAGTTTCCAAAGATTTCCTATTTGATTTATTAAAGAACTCAAGTGATAATTCACGCATTTCGAGGCGGATTAAAACCGCAATTATCTCATTAATCACGTTTAAATCCGCAGTTCCCGCAACAGTGAATATAGTCTTATTCAAAAAGCCATATCTTGAGCAAATGAAGTCCAAATTTAGTAAACTCAAGTCCTATGGTTTCCTTGTTTAATGGGGAACAAAATCCAATTGAAAAATTCGTGTTTAAACATTTTAAACAGTACAGAAAAATTCAATTAGACAGAGGTGCGAAAATTGAAATGCAGTAAAAATTTCACAACCCTTTCAAGAACCAAATCGTCTAAGGTTCATGGATCATATCCAAACCTTTATTCAACCTGGCTCTGATACCACTTGAAGGATATTGTTGAATCCTTCAGCGCATCACGGAAGCGTGTCGATCGCATCGTATGCAATCGGAGCAACTAGTCGTACTAGATGCTAGATGCAGCGGAAATTAAAATTTTTAACTTTAAAGATGAAACCACATGATCACGAGAACACTTCTCGGATCGTTTCATCAAACCACAAAGTATAAGGAATACCTCTTGAAGCGTGGTTGTGATCGCGAGATCCCAAAGTAGAGATCCTCCTATCTTAAGTCCGACCCACGGAGAATGCACTTGCGGGCACGATGATGAGTCGCGTCCTTCCCGCAATCCTTTGACGAAGATCCAAGCGTCGAGGCGTAGCAAAAATGATCTCCTTCCTAATACACAAAGTGGACGACCACTTGAATATTAGGGAGATCCCACGAGAATGAGAGAGAGAGAGAGAGAGAGAGAGAGTAGAGTTCTTCAACTCTAGATGATAATGTAACTTGGAAGGGCTACCCTAGCCCGTCTTTTATACTAATTTAGGATCCAATGGATCTCAATCCATGAGACACATGGATCCAATGGCTATGCTTGGTCCATGCTAAATCAATGGTCATGATTGTTGTTGGTTAAAACCAACAATATTAATTTAAATTAAAATATGTTGCAACATTATCAACATAATTTAATTTATCATTAACTAATTAAGAGATAATGTGATAAATAAAATGGAGTCAACCAACCTCCCCTAAAATTGGGGGGCGTCACCCATGAACAATTCATGGGTGACGCCACCTATTAATGGTGGTTATTTGGCTCTCTTTTATTTATCTTATTATTCCTTAATTAATTTAGTAATCAAAAAAATATTCACCAAATTAATTCCCAATTAATTTGTGAATATTTCAATCATGCCATTGAATATTATGTGAATCATATTCACAACCCAAACTAATTGGTAAATTGCATTTCCAATTAATTAATAAATGTGAATCCAATCCACATTATTAATTAATAAATTCTATTTAGATTGATTCTCTCTCTTATACATGTATATTACAAATCATATTTATAATACACATATATCATGGATAGTGTTATCCACATTCTCTTAATCCTTGATAATTAAATCCCATTTAATTATCTTAGATAATCATTTTCACAATATGAATTATATTCATATTAAGCTTGATAATTAAATCTCAGTTAATCATCAAGTCCTTGCTTGGATATTTCATCAAAAGAATTATTCTTGAACCCTTTCATGAATAATGTGCTTTCTCCGCAGATACTTGGAGATAAGGACAGGGCGATTGTATTATTCCATGTATAGTGACTTGGATATTGAGATATTATCTCAAATCCAGATCGAACGAACCTCCCATAGATGCTTGATTAAATCAAGACCGCAAATCTAATCTTCACTGAATCTGAATCTCATTCAGACCAATGTCCAACACTTGGACTAAGACCAGATTGTTTCTCTACTGGAAGGAGTCACTAAAATCCAGACCTGTTTCATCACTCCCTCGGAATGGAAGCATCATGGATATACAATCGTTTATGATCACATCACCCTTCAGGTATTCCCAATACCTGTACATCCTACATACTGGAAGACCCATGATCAACCCGAAGATCAAGATCATTTTTATACTGTCTTCTTCAGGGTTTAATCATTAAGTTTCTCAATCTTTGTCATTGGGAGTTGGTATCGATCATATGCTTTCCCAAAGCATATATCATACCTTCAAATTCATGTCATGCTTCCAAAGCACGACAACCATGCATGGAATTTGATCGGTCCCAATACCTCATGAGTGAGCTCATGTCTTCCGGTTCACAAGTGAACCTGTATGATCCCTTTGACAGATCATATTGCTCATATACCCTTATATGCACACCAGCTCGCCCGTGTATAGACCTTGGTTAGGTCATCAACCTATTGGTCTGCCAAATGTACATACTCAGATATATAGCAATACATCTGTCTCCGGTCAGAGGATGCATGCCTATGCTGTGACAGCATTCAACATAGGACTTAAGTTATCTCGATCTCGTTAAGTCAACCCATTGACTTAACTAATCTGACACCTCCGAATCACTATTCCCATGCAAAGGACCTGCATCGAGAGGTCGGTCAGATATCAGCCTATGTGAGAAAGGATTGCCATCTCCTACTCAGGCTGGAGATCTTCACTTGACAATCATTTGACGGTACTTGATGAGTCCTCTATCTAACTCCTTAGATATTCATCCAAACACCAGCCTCTATGATTCATTTAATGAATCAACAGCTATATGATCATCAAGCTGGCCATGGTACATAGCCCTAATTGTACAGAGGGACCTTATAGTGCATTCATTCATATAATTTCAGAAAGGGAGTGAAACATCAATAACTTTTATTGATAAACATAAACATTACAATAACATTTATTGTAAGAATGGTTCGCCCAGGTCTCACAAGTCTAACAAAGGAGACGTTTGATCTCATGTGACGAGATCAGGAACAACCGTGCTTGGATCATCTTGGATTGCGAGGACACCGCGACTCATCTCCGCGCTCGCAAGCCGTTACTCCGACGATTGGACTTGAGACAGGACGTCTCTTTTCATAGAGACTTGATCAACCACGCTTCAAGAGGTATTGCATTATACTTGTTGTGGTTATGGATGAAACGATTTGAGAATGGTTCTCGGATCATGTGGTTTCATCGAATAATTTTTTTTAAATTCCGTTGCACCGAACAACTAGTGGGACTAGTCGTTCTTCGTCGTATCCGATATGACGATCACGCTTCCGTGATGCGCTTGAGTATTTATCCATATCCTTCAAGTGGTATCAGAGCCAGGTTGACGGTTTCGAATATGATTCGAAAAATCGAGGACGACTTGGGTTCGTTAAGGTCGCGAAAGTTTTTATCGCATTTGATTTCGCAGATCTGTTTAGTAAATAAATTCGGCACTGTTTAAATTGTTTAAACACGAATTTAATTCTTGGATTTTGTTTTGTTCCCCATTAAACAAGGAAACCATAGGATCTGAGTTTGCGTAAATCGGATTTCGTATGCTCTAGATATGGTTGTTTTAATGAACATGTATACACTGTTGCGGAAACAGTAGATTTTAACATGATTAAAGAGTTAATTACTGTTATCATCTGCCTCGAAATGCGTGAAACATCACTTGGTTTCTGTCCTAAATCAAGTTAGCAATCTAATAAAATTGAGTTTGTCTAATTTGGATTTAAATTGATTGAGATATGTTAATTTTAGTGAGTAGGGGTCACTGCTGAAATTACATTCCTAATCTAGAACCAAGTGATTGTCAATTAGTGAAATTAATTGTTAATTTCGTGAAATAATCTGGAAAAATATTTGTGAAATATTGAAACTTGATTATTTGCCTAATTGACTTGGCCCCAACCAATTAATTGATTAGATGCGATCATAATCATAATTGGAAACCACAATCTTCAAACTTGATGCTTGAATAGGGTTTGGGGATTTGTGTAGCAAATTTCCTTATAATCAAAAATGTTTTGATTATTACTATATGGTACAATTTCAGTTGAAGAACCGATGATCATCTCAAGTACAAATTAATCAATTTGGCATTATCCTTTCCCGAGGTGGATATGGTGTCTAGTCGGGGATCGCTGGGGTAGCGGGTTGCAACGTATGCGGTCCGTCCCACTCCCGTCGGTACTGGTCATGACAGCGGGTAGGGCCGGGATAATGTCCGAGGGATTAAGATGTATTTTTCTAGTTATTAAAATTCGAATTAATACGTATTTTGAGATATTACCATATATATATTCAAGTAAAATAATCAAGTTTGATTGATTGAATTGGATTGATAATTAATTTAATATGATTAAATTGATTATGTCCAATTAAAATACTCTAATATGATTAGAGTTAATAATTTCCTTGGAAGAATTAATTATATGAATGTGATTCATGATAATTAATTAAAATTTGAATATGAGATGGAGGATCACATAAGTGACATCCCTGGTCTCCCGTCAAGGCGAAGAGTTTCGTCGCCAGGGATTGCATGTGGGAGACGCCTGTCCGAAGTGACTGCTCCTGTATGCAAGCGCATCTGGATCGAGCTCTTTGCTTCTCGAAAGAGTAAGGTCGTATGCGTAGTGACCCCAATATCGGATCCTCATATTATTGGGGCGATATTGGATTGCGCATAGCGAGTACTATTCCTGTTGACGGTTGATTCAATTAATGACGGGTCAACATCGCCTTAGGGGTGGTGGGCTCGGGTGTTAAAGAACGAATTGGGAAATGCAAGTTGGACTTGCAAAGCGGAATGTGTTCCCGCTTCTCTTTATAGGAGTCACAGATTCTCATATTATTGAGATGTGACAATGATAAAAAGGAGATCCCAGTTCTTGCTAGAGATATAGCGGTAAGTATATCTCTTACTTTGAAAGTGATTAAGGGAATGAACTTTCAAAGTTGACAATGCAAGAATAATTTGATTTAAAATGCCTTAATCAAATGTCATAAATTTGAATATATATTTCTATATTCTAATATAGTGCATTCTTAATTTCAGAAAATGAAGTCTTTGAACCCACTTAGTAGGCTTCTTGAGGTCAACCAATTGACCGACCCAAATTATTCGGATTGGATCCGTAATTTGGAGCTTGTTCTCTCTGCAGAGCGCATCAGTTATGTGCTCTCTGAGGACAAGCATGAGAACCCTAAGTCCAAGGAAGAAAAAGCATTCAATGACAAGTATGATGAGGATCATGTCTTGGCTAGGCGCTATATCCTAGGTTCTCTCTCCAATGTTCTGCAGAAGCAACATGTGGAGATGAGTACCTGTCAGGAAATAATGCAGAATCTTAAGGATATGTTTGGTGACATTAACCGCACCCAGCAGTACAATGTTATGAAAGACCTCATTCGCTGTAGGATGCAGGAAGGGACTTCGGTCCGTGAACATGTACTCAAAATGTTTGGGTACTTGTCGGAGCTGGAGACCCTTGGGGCAACGATGGATGCAAACATGCAAGTTGACTTCATTCTGTTGTCATTGCCCAAGTCTTTCAATAACTTTGTAGTGTCATTCCACATGAACAAGCTGGAATTGACAAGTGCTGCTCTCCTTGCTGCATTAAAGTCTGCAGAAGACGTAATGAAGAAGGATGGTCCCACTGGTAGTGCAATGGTTGCACATGTCAAAGGGAAGCGCGGTCGGAAGCATGGTTCTCGGAAGGGCCCGACCCAGAAGAGAAAGAAGAAGGGACAAAGTGTTGCCTCTTCTTCCAATACATCCACTCTCATGGCGTCGAAGAAAACCGACGTCTGTCACCACTGCAAGAAGCCGGGGCACTGAAAGCGTAACTGTCCAGAATACCTGAAGTCCTCAGACAAAGGTAAAGCTCCAGCAGGTATGAAATCTACTTTCATCAATGAAACTGGCTTTCTCGTCGGACGAGAAGGAAGTTGGGTTGTAGATTCTGGTGCTTCTATTCACGTATGTAATTTGCTGCATTTGTTTCAAGAAACTAGGAATCTTGAGGAAGGGGAGATAGTCATCCAGATGGGATCTGATGCAAGTGTTGCAGCAGTAGCCGTCGGGACTTGTAGACTATCATTATCTAGTGGTAGAGTCCTTATACTTAAAGAATGTCTTTATGTACCCGAAGTCAGAAGGAACTTGATATCTGTATCTAAGCTTGTTAGAAGCGGATATTCTTTCCTTTTCTGTAATAAATTAGTCATAAATCGTTATGATAAATATATTGCGGATGGTGTTTTGACTTTTGGTGGACTCTATGAGTTGTGCATTGATAAATGTATCATGAATGTGACAACCACTAATAAAAACCCTAAAAGATCCAGAGAGGATAAAAATATCTCAAATGAGATATGGCATCAAAGGCTTGGTCATTTATCTATTTATAGGATCAATAGATTGATAAAGGATCGACCTCTAGATTTTCTACAGGTCCAACCTTTGCCCACTTGCAAACATTGCATTCATGGTAAAATGACTAGGACACCTTTCCGTAACAAGGTTACAAGATGCGAAGGTATTATTGACCTAATACATACCTATGTATGTGGTCCCTTCAGTACCGCGACTCGAAATGGATATCGATATTATTTGACGTTTATTGATGACCTTTCGTGATACGGGTTTATCTTCCTACTACGTCATAAATCGGAAACCTTTGAAAAGTTCAAAGAATTCAAGGCTTTGGTTGAGAACCAAACCGATAGGAAGATTAAACGGATTCGATCTGATCGAGGTGGCGAGTACCTATCAGATGAATTCAAGGAATACCTTAAGGAGAATGAAATTGTTTCAAATCTCACTCCTCCTGGAACTCCCCAACTAAATGGTATTGCTAAAAGACGCAACAGGACCATCATGGACATGGTCCGTTCAATGATGAGTAAAGCACATTTACCTCTTAGTTTCTGGGGATATGCAGTAGAGACTGCAATATATATCCTGAATAAGATTCCTAGCAAATCCGTGCCTAAGACTCCTCATGATCTATGGTATTGAACCAAACCTAGTGTTAATCACTTGAGGGTTTGGGGTTGCTTAGTCCATGCAAAGAACGTGGACGCAAGTAAGCTAGAATCTCGCTCTCGTGAGTGTTACTTCATTGGGTATGTTAAAGATGGTATTGGATACCAGCTTTATGACCCTGAGACCCAAAAGGTTTTTGTTTCTAGAGATGTGAAGTTTCTGGAGAATTATTTCCTTAAAGATCAAGACAATAATGAAGTAGAGGAACTCATTGAATTCTCTGAGGATTCTGAGCTTCCCAGACTAGAAACTGAGGACATAAATAAAGATGAAACACCCATACCTCTTCGAAGGAGTTCGAGGGTGGTTGCACCACCTGAAAGGTATGGATTCCATGTGTCAGGTGAAATTGACATTGATCCTACTTCATTTGATGAAGCACTCGCGGATCAAGACATGGATAGATGGATGTTAGCAATGAAGTCAGAAATTGACTCCATGCATTAGAATGGTGTATGGACCCTAGAGGATCCACCTAAAGGGGTAAAACCCATTGGCTGTAAATGGATCTTCAAGAGAAAGAGGGGACCTGATGGGAAAGTAGAGACTTTCAAGGCACGGCTCGTAGCCAAGGGCTACACACAGAGAGAAGGCATCGATTACGATGAGAGATTCCCTCCTGTGGCTATGCTTAAGTCCATCAGGACATTGCTAGCTATAGCTGCATATCTTGACTACGACATCTGGCAGATGGACGTCAAGACGGATTTTCTCAATGGATACCTTGAGGAGGATATCTACATGGAGGTGCCCCAGGGCTTCATGACAGAGGATGGTAAAGTATGCAAGCTGAAGAAATCCATCTATGGGCTCAAACAAGCTTCTCATAGCTGGAACATCAGATTCGACGAAACCATAAAGAGTTATGATTTTGTGCAGAATCCTGATGAACCTTGTGTGTACAAGAAGACTAGTGGGAGCGCCATTGTGTTCATCGTGCTTTATGTAGATGACATCCTTATCATTGGGAATGATACAGGGATGATGACCAGTGTGAAGATTTGGTTGTCCCATACCTTTGAGATGAAAGATCTAGGAGAAGCCTCTTACATCTTAGGCCTGAAGTTGTTCAGAAACCGAGAAAAGAGGATTTTGGGATTGTCACAACATGGATACATTAAGAAGATTCTTGAACGATTCCATATGGATAGTTCTAAGAAAGGATTTCTACCCTTAAGACATGGTATCCACATGTCTAAAGGAATGGCTCCTCAAACTGTTGAGGAAAAGAAGGTCATGGCTGGATGTCCTTATGCATCAGCTGTAGGAAGCTTAATGTATGCCATGATGTGCACTAGGCCAGATATCTGCCATGCAGTGGGAGTGATAAGTCGTTACCAATCCTTCCATACACTGGAATGCAGTAAAGAACATATTCAAATATCTAAGACGGACGCAAGATTACATCTTGGTCTATGGAGATGGTGATCTCCAAGTCTTGGGATATACAGATTCCGACTTCCAATCGGATGTAAATGATCGAAAGTCGACATTGGGATTCGTGTTCTTGTTGAATGGTGGTGCTGTGAGCTGGAGAAGCAAGAAGCAGGACACTACTGCAGATTCCACAACAGAAGCCGAATACATTGCCGCATCGGATGCTGCAAAGGAGGCGGTGTGGTTGCGCAAGTTCGTGCTGGAGCTTGGCGTAGTTTCCTCTGATACTCCCATCCCGTTACTCTGCGATAACACAGGATCCATTGCCCAGGCAAAGGAACCCAGATGGCATCAAAAGAGCAAGCACATGGAAAGGAAATACCACATCATTCGGGAGATACAAAAGTGTGGTTACATCATCATCACCAAGGTGGCCTCTGCCGACAACGTTGCTGATCCTCTTACCAAACCTCTGACACAGAAGGTTTTTGACCAGCATGTAATGAGTATGGGTTTAAAGATTGTACCTGAATGGTTCTGAGGGTTAGTGGGAGATTGTTAGCAATGTGAGCCCCGGGCGAACCATTTCTACAATAAATGTTATTGTAATGAATAAAGTATCAATGAAAGTTATTGATTATTTTTCACTCCCTTTCTGAGATTAATGAATGAATGCACTATAGGGTCCCTCTGTACAATAAGGGTTATGTACCATGGCCAACTTGATGATCATACAACTATTGATTCATTGGATGGATCATAGAGGTTGATGCTTGGATGAATATCTAAGGAGTTAGATAGAGGACTCATCAAGCATCATCAAATGATTATTAAGTGATGATCTCCAGTCTGAGTAGGAGATGGCAATCCTATCTCATATGACTGATATCTGACTGACCTCTTGATGCAGGTCCTTTGCACGGGAATAATGATTCAGAGGTGTCAGGTTAGTTGAGTCAATGGGTTGACTTGACGAGATCGAGATAACCAAAGACCTACGTTGAATACTGTCACAACATAGGCATGCATCCTTTGACCAGAGACAGATGTGTTGCTATATGTCTGAGTATGTACATTTGGCAGACCAATAGGTTGATGACCTAATCAAGGTCTATATACTGGTGAGCTGGTGTGCATGTAAGGACATATGAGTAATACGATCTCTCAAAGGGATCATACAGGTTCACTTGTGAACCGGGAGACATGAGCTCACTCATGAGGTATTGGGACTGAACAAATTCCATGCATGGTCGTCGTGCTTTGGAAGCATGACATGAATTTAAAGGTAAGATATATGCTTTGTAAAAGCATATGATCTATACCAAGTCCCAGTGACCAAGATTGAGAAACTTAATGATCTAACCCTGAAGATGATAGTATAAAAGTGATCTTTATCTTCAGGATGATCATAGGTCTTCCAGTATGTAGGATGTACAGGTATTGGGAATACCTGAAGGGTGATTTGATCATAAACGATTGTATAACCATGACACTTCCATTCAGAGGGAGTGATGAAACAAGTTTGGATTTTAGTGACTCCTCTCATTAGAGAAGTGACCTAAT